>CM055035.1:10507079-10933288 GCA_029204005.1 Salix udensis
GGGTCCTTGCTGGTGTTTCTGGGTTGGTCCGCATCAACATTCCATAATGTTGTTTTGTTGACATGAATAAATAACAATATTTTAGTCCATAATTCCATTTTTAGAATATAACTCATCAAATAATGCTTCATATTCCTCACCTTTATTTCTTCTCATTACCTTTATTTTCTTATCAATTTAGTTTTGAACTCTATTATTATAATGTTCAAACATTTCAAGAGCCTCATCATCTTTTATTTTAAGCAAATAGGCATAACAATACCTCATGCAATCATCTATAAAAAGAATACAATGTTTGTTCCCATTTCTAGTTTGCACAAATTTTAAATCACCAATATATTAAAGAATAAACCTAGAGTTTCACTATTTCTTTTAATTGAATGAAAATTATTTTTTATGAGTTTTGATTCTACATAAATTTCACTAATGATTATTTGTTTTAATAGAAAATCATGATTGGTGATAAATCAAGATTTATTATCTTTTGTATAAAATTATTTACATGACCTAATTTCAAGTCATCTGTCACCTGACTCAAGCAATTAAAAAGAAGAGATATTATTGTTATTATTTTCTTCTCTTTCATGTTTACAATCATCATTACTTTCATTTTGAAGTCGTCATCACTAGGATACCTATATTCTATCTTTAGAATAATCTTCTTAACACTTAGTACCTTTAAAACAAATAAATTCCCCATTTACAAGTGTTCACCATTCACTTGTTTGTAAATGAAGAACAATATTTTCTCGGTGCAAACATGTATTGTTATATTAAATGTATCCACCATTACTCGATATTTTTTATAAAGTTGATTTTAGAAATAAGAGAAATATGTTCATTTCTAAAATGTTATCAACGAGGTAATCAACCTCATTGATAATAGTTTTAGCATTTATTCTCCTTTTTAGATTACTTAATGGGTCATATATTTGTAACCTTTGGCCAGGTGTCATATATTATTGCAGATAAAATATTTATAATAAATATTTTTCCCTTTCTTATCAAGCATTTCTTTAGGGTTATATCAAAAGATTTAGCTCTTTTTTTAACAAATATTTTATTGTTATCTTCTACGTTTATCCCTAAAATGAGGTCTTCAATTTGAAACATATCATTATACCTTGCTTTTATTACCTTGTTTTTTTTTTTCCTTTCATTTTTTTCTCATCATACACTATAAAAGGTGATGTTGGAATCCTCATTATTGAAGTAGTATTTGTTGAAACAATATTAGTTTGAACATTCAATTCTCGAGTTAAAGTCATAATTAATATATATTTTGTTTTGTAAAACAAAAGCCAAAATATGTATATAATCAAACTTGGCTTCTATATAAGTATGAATATAAATATATATTAAAAGAAAACATATTTTTTTAATGACCCAATGTTTAATAAAAAAAATATTACAACTATAAAAATATAAACAAATAAATAATTAAACAAAAAATCATACAAATTTTTGTATTTTTAAAATCATGCCAATATGATTTTCTTTAAATAAATTAAACAATAAGACATACCATACAAGATTGCAAAATGAATTGCATAAACAAAACAAATTTAATAACAATAAAGCCTTAAGATTATTGAACAAAGTTGTCATAATAAACTAGATATGTGAGCGAATAATGTTCTATAATCATGAAAAAATATAAGTTCATTGTAAATCTGCAATCATAACATAAGATAAGTATACATACAAAATAAATGTTATATCATACTTGGGAGATTGAGACTAACCCCTAGTATGCATATTAAAATATATACTTAAATAATACTTAAAGTAAAGGCAAGTAAAACACTTCTTAGAGTTTGATTAAACTAAGATTTCTTGTTGTTGTCATTGATTGATCTTTTGTCCTTAAGATTTTATCACTTCTTATTTAATGTGAAAGGGTTTTCTTGAATAAGCCTCCCAAGATTCCAATAACTTCCTTGTTTAGATATATTTTTAAACAAGGTTTAACAAACTCAAAGGATTTGTACTCAAAACCTCTTAACAAAGATATCACTTAAGCTTTAAAGTATAAGGAAATAATAAAAGAACAAGTCTAAGAAAAGCCAACATTAAATAAAGGAAAGAATTCAATAAATTTCATCGATACTTTTCAACTCATCCAAGATATTTATTTCTTGGACTTGGAAACCAAAATATTAATACAAAAAAAATTATGATTTTTTATTAATTATAATGAATATTAATAGTTAATGAACTACTCATGATTCATTAATATCCATAATTCATGAATATTCATAGTTTCTGAAAAAAATACTTATGGATGTTTATAGTTCATGAATTACTTATATTTCAAGAATATTGATAATTCATAAAAGAATTCATGAATATCCATAGTTTATGAATTACACATACTAACATATGTTAATCATATAATTAATGTATTGATTCATGTATTAATATGTTTTAGGGAATAAAAGAAATTATTGATCAAACATGAACTTAATAGCAAATAGTTTTTATTATCTAAACTCAAGCTCAAACTCATGATCCCATATACTCATTGTCCAATCCACAAAGCTATTTTGAGATTAAAACTTCTATTATCCAAATATTTTTTTAGAATAATTTCTCAGTTATTTAATATTAAAAAAACATATCCAAGTATTGTTAATATATTTTTAAGCAGTTAGAAATATCATGATTATTATCTCAAAATGTTTTCCCTATGTTTAAGAAAAAAAGAGGATTATATGCCTCAATAATGAATAAATAGGAACAAAAAAAACCATTTATGAAGTTGAGAAATAGGAACTTTTATAGATATATGATCATGTGTTGTGAGAAGCCATTTAATTTGTTAACTTAATTATATGACACTAATATTTTTTTTATAAGAAAATAAATAATTTAAATTTGATTAAAACAAAATAATTTGGTAGCAAAATAAATCTTCTTCTTCTTCGTCGTCTTATTATTATTATTATTTAAAAAAAAAACAATATAACATTTTTTTTCCTATTTTGTTTATTTGGTAACAAAACATATCTAGAAGATATACAAGAAAGAAACAATTAGGACAACCTTAAATAAGGACAGGAAAATATATTTTAAGTATAATCCTTTTGTGTCCCATTAATATATTTTTCTTTGAAGACCTTAACTAAACTCAATTGGGTAATTTTGTGGGAGTTGACTCAATATGACCCAATGAACTTGACAAGTTCAAAGCTAATCTAGAAGACAAAAAAAAAAATGATATGACTTGAAAAAATTTCAAGATAACATCTATTCTTTTATATTGAGGTGACAACATATCAATTCCATATAGGTTAATCTAACAAACTTGTTACTTACTTGATTTAATTAAATAATAAAATATTAGAGACTACAAGTCTACAACAAAGTAACCAAATAAACAAATTATTATAATAGGTTGTGAAAAAAGAACAATTGTTCTCAAACATAGTGAAAGTTATATGGAATTTAACAAAATAATATATAAAAAAAGCTATCAATAAATCTTAGAATTCTACAAAATGTGTAATTTTAATTTTTTTTAATTTATAATAATAAATAAAAGATAAAATCAATTTCAGATACACATGCCCTTAAAAATAAAGCTATATTGCCTAGGCCACAACATTTTTTTGCCTTTATTTTAAAAAAATGAGAAGATGACATTTTTCTTTCTTAAAAAAAGTAGTAGATGACGCGTCAACTGTACTGAATCCAACTTTTTTTCTTAGCAAAAAACGAGCCAATTCGCCCGCTCCGCTGAGCGTTTTTATCTATGTAGAAAATTGATTGATTTTATAAATGTTGTATTTTGTTATTTTAATATTTAATTAGTAAAATTATAATTGATAAAATCTGTTAAAAATGGTTTTTTTCAACCAAAAAGTTATTGAATATTGCTATCGCTAAAAAACTTTTGATAAAATTTGTTAGAAAATTTGCTAAGAAGGTAAAATGATTTGTTAGAAATTTGTTGTCACGGATACTCTGGTTAAAAAAACACAAAAAAAGAAACCCGGTTTAAAAAAAAAGACTTGGACACGACGGTTATTAAAAAATAAAAAATTGTGAAAAAAGGTCACTGTTTATTAAAAGAACAAAAAAAAGAGTATAAAATAGAAATTTAAATTCAAAGCCAAAGTTATATCTATAAGATTTATTAATCATATTATTATATTAAATGTATTCAAGAATACCGATATTAATTTTTTTTTGCAAGAAATCGTAGGTCATTTTTTTTTCTCTCTCTATATATTTTTTAGGCGATAATATTCAATAAATATTAAAACATATAATTAGTCTCACATACTTTATAGTGTAATCGAAATGGGAAGTGGTTGTAGATTTTTTAATTGTAGATAATCCAGGTAAATTTGTCAAAAAAAATTGAGTTGTTTTTTTCCTCTTGTAATATTAGATCTGACACATTATAAATAAAAATATTGTAATTTGTTTTTAGAAATAAACCTAATTTTTTTGCGTGCTATAATTATTTATCTGTTGTCTAAAAAAAACAGTGTAATAGAAACGGGAAGTGAGCCAAATATTTTTTAATTGTAGATAATCTAGGTAAATTTTTTAAATTTTTTTAGTTGTATTTTGTGCCCAGTAATAGTTGATATGAAATATTACAGACCAAAATATTATAAATATTTTTTTAAGAAATAAACTTTAAAAAACAAAGCACAAAATTAAAATTCACAGACAATTTTTTTTTATAAGATTTATTGCTTGTATTATTATATTAAATGTATTTAAGAATACTGATATTAATTTTTTTTCTTAAGAAAATCCTAGATAATTTTTTTCTCTCTATATACATTCTCAGGCAATAATATTCAATAAATATTAAAACATATAATTAGTCTAACATACTTTAATTTGACATAAATATACAAATATATAATGAATTTGACATACTTTAAATAATACATGTAATTTTAAGAACAAAATTGAAGCAAATCCAAACATTCAAATTAAATAATTGAAAACATAACCTGAAATTAAAAGAAATGGGACCAAAATGAAACTAAAATCCATAATTAAATTGCATTGAAGGATAAAATTAAAAGAAATTAAACTTTGGGACCGAAAATATTACGGATTTATAATAAATTTGCATGGAAGGATGAAATTGAAATCCATCAAAACTTTGATACCAAAAATATTAAAAATTCCAGCCCAATCCGAAAAATTAAAAGAATGAGGACTGAATTGAAAGTCCAATATATAATCAATTGCAATTGAAGGACGCAATTGAATCAAATCAAAACATATATCATAGTATTAAGGGCAAGATAACCAAATTACAACGTTCAGGGACTGAACTGAACTTTGATAACAAACAGCGTAGCTGACGTCATCTAGCGCAAGCAGTAGAGAGAAATTGGGGGTGGGGGAAATTAAAACGACCATTGACACGTCCCCGGACGTCATAGTGCTACACGCGCCACCCCATGTGGAAGAGAACATGTCTGAAAATCATTCTAGACGCCGTTTGGTCATTTTCCGACGCCTTACGACGCCGCGCGCGCCGTCCTAAGAACGCATTAGCGCTGTAATGAACGGCGCGTCCGGAGACGCGCCAGCAGATGTCAGCGGGAAATAATAAAAAAATATTGGCTAATTACCGTGAAGTCCTTCCCCCGCAGGCGTGGTTTTTGTCCGTTTGGAGGGACAAAATCATTAATCCACTGTTCAATGAAATATTAAGAAATAAAAAACCCGGTCGGACGAACCGGGCCAGGTGTGGTCAATGGCCGTCTAGCCCCTAAAACCGGCGGCGTTTTTTGTCTTTTTCTAGGGGCTTTTTCGTTAATTCACTGTTCAAAAAGCAAATAAAAAAAAATAGAGGACATACACCCGCGATTCACCGTGACAAATTGCCAGTCCACAGTGGCAATGAGTCACGGTGAACAGTAGGCACCCCGAGCTGTTTTAGCTCTTTTTTTAATGAGGTCATGCTATAGTTTACCTAAAAACCCAATTGTTAATTTATTACTAACATAGCTAAAAGAGCTCAGCCTCGGGTGCACTGTTCATTGTGACTCAGCGCACTGTGGACTAGACATTTGTCGTCCGTGCGTCGCGCGAGTTCGTCCACCTCTTTTTTTTTTTGTTTTTTTTACACAGGTCTTCTATATCTATTTTTTATGGTGATATTAACAAAAATATAGCTTTGGCCGAGCGGTTGGCCGCGCCGAGTTCGAAACCGCTCGGACACCTGATTTCCTTCTTTCTTTCTTTTTTTTTTTTTTTTTTTACCAATCTGATTTCGTTTTTCTTTTCTTTTCTTTTTTTAAAAAAACAAACTATTTTTTTTTTTAAGAAATGTTTTTTTTAAACCAATCTGATTTCTTTTTCTTTTTTTTTAAAAACTGTTTTTTTTGTTAAAAAAAATGTTTTGTTTTTAATAACTGGCTGTAATAGTAATGATATTCTTAGATTTTAAGACTTCGATATTTTTATTTCGGCCCTTATACTTTTGATTTTGGATTTTAATAATTTTATATTTAATGTTCGTTTCAGCCCTATTACTTTTAATTTTTTATTTTAATCCCTTTAATTCTTTTAATTTCAAGAATAATCCTTACTTTTGTCCATATATATATAAGTGTGCTTAGCTTTGATTTTTATTTTTTTTATTTTCTTATTTGTTGGGCTGGTATATTTTTTTCAAAAAAAAAATAGTTTTTAAATTTTATTTTATATCTATGATCATTTGGAAATTGATATTTTTTTTTGATCTTTTGTTAAAGTTTTTATGATTTTTTTAGTCTTTTATTTTTTTTCATTATTAGCATAATAATAATAATAATAATAATAATAATAATAATAATAATAATAATAATAATAATAATAATAATAATTTGATGTTTTTCTATTATTTACTCTTTTGTTGATGTTTTTTAGGTTTTTTTTTTCTCTTGGGATAATTTGATAATTTTTATTCTTTTAACAATTATACAAACTTTTTACTCAGTCCGCAAAGTAGTGTAATATTTTTTTTATAAATTTTCAGGTCAAATAATTTTTTTTCCAGTCAATAATTTATATTGTTTTTTTCATTTATTTTATTTTCTCATTTGCTCTTTTGTTAATGTTTTTTGGTTTTTTTTAAGCCTTTGATTTAATTTTGTTTTCTTCCCGTTACTAAAACAATAATCATATGAATATTAAGAATAATAATAATAATTTTAGGTTTTTGTTGTTACGTGCTTTTTGGTTTTTCTCTTAGATTTGTTAAATAATATTTATTCTTTTGACAGTGATAGTAATGATAATTTAAAAAGTTAAGACTTTGATTGATAATAAAGGATATTGATCTTTTTCATTATATGAAATTTTACATACTAGAATATTATATTTTAATTTCAACAGTTATGAAAGATTATTTGTTCTGCCCGCAACGTAGTGCGGGCAATCCAACTAGTTTTAATCTAAAAACACTTTAAAATACCCTTTTACAACTTCAAGAAACTAACCTAATACTAAAAACAATCCACGAGAATAAAACTCTCAACCTTGATCTCCTTTTTCTAACTATGAATAAAAGAGTTTTGGACCAAATTATATTATATTAAAACTAAAAGGATGAAAAACCTTTTTTTGACTAGATCCTAAGCCTCTTGGTCAGCGGAGATTAACTATTGCAGTTCAATGAGCTTTCCAAATAATCAGTTCCGTCCAAAATCTAAAAAGCCACCTCACTCAAACACAGTTTCATTACAATGGGGGCACATCCAGTTTACTACGTTGACCAGCATCTGCAGTTTCTATCTTCACAGACTATGATCTCATGATCAACGCAGCCCTGCATGCATCAACAACAATCATGCAGCCCAAATCCTATAACAAACCGTGGTTCAGGCAAAGAATACCGCACACTCGATACTTGCACAATCTACTCCAATGAGCATAAATGGCGAGCAAGAAAACCAATTAGACTGCAACTGATGCTACCAGTTCAAAAATCTCATCACTGAAATATTAAATTCAGATGCACAATCCTGCCAAATGTAACTAGTAAAGACTTTTAACTCAAGCAAGGAAAAAGAACTACGACCCAATGTTCTGGGACTTGTTAAGTATGACTCCTTCATATTTGATCTGGAACCACTTCATTGCGTCGTCCTTTGTAACTCTCTGGTGAATTCCAACGCGGCTCTTGCACCTGCGGCGACGGCCAACACGGTATCCAGGACGCTCCAAAACAACATAAAAGTCCATTCCATAAATACCTGTAGAAGGGTCGTACCTGATAGAAGAGGATGAAATAGCCGAGTTAAATACAAAAACAGTGTACAAGTTAAATTGCCAATACCATTACTCTAAACCCCCGTCACATTCAGCTTCAACAAGGTAGAAATACAAGGGTACAAAAAGCATGAGACAGAAAACTTCATGATGGGATCCACCAAGCAAAAGATATAATGTGAGCTAGTATTATTACATAATTAGCAGCACTGTTAGAAATATTATATTTAACATGAGAGAATTTAGCAAGGCTACATCACCAAACAATGCATCATCCAATACTACAGTGTTGAAATCACAACAACAACATCCACAAACTATTAAGTTTGAATGCATATCAAACAAAAACTCTAAAGTAGCATGTGAGAAAAGAAATTACAAAGTATAAACAGGTGTTCAATTTGAACTCAAAGCTTTTGAGATGCTACCGTTCTTAAGCCATCGCGACATAACTCTTAACATTGTGATAACCATTACAGCCCTACAAACTCATTGAATTCCATCCACCATACATGCATAAACAGTACTGTAAAGCAATTTCAATAAACCGACTCAATTGTGGAATTCACAGCCACGCAGCATATAAACACTCACTTGATTCCAAGATCAATGTGCTCCTGAATACCGAATCCGAAGCAACCAGTATCGCTGAAGTTCCTTCTCAAAAGCTCATACTCCTTCACCTTCAACCCACTTTCCAGCAACTGCATAGCCTTGTCTCCCCTCACAGTGACATAGCAAGCAATCTTCTCGTTACGCCTGATCCCAAAAGATCTCACAGTATACCTAGCTGCTCGACAACAGCAAAATGACTAATCTTTTTCTTAAAAAATAAATACAGATACAGTAGAAACACAATACCCTTCGAGAAGACTGGTGTTTGACCGCTAAGCTGTTCAAGGACCTAACGAGCCAAAAATAAGATAAAATGAGAGCTCAAATACTATTTATTTACACTAATTTAAGTTTCCGTTGATTTAATAAAGAAAGAAAAGAAATTTAAAAAACCTTGGCGGCGCGGGTGAGACGATCACCACTCTCCCCGACGGAGATGTTGAGGACCAACTTCTGGACCTTGATCTCTCTCATTGGGTTCGATAGTTTCTTCTCTGAAGCCTGATTTAAGAACAACAAAAACAACAACAATCAGAAACAACAAAAACAACAGCACTCAGCAACAACAAAAACAACTACAGAAACAGTGATGTAGAAATGGAAGTTGAGAGAATAAGAGATGAGAAAGACCATTGCTGCGGTCTGCGGGCTGCGGGAGGGTGGGGCTGGCGACGGAATACAATCTAGTCTTCTTTTTTATAAGATATAACTAGGGTTAGAACGCTAAATTACGATATTGGCCTTGTCTTTACAAAAAACTAAAAATTTCCGCTTCCTGGACTTGAACCATGTATCGAGAAGGATTGTGGCTCTAAGTTTGTAACTATAAGTCTTAGATAGACATACTATTCATATGCAAATTAAGTTCTTAATGTAAACTTGCATAAATTTTCACACGAGGGGTGACAAAAACTATATAATATTTGATGATGTCTCAATTTTATATTAGAAATTTAGCGTCAATCAAAATTAGAAAAAAATCAGATTACATATTGATTTTGATCTAATTGTTAATCCTCTAATAATAAAAATCTAGGGACCCAACATTGTTAGAGGAAGGTTTATTGTTGGTAGAGGTTTAAACAAAGACTTAAGTGTTTTAGAGGAGGAAGAGGTGGTAAAGGTGATGCCGATATATCGTCATCTCAACTCTCAACCCTCAACCCACACTATAATGATTCTCATAGCATGTACATAATAATTTTATAGGTTTAGTAAAATAACTTGCATTTAATAATTAATGTTGTTTCATATATACATGTTTATGTTGTTGGTATTTTTTCACTATGATCTACCAAAACAAGCTAACGTGGTTGAAGAAATATTGAAGAGGGGTGACTGTTGAATGCCATATTATTCTTATTAATATGACTGAATGTCGTATTATGAAATCATTATGTTTACTATTTTAGGTATTTTGAGTCTACGACGAGTTAAAATATTTATGGATGTTTGTTGTATGCATGCTTGTTATTAGCATCGTTTTGATATAGTTGATATTAATCTGCATGCATTTTGACTATATTTAGGAATACATTGACTATGTTTCATTTTTTAAAATATAAACAACATAGTTGTTATAAACATTAAAATTGCACACACTAAATTAGTTATTACCAATAACTTTACACTTGTTAAGATAACTTTCATATTGTGATTCTTGATCATATTCTAAGTAATTTGTCTTTTTATTTTCTTTACTTGATCTCATATTTATTTAAAGGTTTACACTGATCAATGCAATGTATGTTTAATAGATGTCTTTATTATCATACTAAACAATGAGAATGTTTGATAGGAAAAATTTCGTGTCCTTTAATGACAATTTGTTTGCATTAGATTTTCAAGTCTTGAAAACTAAATATTTTTTTTTATTAATCACGTCTTTTAGTTACATTCATTCTTGTAATGACAATCTTGTTTCAAAACAATCATCATTACAAGCAAGTCAAACCCACCAATCACAAAATATATTAATAAAATAAAAAACACCTCAAACTCTTTATTTACAATTAGTTTTTGTATAACCTCGAGGATGCCATGTTTTAAAATGCAATGACACATTTACCACTTTCTAAATTGTTTTGTATCCAAGAATAGTGTTTGTGAACAAAACTACAAATTCTTTTCCTGATCTCATTTGGGTTCACACCCACTAGTTTATCAACTTTGGCACATTTCATCATCAATAAAAATGTTGGCATAGCTTTTATCTCCATCTTTGAACCTACCTTTTAATTATTTAATACATGCAGAACACCAGTGTATATTGCTAAATATATTTTGAGCACATGACATACATTGTTGTTAGACATATTTAGAGCCAATTGCCAAATATTATTATAGCCTAATAATTGATTTTGTATAACAACCAATATTATTAAACCTCATTTGCTCCAATGGTTAGCTTGTACCCAAATTGACTTAGTCTAAGTTGAGTTTTAGGAATTGTCAAAGGCATCATCACACAAAAACAAATGTAATTGCAATTTTTTTTAGCTAAAACTCTCTTTTTTCCTAGATAATAAATAAAATTTCTTTTTACAAAATATGGTTTTTTCTCTATGTTACATAATGATAAATTTTCAACTAAATCACGATGAATCAATAAAATCAAGACAAATGTAGAAAAACCTAAAAAAACAATCAATTTTGATAACATTGAACTAAAATGCTATTAAAAAAAAGCAAAGAAACATTAAGCTAATGTTGATTGATTCATCATGCATTCAATTATGATTCATCCAGCTCATATTCTCTCATATCTCATGTTTTTTATATCAAACGCAAATATAGAAGAAACACTTAAAAACAAATTCATGGTTTAAAACAAAACCAAACATAAATTTAGATTCTTTCTCAATGTTTTTTTTATTAAAATTTGTTTTTTTTGCTAGGTCTTTTTTCTAAAAGATTATTTTTTTAATCCTAATCTCATATCATAAGTAGCATAAGTAGCGAGTTAATTAAATTAATCCAAATTGACTCATTTTTATTTATTTATTTTACATTAAATTATTTGCCCTTAAATTTTATTTTTATATTTTACATTTTTCTTTTTATTTGTTTATTCCAAAGACAGGTTAGTAAAGTTAACCCGAATCAATTTGATTTTTTAAAAAACATTTTTCTATTTGATAGCTTTCATATTTAATATAAAGTTATAAGACTTGAACTTTGCAATTTGTTTTTGATTTTTTAATAGATTATTTCCGTTTTATATCTCAAATCATGTTATAGTATGTTTTACCCGGGCTATCTCGAATTATTGTTGCCTAAATATTTTATTTTAGCACTGTTTTTTTTTTTTTTTTTTGCCAAAGCCTGGAACATAACGGCAACATATCGCAGGACATCTATATAGTGATGAATAAAATAAAAACAAAAATTACATATTAAGTCTACAGTTTTTCCAGACATTTAAAGTTTTTTATAATGCCCCAGTTCTGGACTACGAGAGCATAAATCCGTGCATTTTATAGAAAAATCGAAACAAGAAACAGAGAGATGAAAATGAAAATGACTCCAATGCTCTCTGACAATAAGTAAGAAAGCCTTGTGCAAGTGGCTAGCTGTATCTGAACTTAGTAAGCATTTTTCAAGCAAGTTAGGTCACCAATTTGCACCATCTGCATCACGAGGCTGGTAAAAATCATTAGGCCGCACAATGTTGACATCCTCAAACTCATTGTCATCTGGAAGCATGAAAGAAAAAGAATATCAAATCACCTCAACATCTTTAAATTTCCTCACTGTAATTCCTAACCAAAATATGTTTCACAGTTGCACGGCAAAAAAATGAAAGTCATGGATAGAGTGCGATACAGCTACTTCATACGAATACCTGTATTACTTTCACCTTGTTATTCTATCTTAAAAAAAGGAGCAAGAAAACAGAGGTTGCCAGTTTCCATCTCAGAACTATTGTCTTAAAAGTCAAAGCTGATTTACAACAACGTCCACCTATTTTAGAGAGACCTTGTTGCAGCTCATTAGCTAAATTTGCATACTGGAGTTGGTCCATGAACATTAGCTAAAAGCCCATCTAATAAAAAAAGAGGTCATATATGTCATGGCTGAACTCTCTCCAATTTAAATAATAAAAAAGGTTGCGATGACAATAAAAGGCAGTTGGATTAACTGCTTAGTTTTGTGTAAGAAAGGGACTTTTCCAAGTTCTTATCGAAATTTAGTATCCAACTAAATTTAGAAAATCAAGGGATAAGGGGACAACCTTTTCTAAAGGTAAGTGCCACGACAGCATCATTTTCCACCTGAAAAGGGCAATTGTGAATTTATTCAAAATCTCAAATAGAAATCAACTGAATCGCAGACAGTCAAATGCCACCAGAATATCACATTTTAAAGTAATCTAGATCTTGGAGTCTTTCCCCCCCATAAACATAGCATCATAACAGTCAAAGGGAATGTAATAGTACCTTCTGCTCCGCCAATGACTTTGAATCCTCCAACACTTCCCCTGTCCCCACTAAGATCAATCGCTGATCATTAACTGGCTGATCAATGAGGCCATTTAGTTTCTGCTTAATCTCCAGAGTTTTCTCAGTTGGATCACACTGGATAAAGTAAGTTGTCTTGTTCCGCTTAACCCGGATATACATAGCCTTCACAATTTATGTAAAAAACAAACAACAGTTGAGGGACCAGATGAAAATGGTTATAACGAGAGAAATAAATGCGTAACACATTTGATGGAACAATAGTTTTTTCTTATTATTTTCTAGGCCAGTCTATAGAACTTCTGCATGGAAATAGTAAAGCTTCCATTTAAAACAAAGTGTGAAGCCTTACTAGAATTATGGAACACTATGCAACAAATACATTGAAAGTACAACATAATAGCAGAAATACTATTCTCATACAAGGATATTATAGGCACTGAAATAGTATAAGCTTAATATTTAAATAGCTCGACATGTAGGACTTCTTCCAGTCCCAGCTCAAATTTCAATCTAAAACGCTACATCAGAAAGAGATGGAACATCAATTCTTTTGGTCTACCTTAAGGAGAGACATAGTTAAGTTGACACCCTGTAGTCTGTTCTCATTTGCCTTTGGCAAGATGCACGTATGAATTTTGTGTCTATGCTTTCACGTACTGCAAAAAAAATAATCTATTTTTGTGGTTATCAACCACTTCTCTATGATGACTCATTTTATCCCTTGTCCTGTGACCACAAATGCTCTTAAAGTTATGAAACTCTATTTTAACAAGATTGTCCAGTTGTATGGTTTTCCCTAAACTATAATCTCGAATATGGATGCTAGATTTATTAGTTATTTTTGGAAAAATCTTTGGCACATGGTTGAAACTAAGTTGAAGATTTTTAAGTGTCCATCAACCCAAAATTGATGATCAAACTAAGATGGTTAATAAGAGTTTAGACAATCTTTTGCAATGTCTAGAAAGTGTGATCATAATAGGAATTGATAATTGGTTCTTTCAACGACCTAATTTGCCTATAATAGCTATGCCAATAGGTCAATAAACACGATTCTCTTTAAAGTTGTACATGGTTATAAAGCAAGAGAAGCTTTTAGGCATTCTTCCCATATCCCTTCATGCTATGGTGTTTGAGTCAACCAAGTCTTTTCATGTAGAATTTAGGATTAAAATGGTGAAATCACTAGGGTGTCTGAGTCAACCAAGTCTTTGCACGTAGAATTCAGGATTTACATGTTGAGATCACTAAAAAGATTCAAGCAAGTAATACACAATATAAATTTTAAGATGATTAAATAGACGACATAATAAATTTAATGTTGGAGACTATGTTATGATAAGATTTAGACCCGAACGTTATCCTTCAAGAACTAATAAAAAATTGCATGCACGTGGTGCAAGGGCATTCAAAATGCTAGAACGGATTGGTCCAAATGCTTATGTTATTGATTTGTCACTTGATTTTGACATTAACTCTACATTTAACATTGAGAATCTAGTTACATAACAAAAACAATATACTATTCCAAATGATCCATTTGAGATGCCACTTAGTCTCCCCCCCAATGATCCTATTGAAACCCCTATTCCTTTCACCTTGTCATCAACACAAAAGAATAATAATGATATTACTCTAGAAGAACAAGAATTGTTAAACGGGAATGGTAAGGTTTGACGATTTCTAGCTTGTTGGATGAGGTGACTTGAATCAAATTGCACTTGGATCATTGGAGATACTTTGCAGTAGATTGATCCAGATCTTTGAAAGTATTATCAGAGTCGTCCAAAGCTACACTCAATGGGGTTGAGTTTCTCCACTCCCGAAAGAGTTGGCCAGAACACCAAACCCATACCGCAGAATACACAAGTATATGGATGGAGACGGCAAAGGATGGCCTAACCTATCAATTTTTGGTTGGGAGGTTGAGCCCATTTGGACCTATTAAATAGTTTTTGTTTTATTTATTTGAGTTATTTATGTTAGACAATTTTAATTGATAGGTTGAGCCCAATAATTAGATGTTTTAGGGTTATGCTATTTATATGTTTTTTTCTCATTTTGAGAGACAACTTTGATATTGAGAATACAGTGACAAACTTTTCCTTTCTCTGAATTCTCAATTCTCCATTCATCCTATTTTTTCCTTTCTTTGTTTTTTAGTCTTGGTTTTTTTCTTTAAAACTTCTTTCTTTCCAGCTTTAATTCTTTTTGTTCATTGTCTTGCATCACATAGTTAGAATTCGTAGCCAGTACCCAAATAAAACCACATCCTCATGTACCTCTTCACATTCCGACACTCAGTCAATTGAGCAATTAAAATGGTTGTAAGCACCAAGTCTTACTTCAATCTCTTATAACTAAGACTAGTTTATCATCTACTTAAGCACAAAGTCTATCCAAGTCACTTCATTCACAATCAATCCACGATTATTATGATAGATAACTTTCCTACCAAAATAATAATAAAAAAAATTCATATTCAAAGCCTTTCATTCAATAAAAGAAAAACATATAAATTTGTGCCAATTTTCTACAAATGGAATTGTTTTACACTCGATTGTCTTGCTACACTTAACTCAGTATACATAGCCCATACAAAAATCCAATTAAAATTCAAACAAGAGTAGTGGGACCAGATGAAAATGGGTTTGAACATTGAAATGAACATGTAATGCATTTAGTGGAACAATTTATATTTATTGCAATAATTTTCTAGGCCATTTGGTACAACTACCAGTAAAATAGAGCAGCTGAATAGCAACAATAATGTTTCTAGTGGAAACCAAGTTTAAGGCCCAATCTTGAATGGCTGAACAGGGTGCAACAAATACATCCAGAAATACAGTATAAAGGTAGAAATATTATTCTCATACAAGGATATTATAGGCATCAAGGTGGTTTAAGCTCACAGCTCTGATGGCTCAACATTTAGAAACATAATGTTTTTCGGCCACCTACAGCTTAAATTTTGATCTAGAACCCTAAATTATTATTCTCACCAAGCTGTTAAATACTGCACTACTCATCTAAAGGTATGAATATTTTAGTTTCATGCAATGAGAAAGAGCCTCCATCCCTGATTATAAGTAAGAATGAACAGCCAGGGGATAGTTAGGCAAAGCATCACTCATCTTTAGTTACTCTTCAAGTAAGAAACAAAAACCTACGATTCTGTTTCAAAATAAGGTCTAATAAATTACACTGAAATTCTATCAATTCTTCCTTTGTTAAGATTGTCTGACAACATGCCAGCAGACACAAATATTTAATAAAAGGGGTATATAGCGCTTCATAATCCACTCATATGTGTGGCCCTATATTTAAATTAAAATTTGCCCATTTTAACTACAGAACCTGAAGCCACCTTCTAACAATCTATTCCCTTCCATCGTTCTTGATTTTGTGTGCTAAATGTAATGCAGGAATTGTAGTATTGAAGATGTTTCATCTTTCTATAGATGGTTTACCTCCTTGCAAGAATTCCAGCATCAAAATGAACATTTGGTGGGGCAATTGTTCCAATTCTCTGTCTCCTAAATATTATCTCAACCAATTGAATCTGTGTTTAAAAATGCTTAGTGATGAGCACAGCAAAACAGAGCAACCAAGCAAATAGCAATTTCAGGCTCTTCAGCTATTCATGCATCATCCATTGCCTGTATCAGTTTCAAGCCTAACACAAAATTCGTCACTAAGGAATCTTGTTAACAGATACAAAACTCGCAACACTAACATCCAAGATTGACATCTGCTGTGCTAACAATCTTTGCTAATACGATAAAAGATTTTCCAGTTTCCACACTAATGGAGCTTCCATATATTTTCAACAAGGTCAAGAGCTAAATTTCTGTCACTAATCACAGAAAATTTACCTAATCCATATCATCATTATTATAAAAGAAAACAGTTATCTTAGCCTGGAGTCTGTAGCCATATATCCAATAATCAACTGGACAATCAAATGGCCGTAAATGCCACCTACTAGGCCATCTTATAACTAACACTAGCCTATCACCTACTTAGCAAGCACAAAGCAAGACAACAAAGATCAAATATTTTCGTACCATTTTTTTAAAATTATTTTGATGTCAAAAGTCTTTCAATTATTCAATAAATGAAAAAGAAGATATATTTGTGCCACTTTTCTACAAATGGAATTGCTTTAACCATGAAAAAACTGATGAAAACAAAAGGTTATAAAATTCCCCTACCATTTTATTCTTTTCTGGCAACGAACTTGATAAATCAATCACTCCTGCAAAAGAAAAGGAATACCCAGAGCAAACAAATAAAGCACGATTGTCAACTCTGGTCGATCAATTAAGTCTCATAAAGTATAAGGACAATTCAAATTCCAAAAGAAAAGGAGGGAATTGAATTGAAGTGAATCAATGTTAGATTTTTATATGAAATGTTAAGAAGAGAGTAGTGATCAAGGACTCCACTGAAACGTACCTACTTAATTTCACTCAATTGACGGAATCGTGAGCTCTTCACGATTCTGCTGTTGAGATCTCTCCTTTTCAAAATTGACGAATCTTCGAATGCTGTTTTTGGGCTGTTTGGCTGCAGGGTTTCGGCTGTCTTGTACTCGTGGCGTCGAGACGTGATAAAGGAAGAAGAAGAATTTATATGGGAGGAAATTGTTTTGTTCACCTACCAAGTTCTTAAAAATCACACATCCTAAATCGATTTAGATTTTTTGAGTTTAATAAAAATTAATTAAATTATCATCATATATAATATATCAAAAACTCAAACAAAAATGTATTTAAAATCTTATCTTTTTCAAACACAATTTATCATTCTGCGAATGTTATTTTCTATGCTGTATGCGAACCTAATCAAAATCAAACTATGGTGTTTTTAGTTAATTATTTTCTTCATGTTATTGAGAAATAATTGCTTTTCTTTTTTCTTTCAAAAACCATAAAGAACTCTAGATTAAAGCTCAAGATGAGCCCTACTTTTTCATTTTTTTTTTATCAATTTATCGTCAATTTGTTTGATTGATTGTTTGTTTGAGCGATGATCTATTTGAATGTTTGAGTTATTCGAGTATTTTTATACCATATGATGAGAGTTAATTATTATTGTTTGAAAGTTTGGTTCAAGTTGTTATTGAAAGTATTTTTTGTTTAAAAATATATCAAAATAATATTTTTTTTTAAAAAAATTAATCTTAATATTATCATGTGAAAATAATATAAAAATATTAAAAAGTCTATTTTAAAATATAAAAAAATTATTTTTGAAACATAATAACAAACAAGGCACCCGCGCTTCGTCGCGGTTGGAACCATATTTTTTTCAACATAAAAAATATTAATTATGTGTGATTTTTTATTATAATATAAATTTGGGCAAAATAATAAATATGTGTAAAAATCTTGTGAAGTGCAAGTTTTCTATAAAATATATGAATTTTAAATGAATATAAATTTATCTGTTTATAGGTTTCAATGAAATAACCAGTATAAAATTATCATTATCATTAAAAAAAGCAAGAAGATTCAGATATATGAATTATTGAATATATTGTATTAAGATTAATTCATTTTATAATTCAATTTAAATTAAACACAAAAAACAAAATATAAATTGTGAAAGAACCTGTATTAATCAAATCATAAAAATAAGTAATTAATTTTCTATCTTCAAAAAGAAGAAAACATAAAATTGAAAATTCATCCCCACATTACTGTCATTACCATTACTACAACAGTTAAAATTATTATCAACATTACTGCCAAAACAGTGAAAATCATTAAATTGCCCCGAAGAATTAAAAAAAGTAAAATATTTTGTTAAAAAAACAATAAAAAAATAATCACTAAAATTATCATTATCATTATGCAAAAAATAAAATCAGAAAATCATATGATCCAAAAATCAGATAAAAATAACAGAAAATACAAAAAGAAACAAAAAGAAAAATAGAGCAATATTAATTTTAAAATGATCACCAACATATATTAAAATTTTATAATAGAACCAAATAAAAATAAAACCCCAATAAAATATAAAATGACAAAAATTCAAAACAAAACCAAAAGTATAAATGAATGAATACAGATAAAAAATAAACATTGTCCAAGAAAGATCGTAAAAAAGAAAGGAATCAATACTAAATAAAAAATTAAAAGAATAAGTGCCAAAATGAAAAACAATATATATTAAATGCAATTGAATGACAAAACCACAACAAATTAAAACCATGAGACTGAAAAACAATAAAGGATTTTTAAAAAATAAAATGCAGTGTAACCAACATAATTTAAAATTTCAGAATGGAACATCATAAAAATAAAACCCTAACAAAAAATAAAAAATATAAATATAAAAGCATAAATACATAAATATGGACAAAAAATAAACATTGCCAAAGAAGGACAAAAAAAATCAAAGGAATTAATACAAAAAAATTAAAAGAATAAGTGCCAAAATTAAAAATAAAATATATAATTAATTTCAATAGAAAGATAAAAATAAAAAAATAAAAACTTCGAGACCAAACAACAGTAAAGGGATTTAAAAAAAATCAAACAAGTGCAATTGTTGAACAAATTAAAAGACATAAGGATCAAAATGAAAAGTAACATATATGACCAACTTCAATTTGGGGACAAAGTTAGAACAAATTCAAACTTGCATACCAAAAATTATTAAAGGAACAAAAAACAAAGCAAAAATCAAAACTTGAAGGAGCGAAATGAAACTTACCGTATATAATCAATTTCAATTGAATGACATAATTGAAAATAATCAAAATTTTCATTGAAAAATCATTAATAAAAATGAAATCAAAATATCGGAGACTGAAATTAAATTGATACAAATATAAGGGATTAAACCGTGCTTTCCGACAGCAGGAGAGAGAAAAGGGGGGGGGGAGAAAAACCGTTCAACGGCGATGACATAGTCACATTTGAAGCACACGCGTCGCGTGTGGAGTCAAAGGACATGAAGACGAACTAGATGACATGACAGATGCCCTATTTTCATCGACGGAGGAAACCACACACGCCATCCTAAAGATGCATTTGTACGGCGCGCCTGCAATGTTCTAAAAACATAATTTAAAAAAATTGGTCATTACCAATATACCCTTGGACCCAGTGATATCTACGAAAAAACCGGGGGTAAAAATATTGAAATACCCCTTGTTCCAGGCGGAGTTTTTTGTCATTTAGGGGGGTTATGTTTGTTGTTTTACTGTGCAACAAATTCAGAAATATCATCCATATCCTCTAGAAATTTTGGAAATACCCTCGGTCCGTGGGCTAAAACTTTTTGATCCTAGATGCAAAATGATAATTTTACTGTAGCAATCCATAGTGAACTGAGTCTGTGTGAACAGTAAAAAAATGCATAGTAAAAAGCTGACGCCTTTTATATTTTAGTTAATATGCAGATTTATACCATCGATAGCTCCAAGATGGTGAGGGTTATGGGTTTGTGGTTGAAGATGGAGGTTAATGAGGGATAAAATAAAATAAGAGGTGGCTGTTAGGTTTGGTGTTTAGGGAAAGGAGATGAGTGGAAGAAGATGGTCATGAGTTTTTTTATTCAATAAAACATTTATAATATTTAATTTTTTTTTTATTAAATTGCAAAATTATAATATTTAAAATAACAGTTTCTTAGTCATTAAATAAAAAATAATATCAAACCTATAAATAATTAAATAATTCTTATTAATTGTTTTTTGCATGTCAAGTACAAAATGTAAATTGTTTTGCACATACTAAAGTTTATGAAGCAAATTAAAATTTCTCAAAACTTGATACACAAGTGTAATTTCAACCAAACTATAAAATGTTAAGGATAATTCTTTTATTTGTATTTGATAATAATTTACAAGAAAGAATGATTGTTATTGCATTTTATTTAGTTAAACAAGAGATGAGAAAAAAGAGAGTTTGTATTGCTTTATTTATTACCATCAAACTTCAAAAATATAGGTCATTATTTTTACTTTATTTGTTTTCCTTGTTAAAATCATGTTAACAAAATTTATGATTATCCTAAAACATAATTCATTTATATGAAGATACTCTAATTAAATCAAAATTTAATCCATTATTGAAATATTCCCTTAAATATATTTGATAGTAAAATAAATAATTAAATCAACAAATAAAATATTTTCACTAATATAAAGTTAAAATATAAAATGGTTGAAAATGTAATATAATAATTTCATCACAAATACATTTTTTTGTTATCATTCAATCCCATCTCTTCATATTTTTTATTAAATTCTTTTTGTGATTTATGTTTTTATATTTTCTACTTTTTAAATATAATAGTGATAAATAAGTTAATTAAAATAATTGATCTGAGTGTTACTATAAGTATAAAGATATATACTAGACTGTGAAATATCTAAAGGGATATTTGTTAAGAAACTAATCTAATTTTGTCTTTATTTCTATCTTCTATGCGCTCGTTTGGTTGTGTGGTACAAACTGTGTTTTGTTGAAAACGCAGTTTGTACCCCTTTTGTAGTGTTTGACAACTTTAAAATTGATGGTGGGACCCATCAATTTTAAAGTTACAAACCACGGTTTGCAGAAAGCAGGAAATTGTTGCTTTCTGCAAACCGTTTTGACCTGAGGGGGCGCTAAGCTCCTAGCTATGCGCCCCCTCAGGTCTATATATATATATATATATATATGTGTGTGTGTGTGTGTGTGTGTGTGTGTGTGTTCTTTAAAGTAATTTCACAAATTGATAGCAATATGAAAAGCATGATAACCAAACATACGAAACTGTTTTTTATCAACCTCAAACTCAACCACAGTTTTAACCAAACACTTCACTGCTTATTTTGAACCGCAGTAAAAGTGCTTTTTATGAAACTGTTTTTTATTCAACCTCAACCACAACAGCAACCGCAATACCAAACAGACCCTATATCCCTCGTATTTAAAAAAACAAATGGCTAAAAAGGTATGTATATCTCGACAAAACTCATTTTTTTCTTGATTTTCACAACCAAATATACGTTTTCTATTTATTATCTTAATATAACAACTAAATGTCACTTAATGGTAGAAATAAAAGGCAAGATAATCCTTGATTTTTAAAATTTTAATAGTATATAAAAGTCATCTTTCAAAAAAAAAAATAGGCCAAGTAAAATTATTAGAATGTAGTATTTTATATATATTTTTATACGATGATAAAAATATTCCTTGCAATTTGACCTTCAATGTTCTTGTTACCGCAATAGTGATAAATACCTTTTTTCTTTCTTGATGCCATAGTAAGTTTGTTTTCTTTAAAGACAATATTGTTATTATTTTTATCATTCTTCTTAGACATTCTAGAAAACCAAACTAGAAGAACCAAACTTTTTTTATACTTAAGGGTTTGTTCAACAATCTTAAGCATATTAAACAATTATGGGAATACAATATCTAACTTGATCATGTGATAGTTTATAATTAGGATAATGATTGCAAGACCAAGTCAACACCTAATTCATGGTCCATGACAAAACCCAATTGACCTGATTTATCAATATAGCCAATTATTTTCAAAAAATAAGTGTTCACTAAAAAACCCTTCGTTATCTTATAGCGGAACAAATGCTTAGCGATCTCATGCCTTTCAGTCTTACTAGTCTCGTCAAACAATTCTTTGATATGCATAATCATAATATGAGCATCTATATTTTCATGTTTCATTTGAAGTTCAGGTGATATATAAGGTAACATCACATATGCAACTTGTTCATCATTATTAACATGACACTGGTGTTCATTCTTAACTTCTTTAGCATCCACACTGATGTTCATTCTCAAACTTCTTTAGCATCCTTAGTAAGGACATTTAAAATTATATTTTCAAGAATATACAATTAACATCTTTTCTTTTTTAAGAGCAATTCTCATATTCTGGTGTCGATCCAAAAATTTTGGTTAAGTCAATTTTTTAGCATTAAATATTCTTTGTAAGGATATGTTACTATTCATTTTATTTTTCAACCTATTAATGAAATGATAAAGAGTATTAGCTTCATGCATATATATTTAAATCCAAATTTAGATAAGATCTTTAATCCTAATTTGGTCTCTCACTATATTCTTGCAAATTAATAGCTCTCCTTATGAGTGCAATAAATCCCACCTAGATTTTTCTAATGGGTTAAGATCCTATTTAATTTATCTGACCTTGAGTGACTCAATAAATCAAAATAAATTAAATTAGGTAGATAATATAGTTTATCAATCACATCTCTATGTGATTCATATATTAATTAGGTGACAAGTTTTTGTCTAAACATATCTTACATGTTTCTCCTAACTCATGCGTGTAACTTCATATGATTGTATGCGACTAATCCAAATCATACATGTTAGTTAAGTATGACCCAATTTTATAGGACACAACATATTCAAATAACGGTAATCTTGAGTGACTCAATATATTATTTATGAATAGAGTTTTATATATATAAAATTGGAAGACAACTATTCATGTTCTTAACATGTATTTAATATATTAATGAGGGAGTTGTTATCAATTAAATAGGTCCCGTTCAAAATATGACATAGCATGTATATTAATTCAGAATAATTTTAGAAATTAATTCAATCAAATACTTACTTGATATTTTAGGTCTAAAAATATAATCCATGTATTAATTATATGATATCTTTAATTTTTAAAATATAATTAAATCATCATAGCTTAGTTTATAACTAATATTCTTAATGTGTGTGACTCATTAGGTTTCTAATATGTTGACCCAAATAAAAGTTTATAATTATAATTAAATAGAATTAAACAATTTAATCTATTATCGATTTAATAACCAATTAATTTTTATTTGAATATCAGTATCCTCGTCTAGTAACATGACATGATCCCCTAAATATTATAAATTTCATTGGTGGTTTGACTTAATCTTGCAGTGACTAGTTTCTTAGTGTAATTAATATCGTTTAATCAATAATGTTTCGATTTAACATTAAAGTATGAAGTATATACACAATGTTAAATCATGTTTGTTATTTACATAATAGTAATTGATCGTTTGAATTAGATTTGAGATCCTTGTCAAATCTCATTTCACCTTGGCCAAAGATTTCCTAGTGAATACTATTTGAGAGCATATGAGATATATTTTTGAGAACATATGAGATATATTTTTGAGAACATATGAAATATATTTTTTTAATTCAGGTAGGGTGATGAATTTTTTTTTTATTACTCAAGTACTTTATACAGTTTATGTTATACCCGATGTCTGGCCTTTCATTACCTTAATGAATATAACATTTAATTAGATTAAAACATAACATTCTATATATAAAATAACAGAGTGATCTCTAGTCTAAGGATCACTTACAAAAACATAATATGAGCATTTTCTTATATATAAATGATATTTACATACGAGATTCTCATGTATGTCAGTTTACTATAAATGTCTTATGAAAAACACCGATATATTGTTATAAGTATCCCTTATACATTAACTTATGAGAACAACTGCTTCTTTTGGTAAATAAAAGAACATAATATGTATCAAAGAATATCACTGATTTTTTTTTTAAGAACAATGCTCTAATACAATAAAAATCTCATAATTATTGTCAGAAATGGTTTGAATACCTTTCTCTGGATTCTCATTCCATACATATAGCATACATTTACATTAATTACAGTAACTGATCTAGAGGGCTGAATTATAGTAACTGAAATCTTCCTATTTACTGCATATAATTGATATTTACAGCCTACACTAATGTAGAGTCTTTCCTATTAATTGCATTCTAATGGCTGCTGTCTCTTCCTTCTTTCCTTCTACTGACATCCCCCCGCAAATTGATGCTGGTTTGTCCAGCAGCATCAATTTGTCCACAAGAAATTGATGACGTTGTCTAGTGAGTGTCTTAGTAAAGATATTAGCCACTTGAAGTGTGCTGGTCACGTGTGGAAGAGAGATAACCCTATCTTCAAATGCATCCCGAATGAAGTGACAATCCACTTCAATGTGCTTGGTTCTCTCATGAAAAATAGGATTGGCTGTAAGATGTATTGCACTGGTATTATCTCCATAGAAAGGAGTAGGAGTGTCTTGCCGAAACCCTAGCTCAGTAAGTAGTCCCTGTAACCAAAGGATTTCTGAACAGGCTTGTGACATAGCTCTGTATTCAGATTCAGTAGATGATTTAGACACCCGGTCTTGTTTCTTGCTCTTCCAAGAAATGAGAGCAGGACCAAGAAACATACACCACCCTGTAGTAGATCTTCGAGTGTCCGAGCATCCAGCATAATCAGCATCACTATAGGCATGTAGTGTAGAAGAACTTCCAGCAGGATAGCACAACCCTCTTTGAAGTGTACCCTTTACATATCTAATAATTCTTTTAACTGCTGCCATGTGAAGATGCCTAGGAGAGGCCATGAATTGACTAACTTGTTGTACTGCATAAGAAAGATCAGGCCTAGTGTTTGTAAGATAAATCAAACTCCCCACAAGTGTTCTGTATACCGTAGGATCCTGTAATAGTTCCCCCTCATCCTTTCGAAGCTTTACATTGATCTCCATAGGTGTGTCTAGTGGTGACAGGTCCTGGAGACCAGCTGCAGCCACTAAATCCATGGCATACTTATGCTGTGATAAGAAGATTCCATGTGTGTCAGTCTGAATTTCCAGACCAAGGAAATATGCAAGAACACCCAGGTCTTTCATGTGAAAAGACTTCTGTAAATGCTACTTTAGGTGTTAAATTAGGCTCAAATCAGTCCCTGTGATTACTATATCATCCACATAAACTAGGACAAACACAGCACTAGCAGTAGTAGTACGCAAGAACAAAGAGGCATCATATTTACTCTTAATAAACTCGAAATCAAGAAGAGTAGAGGCAAATTTAGCATACCATGCCCTAGGAGCCTGTTTAAGCCCATATAATGAACGACGCAATTTACACACAGTTGAAGTAGGTTTGGAGAACAAACCAGCAGGAGGCCGCATGTAGATGTCCTCACTTAGATCCCCATGAAGAAAGGCATTCTTCACATCCAATTGGTGTAAACACCATTGTTGTGAAGCTGTTAGTGCCAATATTGTTCGTATTATAGTCATCTTGACTACGGGAGCAAAAGTTTCCTCGTAATTTACCCCTATACTGCTGGTGATTGCCAAGAGCTACCAATCGTGCTTTATGTCTGTCCAAACTGCCATCAGCCTTGACTTTTATTGAGTAAACCCATCTACATCCCAGAGGAGTGACTCTTGGAGGACACTCAACAACCTCCCAAGTGTTATTTTCTTTAAATGCATGTAGTTCTTCCTCCATAGCCTGCTGCCAGTAGGCTTCTTTAGCAGCCTGTGAATAATTAGTAGGTATAACAGTAGAGTGCAATGTAGCGGAGAAAGCAGAAGGAGTGGACTGTCCCCTTGAGGAATTAAACCCATACCTATCAGGAGGTATAGATATTCTAGTAGATTTTCTTACAGCAGGCATGATGGAAGGCAAATCACTGATCTTAGAGTCTGAAACATGCATAGAATCAGATGTTATGACAGTAGCTGAAGGTAAGTTTGTTACCTCAGGATCTGAAGGATGCATGGAATCAATTGGCAGGGCAGTAGCTGAAGGGGGTTGCACTTGTGGTTGTCTGCGTCTGTACACCTGTAATGGTTGACCATTTGAAGACACGGGTGGGAGGACACTAGGAGTTTGTGTGTTATCATTTGGAATACTAGTATCAGACTCAGTGAAGAAAGGTAACAAAACATGGGAGTTAGGAGTTGTTGAGGACATAGGAAAGAAATACTGATTCTCTAGGAATACCACATTTCTAGAAACATGACTTTTACGTGTTTGAGGATCAAAATCAGACATATCCCTTCTGATTAACACTATACCCGAGAAATGCACATCTAGTGGACTGAGCCGAGAGCTTATTTCTATAAGGAGGTGAAAGATGCATGAAACATACACACCCAAAAGTGTGAAGGTTGTCATATTTGGGCTGACATTGATGAAGCCTAAAGTATGGAGTGTCTAGGCCTAACTTTTGAGAAGGGAGTCTATTGATTAGATAAGTGGCAGTAGTGAGTGCCTCTACCCAAAACTTTGGTGGAACAGAAGTTTCAATAAGCAATGTTCTAACGACATCCAAAAGATGTCGATTTTTACGATTCTGCCACTCCATTTTGCTGAGGGGTGTAAGAACATGATCTTTGTGAAATTATGCCTTTGTTTTGCAAGAAAGATTGAAATTCATTAGACATGTATTCCCCTCCAGAATCTGATCTGAGTGTTTTAATAGTGGTAGCAAATTGAGTGTGTATTAGTCCTAGAAAGAGTTTAAACATGGAGAATACTTGTGACTTCTTTCGGAGAAAGTAGACCCATGTGTAGCGGCTATAGTCATCTATAAAAGTTACAAAATATTTATAACCTTCATGAGAGATAATAGGACTAATTCCCCACACATCACTATGCACTATATCAAATGGGTTTGTGGCTCTACTGCCCTCAGATGGAAATGGTAACACTTTACTTTTGCCAAGTCTACATGCAACACATTCAAAGGACACAATAGAAGAAGAACACTGCATTTTATTATTCAATAAACCAGATTTCAATAGATAAGCTAAAACCCTATGATTGGGATGACCAAGACGTCTATGCAAGATTTCTTTAGATACATTAAGTGCAGTACAAAATAAAGACCATGCAGAAGAAGAAGAAGGAACCAAGGTGCGTGGGACAGCAAGTTGCAGCAGAAACAGACGCCCATGCTTATACCCCTTCGCTATCATTTGCCCCGTCATTTGATTCTGCACAATACAACTTTTATTAGAGAACTTAACCTTATAGTTACTGTCAACAAATTGTCCTATAAAAGCCAAATTCACAGTAAGATTAGGGGAAACATAAATGTCTTTCAATGGTGGTTTATCACCAATAACCACAATCGGAAGAACACTGCCATTAGCAGTTTGAATCTGTGAGATTCCCTTATGCTTTCTGAGATTTTTCAATCCTCTCAAGGAATTCATCATGTGATTTGTGGCTCCAGAATCTAATACCCAAGAAGAGGTTGAAGAGGCAGCATTACCTTGAAGACCAAGTGTAGAAAATGCACTCACAATCATTTCTTGTACCATTTATTTGGTCAAGACAGCTGTTGGAACAACAGCTGCTGAGTTTGCTGTGTGATGATTCTTGACAAACCGGGAAGGAGGCCGAATAGGACATTCTTTGATGATGTGTCCTGGCTGTTTGCAGTAACTACAAACCTTGTTTGGACAATTAGGTGCAATATGTCCATACTTTTTACAGCTGTAGCACTGTGTCTTCCTCATGTCATACCCTTTCCCTTTGTTGTAGGTAGCATAGGCAACTAGGGACCACTCTTGATTATTCCATAGTCTGCTGAGTGTTGAGGGCGTTGTTCCTCACGTAAGAGCTCTCCAAAACAAACAGTCTAATGTGGGGGCTGGATCTCTATTTACTAGAGAAAGCCCGAACTGCTTCATATTCTGGCCTCAATTTCATCAGAAATTGATCCCTTTAACTGACCTTGTGGACTTGTTGCACTGCCAATACTCCTTCACCAGTCATCTTGGCTGTAACAAGATCCGAGTAGTCATTCCACAGTGTCAAAAATCCAGAATAATATTCCTGGATGGTGAGGTCTCCTTGTGTATAGTTTCCAATACCCAACTCTAGTTGAAATCTTCTAGCATTGTTGTCTTGATTGTAGACCAGGGATGAGGTAATCCCACATGGCCTTTGCTGATTTATGTGGTCTTAACTCCAGAATTAAATTTGGTTCCACAGAACCAAGAATCCAAGACATGATTTGTGCATCCTTTGTTGCCCATACTGCCTTTGCACTAGCTGCACTGGCTGAACTTTCAACTCTTGAGTCTCTTTTATCACTGCCTTCAGCTCCTGAGTCCCCTTTATCACTGCCATCCACATGACTCCACAAATTCTTTCCCTTGAGATAGATCTCCATCTGAAATGACCAAGCAGCATAGTTTTTGCCAGTAAACCTGACACACACATAGTCTGCCTTCTCCATATAACTATGACTAAAAAAAACAAAACTGAGTTTCTATGATTTTCTAAGAGAGGGGCTCTGATACCATGTCAGATATGGTTTGAATTACCTTTCTCTGGATTCTCATTCCATACATATAGCATACATTTACATTAATTACAGTAACTGATCTAGGGGGCTGAATTATAGTAACTGAAATCTTCCTATTTACTGCATATAATTGATATTTATAGCCTACACTAATGTAGAGTCTTTCCTATTAATTGTATTCTAACGGCTGCTGTCTCTTCCTTCTTTCCTTCTACTGACAGAAACAATAGGTGATCACAAAAGAAAATAAACACAGAAACATCAAGGTTTTACGAGGAAAACCTTCTAACTGCAAACACAACCTATAGCTGAACTCAAAATTAGATTTTAATAACAGGGAACCATAGTTGTCAATTTAATTCGTGTCCCAAACATAATATTTACGTCTTCAAATCCTTTATCTCTTGGTGTTTAATACCGTGTTTCAAAAATGTTTTTGAGAAAATTTGAAAAATTTTATTTTTATTTTTTATTTTAAATTAAAAAATTGGTATTTTTAAATCATTTCCATGTGCTGATATCAAAACTAATTTTAAAAAATAATATAAAAAATATTTTAATATATTTCTAAATAAAAAATATTTTTAAAAATAACTTTAGTTACTCTAATTCTTAATAGGTGTCCTGACATCTCCCAATGCAAATAATATTGGTACCAATTACATCACATCAGGCAAACATCATTTAATTCTAGACTCATTAGCAGAATCAGACAGAAATTAGAAAACAAAGAAGAAAGAATGATACATGAAAGAAAGTTTTGCGGGAAAATATTATTTATATTATTTTTTAATATATCATTTCTAATAAAAGTTATTTGAATTTGAAACTTATACATAAATCCATATTATTTTATGTTTGATTTTTATTAAATAGAATGAGAGTAGTGAGATTCGAGCTCGTGAGCGCTGAATTTAAACTTTTAGGTGAAATGATTACTTAAAATTGTACCAGAGCCTTATTGATTCTGCGGTCACGAATTCGAATCTGTGCACAAGATAGCTTTTATTTGATAAAAATCAAGCATAAAATAATGTGAACCCGTGTAAATTTCAAGTACAAATAACTTTTACTAGAGAGAATGTATTAAAAAATAATATAAATCATATTCTGGAGTCTTATCTAACAACTTAACTTTTAACTGATATAATTACAATCGTAAAGTTATATCAAAACTTTGATTATAATATTTTATAATATATTATTTTTCTAAACATGATATTATTTTATTAAATTTTTTATTTTATTTTATATGCTAAAAAAACAACTCATGATCACTGGCATTGACTCAGCTGTTTTCTTTCACATCATTGGGCCATGATGTCAAGAAGTTTAAGGACTAAACATCATAGGAGAAACAAGTGTTGTGTTGAGTACAGTTCTTGCTAGTGATTAGAATGGATTCGCACGCAAACTAGTATAGAGACATGAGAGATTCTAGAAACAAAACTTTGCAGCCCACTACCATGGAGCTGTCACTGGCTAGGTTCTCACTTCTTCTTCTTCCTTTGACAGCCTCATGTGAACTCCCCTGCCATTAAAATGAATATTAAATGGTGAAATAAGCATAAAAAAAAAAAGAACTGACAGCTTGCATGATGAAGACAAGAGGCATGGACTAAGATTAAGAATGTTGTGTGCCTTTTTTTATTGAGTACCTTCTCCTGTAACCCTGCTCATGTGCACAGGTTTGTCTTGTAAAAGAAAACTAATCAAGACATTGGGGGACAAGTAAATATAGAATGCACTCGAGAAGACCACAAAAAAAAAGCAGCCCAAAAGTTTTTTTTTTTTTTTTTTATCAATGCACGGATGAGCTTGCGTACACTTCGATTTCTTTGTAATCATGTAAGTTTATAGTGATTATCATATTATCAATTATATGCTCGGATCTAAGATGATAGAGAGAACAAACCCTTTAGTTTCAAACTGTTATCACTTAACCATTTACTAAATGGTTGTGTTTGAGAGTGTGTTTGGAAAGTGTTTTTGAAAAAAAATGAAATTTTTTTATTTTTATTTTTTATTTTAAATTAAAATTTTAGTGTTTTTTTTATCATTTTGATGTGCCGATGTCAAAATTGATTTAAAAAAAATAAAAACACATCATTTTGATATATTTTTTTAACGAAAAACACTTTAAAAAACAATCTGAACCACACTCTCAAACATGCACTTAATTAGACAATTACATGTCAAGTATGGTTGAATTTGGATTAATTTCCTTCAAATATTTGAGGATAAATCCCAATCTCTGACGTCTTATGCCCCATTTGAGGATCAATTGCATCGGAGTGGGGGAAAGCTTTTTCTTCTTTTTCAACCCTACTTCCCCATGTAGAGGATTGAATGGACAGTGCTGAAATTCTTAGCTTGGTATCCGACGAGAAAGTAGAAAGTTGACCCAACTTTCTCTGGAATTACCTTAAACATTCTATGATGTGTGTTCAAAGCCAAACACAAGTCTACATTGCCGTCGTCAAAAGAAATAAATGTACACTTTGGCTGCTTGCTTTGTCTCTTTGTCAAACCCTGGCTGCGGCGAGTTTTCTTAATTAACACTTTTTTTGTTTCAAGGGTTTGGTGACTTAACCTGGATTAATTTTATTAATTAAAATGCTGTCGTTTTAATTTTTTAAACTTTATTAAAAGCTATTCTCAAGCATGTGCCACACATCCCCATTTCAATCCACGAATAAACTAGACTCTTCAAAACATTCAATTTCAATGATGTAATCATAGATTCATAGGGGCCTGTTTGGGAGTGCGGTTGCGGTAACTTTTGAAAGTGTTTTTTTTTTTTTTTTTTAAAATCATTTTTGACATCAGCACATCAAAATAATCTAAAAACACCAAAACATATTTATTTAAAATACAAAAATAAAAAAAAATTAAATTTCAGCCAAAAGCAGGTTGGATCGCAGAGCCAAACAGGCTCTAATCAAAAACTCAAAAACTAACATGAACAAAATAGGAAACATGAACAATAAAGAAAAAAAAAACAATAAAAATCCTAAAAAATCTAGGAAAAATATAATTACTAACTAAAATATTTATTTTCCTAAATTAGAAAAACAAATAAAACTAAATAATAAAACAAATAACTTTTCATAAAAAATCCTCCTCCTCCAATCAAACATTACTGATTTTAACATGTGTATCTCTAATAGCCCTTCTCTCTCTCTCTCTCTCTCACGAGAATAAAATCATATTATATCTCCTTCTATCTTTCTAGTAAAAGCATAAGCACTAATCAATACTTATCATGCTTTACAAAAGTACATCTCATGTAAGCTGTGGTCTTATGGGATGATTATAAAGGTCTGTGTGACACTGTATTTTAAAAATATTTTTTTTAAATTAACTTTTTTAATATTTTTAACATATTAATATTATAAATAATTTTTTTAAAATAAAAAATATTTTTAAAACAACTACGACTATAGTCGCAGCCATTGTACCTGTGGCCTTCCTTGGAAACACACATGAGGCTCCTGAATTTTTTTCACTTTCCTAACTTTTTTTTTCTCAGCGGAGAGAAAGAGGCGGTGGGTCCATGCTTTTCAGTCTTGTAAAGACTCCAAGTGTATAGTTTAGGCATGATGATGTGTGCATGCATGTGTTTGGCCTTGAAATTCATGTGGGACAAAATAGATGCTTATCTTCAAGCCGAAGCCGAAGCCGAAGCCGAAGCCGAAGCCGAAGCCGCTTCTCTCTTTCCCCCATTTCCTTTTAACTCATAACAGCTCTAAAAACACCTTGGCATTTCCATGCCATCATGCAGTCGCATATTCTTCTCTCTCCTCCTCTCTCTAACCCCCTCAAATATCCAAATCACCCTTCCATCACCTCCACTCCCAGCCACCAAACCGTGGGCATTTCCGTCACTATATCTTATCCCCACGCTCCGAATCCAGAAATCACCTTTCGAACCCCCAAACCACCCTCGCGTAACCTGAAAAATATGAAAGGGAGTAAGGGTTAAATGGTAATTTGGATGAGAAATGATGTTGGTGGGGTCCACTATTAATAAAAAAAAAAGGGGAAAGAAGGAGAATAAAAGAAGGGAACGTGAGTGGATCACACAAAGCAGACGCCAAAGAACAACAACAACAAAAAATATAGAGCGGGGGCTCAAAATTTTTTCTTAGAGAGAGAAGAAATAAGAGATAAAGTTGTGGAGAGAGAAGGGAAGAAAGAAAAGTTCGTTTTAGAGACGTTACCGGACTCCAAAGCAACATTCCGCCGGAATTTACTCACTCCTATTTCGCGTCCGGTCTAGTGTTTTTCAATTTCAATTCAAATAATAATAACCCCTAATTCCTCTTCTAATTCTAGGGTTTCTTTCTCCCTCTGTTGCTCCTAACCTTCAAACTTTCAGTCTTTTTTATGATTCTCAGTTCCAAACCCTCAAATCTGTAGAAATCACAGGGCTTCTTTCACTGCTAGGGCCTTTATAAATTTGGGTTTTATAGATTTAGTGAAGCTAGAGGGGCAATTCTGATGCTTACGCCACAGAGGAAAGTGTGGTCGGGGTGGTCGTTGACGCCAAGAAGCGAAACGGGTCAAAAGAATGGAAGCGAGTCCGGGTCGGATCCGAAGGGGAAGAGTGTGGATTTTGTTGAACAAGTGACGCCTAATGGAGTGCGACCCAATTTGGACGGTGAAGATTTGGCGGATAAGGTTTCAAAGCTTGAGAATGAGGTTAGTTTCTGGTTTTGGGTCTCGTTAATTTTTTCATCTTCTGTTTTGTTTCAAAGATTTTTTTTTCATTTCTTGTAGTTGGGTTCTCTTTGAATTTGATGGGGTGTTTTAGATTTTGCTTTTATTTTTTTGATTTTAGTGCTCATAGAGTATGAAGTTTGTTACTTTTTTTCTAGTGTTTATAGTCAGGTGGGTTTTTATTGGAGGATTTTGGTTAATCCTAATAGTGGTGAATTAGTTGATGGAATTACTTTGTAATAGTAGATTGGATGGTGGGGACGCAGAATAGTAAGTTGTGTATTTTGATTTTCCTCCCCTGCTTTCACTGTGCTATAGGAAACTATTGATATTTGATTTGGATGTGGTACTGGGACCAGATTGTGGCTGTTGTGTAATGTCTGCGTATGCCATTTTTATTAGCAAGAAAGTGGAGTTCAAAGTTGGTAAATCGTTAAGAGTGCTTACTGCACGTCTTACATCAACTGCTGTCTCTAAGCTCCTCGGAGTCATAAGTGCAATCATTATTTATGTTTCTGGGTGGCAAATTTAGATTCTGTTAGATTTTGCCTCCAGCTTGTAGCGTTGAATGGAAGCAGTTTGATTTCAAGTCTTCATTTATTTGAATTTCAACCACTTCTGGCCTCCTCTCACCACAGAAAGAAGAGAGATGAGACAGCTAGATTAAATCAACCGTTCAATGTCAAATATGCTGCATGCAAATCTTGCTTTATTGAATAAATTTGTTGAAATTAAGCAAATGAAATTGATCTTAATAATTCTGATACCGTGTCCATAAATATTGTTCTCCAAGGCCTGCTTGTATAGTTGCATTTATGCATCTAAATCAATGCAGAGTTGAAGTTGAACTGATTCAAACAATCTTTTCTGTGTTTGTATTGGTTAAAACTTGGGAATTAGAGTTTGAACCAATAAGGAATGTCGTGATTGTTCAGGGTATGCATATGCGTGGTAAATGAACTTTGGTGTAGAAATCTGATATATTGATTGAAAAAATGACTTGTAGATTTTCTGGCAGCAACAACTAGTAGCTTCAGAAAAAGAGTAAAAAGTGAACAGATAAAGGGAGAGAGAGTGTTTTAAAATGAACGTGCAGAACTCAATCAAAGCATTTAATTATGCAATCAAAGGGAGAAAAAGACTATTTATTTTCCTAACTTGTAGCCTTTCTAGTAAAACCTTTAAACGACAGACTTAGAATGGCACACTATGAAACTAAAAGATGTGGTTAGACAATAAGTTGCGCAAAACATGTGGGGCTGTTGAATTCACTGCTCTGCTATCTTTAAGAAGTAGAATAAGTCATAAGATAAAGTCCTAGCTAACTTTATATAGACTTAGACTGCACAACCACACAATGCAAGTTTCTAACAGCTACTGACAGTCTTTCTTTGACTGGAAGTTGGATGCCTTTATACTGTTCTGCTCATTTTATCTGCTGATCTGTATCCCAGTTATTTGAGTACCAGTACAATATGGGGCTTCTCCTGATTGAGAAGAAGGAGTGGGGTTCTAAGTATGAAGAGCTCGTGCAAGCATTTACAGAAGCAAAGGAAGCAGTCAAACGGGAACAAGCTGCACATTTGATTGCACTTTCTGATGCTGAAAAGCAGGAAGAGAATTTGAGAAGGGCCTTGGGTGTTGAGAAACAATGTGTGCTTGATGTAAGATAATAATGTCTTTCTTTGATATTATAAATGAATATTTTTAACAGAATTCACATGCTTTTTAAATAGACTGCTGTCATGCATAATCTGTCTCCCTTGATCACTTGATAACTTGAACAAATGAACTTACTCTGATCATAGGGAATGTTAATGGTTAGCATCTGTTAAATTAGAAACTCCCTAAGGTAGAATGTTGCTAAGTCCTGGAGAATGACTTGCATTGCTGATATCATGCAAGAAGGTTTGCCAGATATTTTATCTCCATGGTGATTTCCTTGACTTCCTCTTATTGTGGTGAAAAATTCTCCAATGAGGGGTAAAATGAACAGCTCAAGTTCGACTTTGAGATTACCTTTTCCTGCTCTAGATAATGTTATCATGCATTGTTTAAGAGTTTTAAATTGCCCTCACTACTTGTGCAAATTTGTGATGTTATTTCTTATGCTTGTGTAAAGGCACCTTTTAATGACAAATTTCTTGTACTTTTCTGCCGTGAATCTCTGAGTAATCTGTGAATTTTTTGGTTGATGTAGTTAGAGAAGGCAGTGCGCGACATGCGTTCAGAAAATGCAGACCTTAAATTTACAGCCGATTCAAAACTGGCTGAAGCAAATGCATTAGTTACGAGTATTGAAGAGAAGTCTCTGGAGGTAGAGGCAAAATTGCGTGCTGCTGATGCCAAGCTTGCAGAGGTGAGCCGAAAGAGTTCTGAGATTCAGAGGAAATTGCTGGATGTGGAATCTCGAGAAAGGGATCTTCGAAGGGAGCGCTTGTCCTTCATTGCAGAGTATGCTCAATTACTTTGCCTTTACTAATTACTAACGAATCTGCTTCCTCCCTTCTTTGTCTGCACTCTTCAGTATGACTAGAGTTCAAATTTTGCACATGTTAATTATGTTGCTGACATTACATTTCTCTCAGGAAAGAGATGTACGAGACCACTTTTTCTAAGCAAAGGGAGGACTTGCAAGAATGGGAGAAGAAATTACAAGAAGGAGAAGATAGGCTATCAAAGAGTCAAAGAATTATTAACCAAAGAGAAGAAAGGGCAAATGAAAATGATAAGATACTTAAGCAGAAAGAGAAGGATCTTGAAGAGGCAAATAAGAAGATTGAGGATGCAAACTCAACTTTGAAGAGGAAAGAAGATGATATTAGTAACCGGCTCACTACTCTAACTATAAAGGAAAAAGGCATGTTTTTTTTCATCATCGTGTTCTGTTATTCAATCAGTAATAAATGTATATTCTAATTTATCTGTCTGATTTGTGCAGGAATTTGATGCTACAAGAAAGAAATTAGAGGTGAAAGAAGTAGAGTTACGTGTGCTAGAAGAAAAGCTAAATGAGAGAGAGAGAGTGAGTCTACGCATGATACTTTTTTTCCTTGTTCTCATATGATGACATGTTTTAAATGCTCTACATGCATGTTGTTCTGGTTCTATGCCACAAGTAACTGATAAGTCACACAATGACAATCAGATTGGATCCTTAGTGGTTCAGCAAATGACAAATCACCATAATTGATCTAGATATTCCAATAAGAATTTTTCTCTGGCTCTTCCAATTTGAGCAAGGTTTTGGTGATGTGTGTGTATTATCATCATTTCCCCCTACATCTGTTAATCATTCTTGTGCATATTCTTATTAGAGTACACTTCTCTATATCTGTTGAATCATTCTTGTGCATCTTTTTATTAGAGTACACAAACTTCCAAAATTAAACCTTCAGAATGGTCCGCTAATCTAGAATTTTGCTTTTTGATCACTAAAGATCACATTTGCAATTATCATTTTCCCCCTTTTTTAATATAATTAGCTATTACTTATCATTCTATTTGATTTTTCTTTTGCATGGGACATCCAAAGGTTGAGATTAAGAAACTAACTGATGAACACAATGCCATTTTGGATGCAAAGAAGCATGAATTTGAGTTGGAAGCTGAGCAAAAGAAGAAATCTTTGGATGATGATCTAAAAAACAAGGTAATTGAGGTAGAAAAGAGGGAAACTGAAATCAAACATAAGGAAGAGAAAGTTGCAAAACGGGAGCAGGCATTGGATAAGAAACTGGAGAAGCTTAAGGAGAAAGAGAATGAATTTGAATCAAAGTCAAAATCTCTGAAGGAGAGGGAGAAGGCCATCATATCTGAACAGAAGAATTTGGAGGGAGAGAATAACCAACTGAAATCTGCCAAAGAGGTTTTTCTAAATCTTAAAGCTGAACTGGAAAAAACCAGGGCTTCAAATGAAGAACAGCTTTTGAAAATCCATGAAGAGAAGGAGCGTCTCAAAGTGAGCGAGGAAGAGCGATCTGAGTATGCCCGCTTGCAAGCTGAGCTCAAGGAGGAAATAAATAAATGTAGGCTTCAGGAAGAGCTGCTTTTGAAGGAGGTTGATGATTTAAAGCAGCAAAAGCGGAATTTTGAGAGAGAGTGGGAAGATCTGGATGAAAAAAAAGGGGCCGAGACTAAGAAAGAGTTGAAGAGCATTTGTGAACAGAAAGAAAAAATTTGAAAAACATAGACTCTCTGAAGAAGAAAGAATAAGAAATGAAAGAAAGGCAACAGAAGAGTATGTAAAAAGAGAGCTGGAAGCTTTGCAAGTGGCCAAGGAATCATTTGAGGCCACAATGGAGCATGACCAGTCTGTGATGGCTGAGAAAGCTCAAAATGAGAGAAACCAGATGCTACATAGCATCGAGATGCATAAGACTGAGCTTGAGAATGAATTGCAAAAAAGGCAGGAGGAGATGGACAGGCTTTTGCAAGAGAAGGAGAAACTGTTTGAGGAAGAGAAAGAGAGAGAAGTTAAGAATATTAATTTCTTAAGAGATGTAGCTAGAAGAGAAATGGAAGATATGAAATTGGAAAGGCTTAGGATAGAGAAAGAGAAGCAAGAAGTTGATGAAAATAAAAGGCATCTTCAAGAGCAACAACTTGAAATGCGAGAAGATATTGATAAGCTGGGCGATCTTAGTAGAAAGTTGAAGGACCACAGGGAGCAATTCATAAAAGAGAGAGAGCGTTTCATTGTATTTGTGGAACAAAACAAGGGTTGCAAAAACTGTGGTGAATTGACCTCTGAATTTGTGCTTTCTGATTTGATATCTTCACTAGAAATTGAGAAAGCTGACACCCTTCCTACATCAAAGCTGTTTAATAATCATGTGACCGGAGATGATGGAAATCTGACTGCTTCTGAGAAGCAGGACATTGACATATCTCCCACTCAAGCTCATTCTGTATCTCCAGTTTCTTGGCTGCGCAAGTGCACATCAAAGATACTCAGGTTCTCTGCTGGTAAAAAGATTGAGCCTGCTGCTTTGCAAAATTTGACTGATGGCACACCCCTATCTGGTGCACAGGTTAATGCAGAAGAAATGTCAAAAAGATTAGATTTTACTGAAAATGAACAAGAACTATCTTTTGCAATTGTCAATGATTCGCTTGATGCCCAGAGGGTGCTCTCTGATACAAGCATCAGAGAGGTTGAAGCTGGACATGATTTGTTGATTAATGATCAGAGCAACAATAATGGTACAGCTCTAGAAATTCAGGAAGATTCCCAACCTTCTGGATTAAAGCATGATCCCCAACCTCGTAAAAGGGGTAGGCCTAGAGTTAGCAGAACACGATCTGTCAAGGCAGTTGTCCAGGATGCCAAAACTCTCCTTGGGGATGCTTTCGAACTTAATGAGGCTGAAGATTCTGGCCTTCTGAAGTCAGAAAGCCGTGATGAATCAAGTCTTGTTGATAAAGGAGCTCCAAGAAGTGCTCGGAAGCGGAATCGAACTCAGACATCTCAAATTTCAGTGAGTGACCGTTACGGAGATGACAGTGAAGGTCATTCTGATAGTGTCACTGCTGGTGATCGCAGGAAGAGACGGCAAAAGGTTGTTCCCAATCAAACTCAAGGCCAAACACAATATAATCTTCGGCGACGCAAACTGTAAGTTTTCTTGTTCATTATATTCCAAGTTGACCTTTATTAAATTCCAAGTAGACTGGAAAGCCATATAAAGCATGTCACTTCAGAAGGGAAATTATCTATTCACTATTGCTGTTACATGAACACTTTGCAGTTTTTCAATTGACACAGATTTTCTTGTAGAGTTAAATCAGTTTCCTCAATAATCATCTGATGATGTATAGTTTGAGAAATTCCGTGTTGTGTCTGTCATCCTGGACTGTTGTAAACCAATCCAAGGGGGCTGCCTTCTTTTTTCAGTAGGTGGAAATATTTCAAGGATAACATCTCACTGGTGTAAACTTATCCAAGAGGCTGCCTTTTGTTTTTAGTGGTTCAAATCTATTAAGGAAAGAGAAGATCTGCATTTCATTTAGATGGATACAAAAGTGATAATTTCATCCCGTGGTTAAATAGCTTAATGGGCCTTGTCATAATTGTTTTTATGAGTATTCATACAATTTCTTGTAGCATTGCTGGTCACTAATAAATGGATTTATTTAATGGCTGTCAGTGGAGTCGCCGTCGTAACTGCTAAAGCCTCATCCAACCTGAACAATGAAAAGGAGAAAGAGGATGATGGTGTTAGCAGTCCACAGGATGGAAATCTATTGAGAAGTGCTCAAGCAGCTTCTGCAGGGGCTGCCAGTGAGAATGGTGAAAGCACGCACTTTGTAAGGGTGAGTTCCAAAAAACATGCTCTTGATGTCATTTTCTCTGGGATAATGATTATAGAACATTGTGCGAGAAGCAATAGTGTTTCTTTTCTCACTTCCATTTGACGTGATGTATTTTTGTGGGCAGTGTTCAAACATTATGGACACTCTGGATGGTGATGGCAGTGCAAGAAAGATGGATGAGAATGCAGCACTGAGTGAAGAGATAAATGGAACGCAAGAAGGGGCTGGAGAGTACGGTATTGCAGATGAGAACAGAAGTGAAACCCCTAGAGATGACAATGAAGATGAGGATGATGACGGGGACGAGGAAGAGTCCATGCATCCTGGTGAAGTCTCAATAGGAAAGAAGCTCTGGACTTTCTTGACGACATAATGATAGTAAATCTTGTGTTCCAGTTGGGTGACTTGAATGGATTCTTGATTGTTCCAATTTTTTTTTAGGATTGCTGTTAGGAGATCTTTGATGTGAAGTAGTGTGTATTAAAATTTAAATGTTATGATGACCAGGTGCAAGGGATCTAGTTTTCGCCCCCCCTGGTCTTGGTTTGTTAGGATTCAGGATTTTTTTGAAGCTGCTCTTATCTCTTAGAACGAGGTAGATCATTTGATGTAGCAATGACCAGTGAGTATTAGACACTGGATACAATCTACCACATTTTCCAAAATGGTTGTATCAAAATGTGTTTTTCACCTTGCAGGAATGACGGTTTGAAGAAACTGCCATCTCAATCCGTGTTCTTTTTCAGTTATTCTGCCTGTTAGGTTGTATGATGCCACTTCGAGTACAAGGAAGAGTGAAGAGTCGATGATCTGTAAGAACAAGAACACCTTATGATAAAGAGTATTGGATAATCAATGATTTAGTTTCAGTTTGTCAATCATTTTGATGACAACATGTAGGTATACCTAGGAGTAAAATTGATTTGTGATAGATTCGGTTGCTCAATGAACATTGATTTTTTGGGTAATTCTCATAAAAATCCCTAATCTTTAAAGGTCAATCGTGGTTAGCCCCCTAACCTTTTTTTCATTTCAATGAAGGAACGTATACACGAGTTCTTAATAATTCTCAATTATCATCTCATGAAGTGATGTGAGGGGTTTTATTTAATAAATTCAAGGATTTTCAGAAATAATACGAACCATCGCCCTTACAGCAAGGGCATAAAACTACTAAGCTGAAGCTGAAATAATACCTATGCCGAGCTTGTAACCTGATAATCTAATGTTAAACATTGGAATTGAAAAAATATTATTTTTTTAAAAACAACATTGAAGAAAAAAACCGAGTCAATCTAGATTAACGACTAACTCACCAAACACGATATGAGATATAAGAAAATAAATTAAAAAAAGGATAGAGAGAAAAAAACCAAGGTTAAATGAAGTAAACAAAAACAACACTAAAAAAACCCTAAATCAATTTAAGTTAACTATGTCTTCATAGGTTATAATGAAACAAAGAATATAAATATTATAATTTAATAATTTTTTTTTGTCTTTATGTCTTTGAAAACATGGTGTTTGATGGAGTTGCATTTTATTTTACTAACTCTTCTGATGTAGGACTCAATTTTTCTCTAGAAAAATCTTTTGAGGTCACATATCTTCCTCTCAACATTTAGGTTCCCTTTAACTCAATCTCAAGAAACCATAACATGTTTTCTTTATCCAAACAACTCCTTTTCTGGACCCAATCTTACTATTGTTCAATTTAGAGTTTGGTTCCATAGAGAATATGTGAGATTGAGTTACACTATAAACCATTCCATGCAAGCAAGGTTAACTTCAAACATTTATAAACCCAAATTAAATTTATATGGCACAACAACCTATCTTTCTAAAACCCACTTTACATAAGCCATAAGACCTCGACCTATTACATTTCTTTCTAGGGGTGAAAGCCTACTTCACAGCTAATGATTTATTTTTAGCTAAAAAAAAATCATATTTGTAGTCTTCTCTTAAGGTCCAATATGAAACTACTAAGAACATCTTGTCTCCCATGTCTACTACCATCTGACTCTTACTCAGCACAATGGTAATTCATTCTTGCATCCCGCACTCTATAGAAGTAATGTCAGCTCTCTTCAATACCTTAGCTTTACTAGTCCATACATTGCATATTTTATAAGTAGAATCTGTCAGTTCATGCATCGCCATCATCGGGCTACTGTGAAAAGAGTATTATGCCATCTTTAGCATACCATTCACCATGGTTTACTTCTTTGCTAATCTAGGCCACTCTTTTTTTAAGCCTTCTTAGACTTCGATTGGTATGGTGTCCTGATAATCTAGGTCACATCCACGAGGTCCTCCAGAAATTCCCAGACAATTCGCAATTTTCATTGAGCAACAAAGATGGATGCGAAAAAAATTTATTAAATGGCTCCCACAGGAGTAGTACTGCAGGCGATGTATGGATACAAAACATCTTATACTAGGTGAGACAAACTGATACCCTGTACATAACCTTCTCCTCTAGTTGATGGAGAAAGGAATCGAAGGTGCAGTTCTAGTCTAGATGAAAAAATAAAAGAGAAGGACAGGAGGTATTGTACAGAGAATATCACATCCATGCTACCCTGTTACACTCATGGCTACCCTGTTTACCTCCTACTACGACGGCGATGGCGATCATTGTCATACTCACTCCGAGATGAATAATCCCGATATGAATAGTCCATGTCATAGTCATCCCGGCTGTTATTAGTCTGGTATCTGGCTGAACCAATATTCTGTGGTGAAGAACGTTTCCTTGAGGATGAGTGGGATGAAGAACCATGACTTGCAAAATCTTCATATACCAAAGCAGTCCTCCCTCTATCGGAATTGGACCTCCCTAAGGCGGGGCTCAGATCTCTAGGGCTGTCAGAACTGTAACTAGAGTCATGATGACCATACCTTGGAGGATAACTGGACATGGATGGACTAAACACGGAATCAACACCTGGTGGCCCATCGTTAATGAAATCCCTATACTGTCTCTGCTCATGATGGTGCCATCTGCCTGTAGCTTCTGAAGAATGGTTTGATCTATGGCGTGATCGGTGCCTAAATGGATCAGAACTTGAAGGCCCCACTTCCCAAAGTCTCTGATCTGCATTTGCTGGAATGGGTGCATTTATTCCAGGAAATTCAATTGACATTTTCCTCTGTGGTTCAGGATGGTCTGTTTCCATAATCTCCCCATCTTCCTGTTCTTCCTCGACATCTCCATCAGCAAATATTGTGATCCCAGAGGGCTGATCCTCATCATCAGGATCTGAAATATGAATGTAAAGGAGTTACAATGGCAACCATAATAATAAATAAAAGCTGCCGACAACAATAATAGTTGGGGATGACAACATCAGCAGCAGCAAAAGACCACAATTTTGGTCTATTGCAATGAACTACTCTTCTGGAATTATGATGATTTGCTGTGGTCCATTCTTCCTTATACGTGGGAGGTAATTAGCCCAAGCATCATTTCTAACAAGCTCAATGATATCTCCATGAGTCCTTGCCCTTTATATGCATAGCCTCAAATTCAGGGAAAACAAAAGTATTGATCTAAATTTACAGCGGCAGGACTTTGGATATGATTATTGCCTTCAATGAATAATCAGAGATATTTTTTATTACACAGTAGAGATTTGAACCAGAGATCCTTTTTTTTTTTTTTTTTTTTTTTTAATAATCAGCACACTGTTTTCATTTTTTTTTCATGATCCCGCAACTTGACTTATTCCACTGCTGGAGAACAAGCGCAAGTAGTAGTCATGATGGTGGTTCCTTCTGATCCTGGTGCCAGTTGAGCTATCTGCTCAGTTGAAACCACCAGTATTTTCTTAGGGCTGCACTAACCTTTTTCATTCTTCCTGACCTTAGGGCCTCATGAGCTGAGAGTACATTTATCAAATCAAACCAGTCATACTCCACATTTTACAAATCCATTAAAATTAATTACATGAAACTAGGCCTCCAATCCATGTGTTAGCCAAGAATCTATGATAATCCTTGAATACATTGTTCAGATTCTTTAGAAGACCACACTTTTCCTGGTGGGGAAATTGGCAATAAAATGACAATTCAAACATATAGAGGAACACCCAGAAAACATAGAAGAAAATCAAACACAACAGAGGAATCACAACTATTTCATCCCAGTGTGTGTGTGTGCGTGAGAGAGAGAGAGAGTTTATAATAGACAATTCTATGAAGGCTTGGAATATCAGACCGTAGAATTGCGTGCATTACCTAGATATCCTGGTGGGTATCCCAGCTCTCGCATTCTGTTAAGCCATGGTGGAGGATCAAGCTCCTGTTTAACAAAATCAAAAGGAGGGAAAACAAATATCTCATGAACAAAACACCAATATGATTCAACTATCAATCCATCTCATTATCTAATCCATGCATTGTGGACTTCTGTAAATTGTATATGAAGTTTGATCTGGTGTTCTATTGTGTATGGGATTTTATACTTGAGCCAACTAGGCTAATGGTTTTATGTTTAATATATTATAGGAGAAATTAAATTTTTGCTTTGATTATTCAATCTAGTAGGCTCTTACCCCAAGACCCAAAAGTTGTTGCGTTTCAGTGTCAAGAGAACCTGGCTTTAAGCCATCATACTTTCCACCAGAAGAGCTCTGATAATAGCGTGTTGGATTGCGGGAACTAGAATTCTGATTTCGCTTGATCTTGAGCTGTTTGCGAGCATTATTAACAGCAGCATTATCACGAGGTTTTGAGCATTCCTTCAAAGAATGGTTGTACGAACCACAGTTAAAACAACGTGCAGCAGCATCCACTATCTCCAAGCCTCTACAAAAATGCAAGGCAATAGGAAGTTGAAGATAACATACATTCAATGCTAAAATCCCAAACTTGCTCAACATACATGACAATCAACAAGTTTTGAACTTAGATATTTGCAACAATTCTGAGCATTTTCAAAACATGAAATCTAAGAGAGGTACACAAGTCAAAGATCATTTACCCTTCTATGTTAATTGGACCATCTGCTGAAGTCAAACCCAACACATATCCACGATCATATAGAGGCACAGAATTACTATGTAAGAGAGTTAAATCATTGTCCTGCTGTTTCCTTGCTTGGTTCTCAATCCAGAAGGACTACAAATAAGAAGTAACCAATTTAATGAAAAACTAGATGAAACAACAAAGACATGAAATCCTATATTCTAACCTCTTTTAGTGAAGCTAAATGCAAATAAGAAAGGAATATCGTTGCCCTGTGATGGTTAGGGCCCTAACATCTGCTCTACAATGAATAAAGTGGTGAGTCAAGAGTGCAAGTTTTCTGGTCAAAACAGGATGAGAGAGGTAAAACAAAGAGAAAAGAGGAAAAAATTCACAATGGTACATTGCATGAGAACTGGGAACTTAAACAGAAAAAATATTCTGCTTGTGGATATCTAATTTCAATGGGGATGGAAAATTTAACTAACCTCCAGGGTGATAATAAGGCTCCATGTAGGTAATGGTTGGACAATATAAACTTTATGATTCAACACACTAAAGCATCTAAAGTTACAAAAACAAGAAGTTCTTCATAGCTAATAATTGGCTAGTCTTTCTGGCTTAAAACTATATGCATTCAGGACCAAAGAAGCAAAAAATGGAAACACACACACACACACAATTAAACTAGCTTTATTAACGAAGCAACGTGCTAATGGCAACACAGAAAATACATCCTAAAACATCTAAAGTTACAAAAACAAGAAGTTCTTCATAGCTCATAATTGGCTAGTCTTTCTGGCTTAAAACTATATGCATTCAGGACCAAAGAAGCAAAAAATGGAAATTACCACTGCAGAGGACTTCTCCATGCCAACACGTAGGGCAGGAAAGTAAGTGTCTTCACCAGATTGTAGCATTTCATCAGTATCCTGAAAGATTGAGATACATAATTGAGACTAGCCACTGGTTTAACAAGGAATAGGAAGCCACAAAGCAACAGCAATAGATTGCATGCATTCACCATATAGGATATCTGCATAATTTTCTATCAATCCACTCTGGATTACATGTTTGAAAAACTTTCCTAACTTGGCATTGGTCAGGCCAAGCAACCAAACTAAAATAGATTAAAAACAAAATTTCACATAGTATTGCAATTTTAATTGGCAGGAAAACTAAGCCTTACATGAGATGAATTATGTTGACCATGCCATTCTGACCACTGTTGTAACAGTTCCTCAAGCTTTTGTTTGCTAGCTCTGGGAAGAGTAAGGAGATCACCAAGAATTCAACAAACGAGGATCTAAGTTAATTGTAATAAGACATGATGCCTCCAATAAGTAAGGAATAATAACAGTCACTGCTAATTCAACAAGAAATCATAACATACAGTTAACAACTCTTGGATTGCCAAGTTATTATAAATACTTCCACCCTGACCTTGTTAAGGAGTTATACATGATATGCACTGAAGGTTCCTGTTCATCATTTGTCATCCTTTTTCTCTTGACGCCTGATATATCTGGCATATTAGATTGAGGGATACATGACAGAAAGGGGAGGAAATCAGAATAAACTGCCTAAAAAGGTGATTTTCATGGATATAAAATTTCTCAAATTGAGATTGACTTATTAAGGTTGTTTGATGCATTTATTTCTGGATGAGAAGCTTTTTTGGAATTATGATCTAAATCTAACAAGTTCATCTAGAGTTGAGTAGGAGAATTTACAATAAATGATTAAGTTATCACTTATCAGAGGCTTAGAAAGGATACGACTGCCATCCACCTTGCCTTGTTGGACAAGACTATTATTTGGTGTATCAAGGAAACAGTCCTGAAAGTTGATGCTGGAAATATTTGGCTTCTTGGAAACTATAACAGCATCAACCACTTCAAAATTCAGTTGTCTGACAGGAGAATCAACCGAAACCATGTCAGCCTCTGTTTCCACTGCAAACTGGACACCTTTAGATCCAATCTCACTTTCCTCAAGCACCAAATTACTCTGATCTGTTGCAGCTTCTTCAGTTCCGGTATCATCTACATTAAGCCCTGAACACCCTGGATCGACTATACCTTCTTCAATTTCAACCACACCTTCACAAAGCTCCAAATCTTCCTCGTCATCCTTACTTTCTTTACCCTCATTACTACATGGTTGAGAGCGAGATTCAGTTGGCCCTAAATCAGACCTGGAAAGCTCATCATTCTCATTTTTATATCCAAAATCAACAGAACCAGGGAGGCCAGTCATATCATCTGTTTCCATACTCAAATTTTAAAGGAGCTTCACTTCTAGCAAGTCCACCAACCAAGCCTCCTCAATTACCCTGCATATGACAAACCCTAGTTACTTAAAAGAAAACCAATATTTACCACCTTAATTAAAAAAAAATCAATCTTTTAAGTTTCTAACTAAAAAAGAAAAGAATAAAACCCTAATTGAGTTTCATAGAAGCACATTTTCATATCAAATGTTCATGTTGATAACCATCATATTGTATTTACACTACATAAAATAACAATTTCATCTAGAAAATTATCATCAAAACCAGAAGATTAGGAAAAGAAAAACGATTAAAACCACCAAAAATAACACATCCCAACTAATCTTAGCAATAACAATAATGATAATCTAAATTTACATATCAAAAAGGGCCTCTTGATTCAAGCAACCAAAGCAAAAAAAAATTAGGCGCTTAAAAAAAACTTACCAGCAATTATCAATCAGCACATTTCTAACCTCTTCGACAAAAAAACAACAACACTCTAATTTTAATAAAAAAATTAATGCCAAACAAACCACAAAACACCACATGCAAATTAATCATCTTTAGATCGTAATTTAAAACGGAAGGAGAAATAGAGCAAAAAGGAGAGATATTGAGTAATTGTTGTTTTCATTTTTACTTACCTGAAATTTCTCAGGAACCAAACAGGAAACGAATAGAAAGAAGGCTTTGGAAGTGAGACTTGGTTCAGTGACACACGAGAGAATAACTAGCAGAGGAAGGCAGAAGCTGAAGCCAACAAAATTTTGGATCTGTTTTTCGACTTTCGGTTTCTACGAAATGAGCCGCCTTTTTACTTTAGCTGCTTATTTGACACGGAGGGAGACGATGTTGTGGTACGTCAAGGTGTATGCTAGGCTCTTTCCCCTCCGTTCGATGGAGAAGATACTTGTTGTTGCTGAGGGTAAGCTTATAAAATTAGTTTAAATATTTTAATTAATTTTCAATAAAAGTTAATTTTGAGATTTTTAATGTATTTTTTAATATTTAATATCATGTTTGATTTTACTTTTAAGTTCAAATGATTTTATGAACTATTTGAGTATGATAAATAAAAAACCCAAAATGCACTTAATTTTTTTATGTCAAATGAAAATCTAATTAGAATTGTTAAAAATTGGAGGAAGGAAATAATTGATATTGAAATGGTGATCAAGCAGTATATATTCAAAGGATTTGTAATTTTATTTAATTAATTCATAAATATTAATTAAAAACCACATTAGTTTTTATTAATTGAAATATAATTACAACCTTATATATAATTATTTCATCAACTAATGAGTTATGATTAATTAAAAAACAATAAAGAATCACATTTTGAGACATACTAAAGAATTATGATTAAATTCTAAAAGTGAGATATAATCAATCGGGATACTAAATACTTGTAATTTAGAGCATGTTTTTCTAAATGTTAATCTATCAATAATGTTGAAGTTTGTTTTAAAGAAATAAATAAGTTTTATATATATCAACTCTATTTTGGTGTTGAGCCCTGTTTGTTTCTGCGGTTGTATCGCCATTTGCTTAATTTTTTTTTTTTTAAATAAATTTGTTTTGGTGTTTTTAAATTATTTTGATGTGCTGATGTCAAAAATAATTTTTAAAAAATAAAAAAAATACCATTTTAATATATTTCTAAATGAAAAACACTTTAAAAGAAACCACAACAGTTGCGCCAAACATGCCCATTATTGTAACTAAGAGCAAAGAATTTGTTATAAATCAAAACCCGTAAAGACTAAAAACACTATTATTATGGATAAATATTCAAAATATTTATTTTTTATTCATTTACATCTCACTTTTCAAAAAGCCATTCAACTTTTTATATAGAAAAAACTAGAAAAATATATTAAAAATAAAATCATAATAATACGAGGTAGGAAAATAAAATAAAAAAATAAAATTCATAATATTAATAAGAAGAAATAAAAATAATTAAAAAAGATATTTGGACTAGAATCTTGGACCTTAATATCCAAGTCAAAGGTTGTTTTTCCTCAACTTTGGACCTTAGTTTCTTGATGGCCGGGGCATGGGATCAACCATATTTATAGTTGGTGGAAGATACAATCTTGTCTTTTTTAGGGAAAAATCTCAGCTTTTGATTCAACTTGAAAGGATCCCAATCATTGACTCAAAGTTGCTATCATGAACTATCAAATTTAACACCTAAAAGTTGTACGTTTTAGTTGTTAACTTTTGAGCGGCATCGCTACTCGTATATTGTCAATTAGCCTGAACAAACCATACCATTGTATGATCGAATATGAGAGGGTTATTTTGATTTATGTTTTGTTAAATTTGGTATAAGAATATTGGTTCACAATATATAAGAGAATGGTGAAGAGACAAGAGAGTGGACTAAATACTAAGAACCTTAACTTTCATAGGCTTCATCATGAATATTACAGAGTCCCAGATGGGAAATAACATATAAGATAAATAGAAATTAAAACCTCAAAAACATATGGATTGCTTCCATCCATTGAGGACTTCAATTTATTGATTTTTCTTACACAAAGAGTTCATAATTATATTCCATTTTCAAGGGACTTCACAGCAATAACAGACGTCCACACCTCGCTGCTTCTGCTCCAAAATGTTCCGTTCTCAAGGGACTCCACAGTTACGGATGTAAGGACTACAACGCTTTTTTTGGTCGTGGCGTTACGCAATACCGGTTACCCTTACCGCAGTTGAATGGAGCTTTGCCGGGGGGCGAGTGCATCGAGGCGACCTGCAAGATCGACGACCACATATCCTTGCACGTTAGCTTGATATGATAACAGCGAAATCATGAAAGTTATTAAACTAGTTTCAAAATACATGGCGAAAGCTTTTTAATTAATAGTACCAAGGGCTTTTCCTACAAAGCCTTTTGGAAAATTCACCTTTTGGAGAACTCATAGCAATATTAGGTCTTGCAATTACCTTGAACATTAACTAGTTTTGTTTAAACAATAAGGGGTTTTCTTCGACGGCTTTTTCAAGAAAATAATAATAAACCCAAATCAAAGAAGCAAGTCGAAACGAGTTTGCTGATGGAAAATAACATAACATTTAAATTGATTACTAGACAAGGTTGATATAATTTAGTGAAGTAGAAGGGATTATATATATACAGTGACCAGAATCTTGATCCTAAATGTAAATGTTGAACCAACAATTTTATAACAAAAACGTTTTTGCATGAAAAAAGCAGGCAGAGACAGAAAATATATATATACAAACACGAGCTGTTTTTCTCAAGTGAATGTTGGGAATAAAATCTCACCTGTCTCGACCAATTCTCGAGCAGTGCATGTGGACAGGGGAGAGAAGACGACGGTAGCCAAGAGAATGCATGCGATAAGAAAGGCCTTCATCTTGAAATACAGGCTTCTTTGCATTCTTCTGCTCTCCTGTCCACCCCTCTCTTATTTATAGACACCTTTATTCGAAGGGAACTGCTCAAAGATGCATGATGAACGTATCCAACACTTCGCATTATTGAATAAGCCAACCTTGAAAATTAAGTTAGAGTGCATGATTTCTATCCACTTAAAAATCTGATCGTCGACCTTAATCTTAGAATTATATGGCCGAAGACTAGCTGGTTGACTCACTGCGACAGGCTGATCCAACCCAGTTTGCATAAGCTCCATGCATGATTATAGTAACAAAATATTGTCAGCCACGTAAATTCTAGCCTCCTTAATTATCACTGCAGCCTTGTAGGCGACGTTAGCCTGTTAATATCGCCTTGCTGGGTCCTTGTATACTCAACTTGCTTCCATGCACGTGACTGCATGCAAGTCAATATAAAAGAGTTATTTACACTCCAAGTTTATATATGTATGTATATATATATATGTATGTATGTATGTATATATATGTATGTATATGTATAGTCCAACTTGATAGATTTTTTATACACGGAAGGCATCTTCACAGAATCATCCTTTGTTTATATAAAGCCACACTGTAGTGAAAGCATAGCCCTAACCCGACAGGTTAACCGGGTCAACATGGAGGACAACTACTATGGGGTTTACCACAAGTCCAAATATAATAATCCAACTTGCTGGCTCCTTCTTCTTCATTTCATGCCACGCAATATTTAATGAAACTTGGTAAGAAAACACGACAGCAATACCATTTAGAAAAACATAAGTTATACTTCTCTTTCTCACATACACAATAAAAAATTATTTATAAATTAAAGTATTTTCGTGAGAACGTACTGCCCTATAACAGCTAATTCAAGAGCAGCTGCTTAAAGATTATATAATTGGTTATATATATATATATATATATATATATATATATATAATAGACGAGATTTTATTAACTTTTGGACAATAAGAAGATAGCCAAAGAGGAAGAAAACACGACAGCAACAGAAAGAAGAAGAGAAGAAGCCATAAAAGCAAGGCTGCTGCAATGAAAAAAATTTAAAAGTCAGGTGTGAGTTATTCCAAAATTTGATCCCATCACAGCTGATCCCCAGATCCATTCCGGTGGAAGCAAAAGTGTTTGTATCATTCCGATGAATTCCACAGCCTCCAAGTACAATACAAGTAATGAGAAGTTTATTGCCATGAATGTTTCTGAAATTTTCCCTTTTTGGTAACACTACCGGAAATAGCAACGAATAATCCATTGCAATTTTTAGATCTATAAAAACTCTCTTGTGACCTATTATCTCTCCATTTCTTTAATATGTTTGAGTAGATTACAACTCATAATCAACAATATTAGTTTATAGAAATTAAATGACTTCTTAGCCTCTTCACTGCATAAAAAAAAAGATTCATAAGCTATATATACCTCATGAATCAACTACGTAAAGAATTCATATTCTTTACATTTTCCACTACATATATATTTTCATTGTCCTTCTATGTAAAATATCATTACATTCTCTCTCTCTCTCTCTCTACATATATATAAATATAGTAATTTAAGCATCTAAGAGTCTCCTAATCCACAATATAAGAGCTTTTGCAGGTATTTGGCTTCTCACATCAAGTTACTAGTCATTTTGACTTTCTACATCAAGCTACCAACCACCTTACCTAGGAACAATAGATTATATTGCAAGAATTAAGTGATAAATATATTATCTAACATATAAGCCCTACTCTTAAGCACCTTGGATGTTTTCACATCATCAATTCGCATTCTCTATGAGAAACTGATGAAAAAAATCATTAATTATTTTTTAGAACTGATGTTTGATATTTTCAAGTCATTCCATAACAAAAAACGAAGACATATTTGGGCTAGGACACATGATAGATCAACTCATTACCACAGGTAATTTTGCTGAAATAGGCTTTCAGCAACTCATTAATCAAGTGCAATTTTTTATTCTGGTCATATAGCTAATTCAAAAGCAAAACTAGGCCTTGCTACCCCTTTAAGAATTAACACCTTCAGCAACACACCATGCCCTGGCACAGTCACCACTAGCCACTACCAACACCCCTGAAAAACTACACTAACCCAAAAAATCTAGATAGAATAACCTACAAGAGAGTGTTTTGCCTTAACAGATGCTAAGTATTTCAAGGGGTCACTCATACTACCACAATACTCCTAAGAACTCCAGATGTGCTCCCCTTTATAATCATGAAGTTGACACTAGTCTTTTGATACTATTGTTTCTCACCAAACATTGTAGGTATCTTAGAACCAAGGGGATAAAAGACTAAAATATGATTGGCACTGACACATCCCTAGGATAATATCTATAACTCTCATCACTTATGAGGCTCGTTTTTGTCTAGAGAAGTCTTGAATACTCAAATCTTTTAGGGGTTATATTCCCAACAAAATAATCCTGGATAATTATGATGGTTTTATTTGTTAAGGAACCATCTCACCTAAGAGTTTAAGCTCATAGGTAAGGCCCCAGAAGATAATTATATTATACTCTAACACACCCCCTCAAGTGAAAGTCTTTTGGGCTTGAAACTTGCACAGACCCATATTATTTTGTGGTTGATTTTTTTTATCAAATAAAATGGGGGTGATGAGATTCGAACTCGTGACCGCTGGGTCACCAAGGCTCTGATACCATATTAAGGAACCATCTCACCTAAAAGCTTAAGCTTATAGATGAGACCCCATAATATAATTATATTATACTCTAACATTATTAACCTAAAAGAACATATGCCAAATAGTTTAGAGCTAGTTATTCAAGACAGTGACTCGATATGCAAAATCTTCCCTCGTAACCTTTTAGGGGTTTGTTCCTTCCTAGTATAATAATTTGGAATCAGGATTATCAAAGGGTTCAATGATCTTTGTTCCAAGGTAATGGCACGTTTCAACATCGGTACTAAAAGTAGCTCTTTGAAGCTATTTGGTGTTACTCAACAAGAGAGTAAGTCTGCACATGTATTCTTTAAGAGCTTTAATAAGAAGAGGCTCATTGTGAAAGAGTTGTTTAAGTTAATAACTTTAGAATTTTTGATAAAAAGAGTAAGTGAGCATGTTTTACGAAGAAAGTTTAATTCCTTATAATAAATAAATTTTTTACAAGGTGAAACAAGTCTTGAAAGATCGTATACAGGTATAAGTGACATGTTATGATATAAGCATTTGTGCTTTTACAAGGATAAACAATATAAAGAACCTTCTTAATAGATCGTTCTCCCAGTGAGAATAAAAGCACAAGAAAAAGTCAAGAGGAACATAATTAAATCTTTTAATTGAATCCAAATTAACTCTTAAACATAATTAAACTCTTAATTTTGTTAAGTATATAGTATGCATATGTATGAGTATGCATACGCAAGTTTTCCTTTATGTCTATAAATAGCAAGACATGCGTATTGTGTGTTTTAAGCACAGTGAAATACAATTTGAAATTCTATTCTTCCCTCCAAACACTCTCTTTCTTCTTTCCTCAACTCAGATCTTCTTATCTCTTTCTTTCAATTCTGCATAATCTCTTCATCTCTTTGATAATTTCTATAAATTTGACGATTAAATCAAATTAGCCTATTAAAAATCTAATTATGCATTAGGATTTATTTTCTTATGCAAATTTGTCTAACAATCATTTATTGATCTTGAATCTACATTGTTTTTTAAATTTTGGGCACAATGGGGTGTAATCGGGCTCTTAACTTTGTCCACGGTCCTATCTTGGTTTTTCCACCACACTAGTCTCTTTTAGTTTTCATTTTTGTTATTTTTACTTTTATTTTGAATGAATTTAGAAAATAACCCAGAAATGAGTTATAATAGGAAAGATGAAAAATATATTGATCATTCAAAAGGTACTTAAACCATTACCGATAAAAAATAACTTCTTCCATAATACAAGCATTTATATAGGAGTGAGACACGTAGTTCAACTTCTTAGTTTTTCATTGAGTAAATTATAAATTAGTCCATATAGTTTGAAAAATAATTAATTATTCCTTACATATATATATGTGCGTGCATGCGTGCGCGCGCGCGCGGGGGGAGGGGGGGCGTGTAATTTGACAATTTTCAACTATTTCATGATCTTTCTTAAAAATATATTTATTTTAAGAACTAGAAAAAAAAAGTAATATAGAATGTTGATGATAAATGCCTTTTTTTTTTAAAACAAAGAACTATTAATGTAAATATGGTCTAACAATACTCAAAGAATAATTAATTATTTTTAAAACTAGAAGACTATTTAAATTATTTTGCAAAACTAGGGGAATAACTTATACTTCACTATGCTCCATGAGATAGGACTGCAGCCAAACACAATATAAAAGCCAATAATGGATCCATGAGTGATAAGATAACTAGCTTAATCTAATCATAATAGACTAAAGAACAAAAATCATTTTGAGATGAAAGTAAAGTTCCTTGAAACCCCTCAAGATAATTCAGCAGTAGGAAAAACAACTTTATTGTAAGGTTCATTTGGTTAATATGCATAATTTGACCTAGTGCATGAACATCATATAAGATGTTTGTAGCTTGGGTCTACATTGGATCTCACCTGAATCGCCCCATCTATCCTCTTGAGGAGAAGTTCAGATTCAAACCATGGTTCGATTGGAGAAGTATGCCATGCTAATGTGCCTTGGTTAATCCACATCTTAGGGTAGACGTTGATGAGCACATTTCATTGAATATGCAAGCATACATTTCATGTTGGTTTGAGTAATAACAATGATATTCCAAACTATCATGCTCGGAATAACTAGGATTTCTAGAAGAAGATGCCATTCGTTTGATGAATATAATAAATAGTGAGAATTCTTGATCTCTCTCAATTCAGAAATCCAGGATTTGAATTGATGTCCTTTCATTGATTCCTTCTAATTAGGTATTCAACCACAGGGGCGATAAAAAAAGAAATTTTTATTGGTTTTACCTCCTATTTTTTATGAAGAGAATGGTTCTTAACTCAAACAGCTTCGTTAGGGTTAGGTTTTTGATGTCCTTAACTCCAGGATGCAAAAATGATTTCTACCATTGAGAGGTGGTTTCAGGTTCGATAGTGTCGAGAAGGTATGAACCACCGGTGACTGTACTTTCATAAAATGGGTGGAGGTTCCTCTCCTTCCTCTTTTCCCCTTGAACCTAGAACAAAAAATATACGTCGCCGACCGAATCGAAAAAGTAAAAGGCGTCAAACTAAAAGTCATTAACACCATTGTGAAATCAAAGTAAGGAAATCTTTTTCTTCACTTCTACCCTTTTCTGAAGAGCTTGATTTCAATCTTATATATATATATATATATATATATATATATATATATATATATATATATATATATATATAATAATGCAAGTGACTATATATATTTGAACATGATTATAAATTAACTAATTCCAAACTCTATGATAAATCCATGTGAATTACTTTTATTTTTTAATATCATCAATATAAAAATATATTAAAAAAAACATGAAAATACCATAAATGAAGAGAACACACAAAAAACTTGAAATTCTAAATTCAAATTGAAAAAAAAAATCAATTAGTTTACAATCTATATAATTAACATAATAATATTTTGCAAAGAATAAATGAAAATGCCGTAAATAGAATCCACACAAAAATATAAATTAATAATTTAAATATAGGAAAGTAAAAAAAGGAAATGAACTTATTTACTTGTTGGAAGATTGTGTACTAAAAGAAATATTAAATTCTAGAAAATATTATTAAATTAGTTTTTTGAGAAATATTATATTGTTTCAAGAATATAATATTTCTCAAAACTAATTTAATAATATTTTCTAGAATTTAAAAGCATTGAATTTTTTACTAATAAACAAAGTTTTGGTGCTGGAATAATATAAAAGCATTGAATTTCTGAATTTATTTAATTACTTTCACAGTATATGTAAGAGAATAGTGAAGAGACAAGAGAGTGGACTAAATAGTAAGCACCTTAACTTTCATAAGCTTCATAACGAATATTACACGTACAGTCCCAGATGGGAAATAAGATATAAGATAAATAGAAATTAAAACCTCAAAAAACATATTGATTTCCTCCGTCCATAGAGAACTTCAATTTATTTATTTTTCTTACACAAACAGTTGATAATGATATTCCATTTTCAAGGGACTTCACAGCCATAACAGTCGTCCACACCTCGCTGCTTCTGCTCCAAAATGTTTCGTTCTCAAGGGACTCCACAGTTACCCTTACGGTTGTAAGGATCACAAGGCTTTTTTGATGGTCGCCCTACGCCATACCGTTGGCCCGGACCGCTCTTGAATGGAGATCTGTTGGGGTCAAGTGTACCATAGGCATTTGCAGCTGCAAGATCGACGACCACATATCCTTGCAAGTTAGCTTGTTATGATAACAGCGAAATCATGGAAGTTATTAATAGTACTAAGGGCTTTTCCTACTAAGCCTTTTGGAAAATTCCAAGCAATATTAGAATGGATTATATATGTACAATGACAAGAATCTTGATCCTAAATATAAATGTTGAACCATCACTTTTATAACAAAAACGTTTTTGCATGAAAAAAAGCAGGCAGAGAAAGAAAATATATATATACAAACACAAGCTGTTTTTCTCAAGTGAATGTTGGGAATAAAATCTCACCTGTCTCGACCAATTCTCGAGCAGTGCATGTGGACAGGGGAGAGAAGACAACGGTAGCCAAGAGAAAGCATGCGATAAGGAAGGCCTTCATCTTGAAATACAGGCTTCTTTACATGCTTCTGCTCTCCTATCCACCCCTCTTATTTATAGCCACCTTTATTCGAAGGGAACTGCTCAAAGATGCATGATGAACGTATCCAACACTTCGCATTATTGAATAAGCCACCTTTGAAAAGTTAGAGTGCATGATTTCTATCCACTTAAAATCCGATCGTCGACCTTAAGTTGTAGCACATTTTGTATAAGCTCCATGCATGATTATAGTAACAAAATATTGCCAGCCACGTAAATTGTAGCCTCCTTATCACTGCAGCCTTGTAGGCGACGTTAGCCTGTTAATATCGCCTTGCTGGGTCCTTGTAAACTCAACTTGCTTCCATGCACGTTGACTCCAAGTCAATATAAAAGAGTTATTTACACTCCAAGTTTGTTTGTATGTATGTATAGTCCAACTTGATAAGTTATACTTATCTTTTTCACATACACAATAAAAATTATTTATAAATTAAAGTATTTTCGTGAGAACGTACTGCCCTATAACAGCTAATTCAAGAGCAGCTGCTTAAAGATTATATAATTGTTTAGATTTTATTAACTTTTGGACAATAAGAAGAATCATCCGGTGTTTATATCAAGACACCCTATAGTGAAAGCGTAGCCCAGACCCGACAGGCTAACCGGGTCAACATGGAATACAACAACTTTGGGGTTTACCCCAAGTCCAAATATAATATTCCAACTTGCTGGCTCCTTCATCTTCATTTCATGCCACGCCATATTTAGATAGACTTGGTAAGAAAGTCTGTTAATGTGATTATTTCGTCCTTACACAAAATAAAAATATTTTCGTCAGAACGTACTGCCCTATAACTGCTAATTCAATTATTCAGAAGCTAATTAAAGATTATATATATATATATATATATATATATATATATATATATATATATATAATAGCCGAGATTTTATTACCTTTTGGATAATAAGAAGATAGCCAAAGAGGTAGAAAAAAAAGCAACAACAGAAAGAAGAAGAGAAGAAGCCACGAAAGCAAGGCTGCTGCAATGAAAAACAAATAGGGATTTTGGCCAAAACTGAATTACTTCTTTGTCTTTTAATTGCTTTAATTACACCCTGCATTGATTCTAAACTTTTATTTTTTTCACAATTTTGCCCTTGATGAACTTCAACTTCACCTCTAAATTTTGATGTCTTTTACAAAATGGTAATTGACTATGAATTTCTTTCATATAGATTTTAATTGACTCCTAAACTTTCAATTTTCTTTCAATTATGCCCTGATTTCAATTAATTAGGTTGGTAAAAATTAAATTTGATTTCCTAAAATTATAATATTCTCAATCAAGCCCAAATTAGGCTCTCAAACTTATTTTTTCACAATTAAGTCCCTAATAAATTAATTTGACCAATTGAAAGTATAATTAAGTCATTGCACCTTGTTAAAGCCTTTAATTGGACCCAAATTAATTCTTAAAATAAGTTAAATCTTAATTTTATCCATGATTAAATCAAATTGGTCTACTAAAAATCTAATTATGTCTTTGAACTTAATTTTTATTCAGATTTGTCAAATAGTAATTTATTTTGATGTTGAGTCTGCATTATTTTTTTTTTGTCTTGGGCACAACAAGTTAACATTAGACTCAAAACTTCTTTCAAAATTCTAGCTTGATTTTTCCACCTTGTTAGTCCCTTTTATTTTTCATCTATGTTAATTTTATTTTATTTTAAGTGAATTTAAAATATAACCAGAAATGTGTTATACGAGGAGAGATGAAAAATATATAGATCATTAAAAAGATACCTAACCATTACTGATCACAGGTAACTTATGCCAAAACACAAGAATTTATCTAGGAGCGAGACATCTAGTTCAACCTCTTAGTTTTTCATCGAGTAAATTATAAATCACTCCTTGTAGTTTAAAAAATAATAAATTATTCATTAAGTTTAACTTATCCTTTGCATGTTTGAAAAATAATTAATTATTCCTTAAGTTTATATGTATATTTATATAGAAGGGAGAAACTTAAACTCTTGAAAAAATATTTAAGATCTAATAAACCAATCAATTAAAGCTTGTTTCCAGCCATATATTGACTTGATGCGTTTGAAAAATCTAGTCTCTATTTACAAAAAAAATTAATCAACTCAATAGGTAAAATTCAAAATTGGATGTTTGTGCACTCAATTAGAATATTTCAAGGTTTTTTTTTTTAATTTATTAAGTGTTTAATTGAAACAAACAATTGATTTTTTAAAGTCAATTTAGACTTTCATTGAAATAACTCAAAGTTTGGATGTTAAATTTCATTTTTTAAGAGTTAATTTGTTTAAATGAGGGGTTTAATTGCATAAAATTTAATGTTCTATGGACAATAAATGACTTGATTAAAGATTTCCAAAACTAAGTACCAAACTAAAAAAAGATGTGAGAATATAGGGGCTTAAAGTAATTGAATCATGGGCTAAATTAAAGAAATTCAAATTTTGCGGATCAATTAAGGGTTAAATTACATAAATTTAGAACCAAGGACTACAATAAATAGAATGACCAACTTAGAAGATGTAATTTGAATTCAAGGGGTTTAAAATTAAAGAAAGTGAAAGTTTATAGGTAATAATAAGTGTAAATAGAAGGGATTAGAAGTACAGAGACTCAATTGAAAAATTCCAAATCCCAAATTAAAAAACTCAATCTCATATGGATTGTCGCGATGATGATTTTTTGCGCTTCGCGCCCCACCATCCCCTGGATTGAGGAGACAATGACGCGCATTGAATTGGGAGGTGTGTTTTATAGTTGTAAAATTATGACTATAATTATTAGGAGTCATCACCTCGTATTATGGTCACTAGGACCATAGTGGTCTGTGAGAGTCTTGGGTAAGGGGACTTGTTGTGAAAGGGGAAGACGCATCACCCCCCTAGTGCACCCATACCTAAGGCAAGACTGTATTTTTGTTTGACTTGTTTTTCTAAGTTTGATTTTTTTTTGTTGTCTTTTCTAGAGTTTGACGTAGATCTCTCTTCGTGAATTTACACTGTATTTAAAAAACATTTTTTTAACTATCTGCCAGTGTACTTTACAATGTAATTTTACACTGCGATAGCTAAAACAAAATAATTGTTAAATTATTTTGATATTTTTGGCCACATTCCAATGGATAATCATAAAGCAGGTTACAATATCCAATTTTTCGTTTTTATCAAAATATGAGAAAGATGCAAACATGTATTTTTTTTACAAAAAAATATGCTTGCAAAACCTTTGTAATTCAGCCATATGCACAAAAACAACACATTTTTTTTGTTTTTTTCAAATGTAAATTTTTTATTTTTTATTTAATTTTTTTTGTCTCGGCCTGGCCCTACTAAATGGGTCAGCCCAGCAAAGGGGGTTGCTGGACTTGGGCTGGGATGAGACCAGTCCAGCCCAAGGAATTAAAACAATAAAAGAAAGAAAAAATGAAAATGGGTTGCCTACTATTCACATATTATGTGAACAATAACAAGGTGGTCGGCCGACCACGACGAGAGGCTCACCTGCCACCGGGTAGAGGAGGCCGATTGGTTGTTCCTGTGGTGGTGGTGTAAAAATGGCGGTCTGTGTTGGCCGGAATGAGGGCTGGTAGCTGGCTGGGCTGCTGTCACTGCACCCGCTGTCGCTGCTGCTAGCTGGAGATGGAAAAGAAGATGGTATGTCTTCAAGCGATGCCTCTGGTGTGGGGTTGTGGAAGGAGAGAGAGGGTCGTGGTGGCTTGCTGTTGTGATTATGGCTGCTGCTAGTTGAGAGAGAGAGAGAGAGAGAGAGAGATCGTTAATGAGAGAGAAAGGGGATTTACAATGGAGAGGAGAGAGGAGCTGCAACGGAGGGAGAGAGATGGTGCTGCTGGAGTAGCCTCACCGGCGTCCAGGAAGGAGGAAAGTGGAGGTTTGGGGTAGTTGCACTATAATTTCACTGTGTCATTGTCTTCCTTGGTGGTTTGCTCAACATTTTCACCCACCATTCGTTCACGGTTTTCTTCTACAATTTTCCCCCTATTTATAGGCTCATCTTGCAACTTGCAGGTATGGGATTGATGTCCAAAGCATGGTGTTTTCAGGGGGTAGTTTGCAAAGTATGGCTGCCGGCAGTGCCACTGTCCAGTCAGTTCAAAACTGATTTTTTTAATATAAAATACACTGAAAAAAATGGGTTATTATAAAAAGAGTTTTTTGACTGGAAGAACGATGTTTTTATTTTTAATTTTAGTTTCGGATTTCACCCAAAACTTTTCGTCAATGAAAATTCTGAACTTCTTAATTTAACCCAAATTAGGCTTCCAAACTTGATTTCTCGCCAATTAAGCCCTTAATAAAATTAATTTGACCCATTTAAAATATAATTAAGCCCTTTCGCTTAATTAAATCCTTCAATTGAGCTCTCAATTAAAATCTAAACATAATTATACTTTAAATTGGCCAACGATTAAATGAAATTGGCCCATAAAAATATAATTATGCCTTCCAACTTAATTTTTAAGCAATTATTTTAGCCTTGAATCTGCATTTTCCTTCATTTCTGGGCAAAAGAGAGGTACGATAGGGCTCTCGAAAACGTCTAAAATTGCCACCTTGATTTTTCTGCCGACATCAGCCCCTTTTATTTTATTTTTGTTATTTTTGGGTAGATTTTGGGGAATAACCCAGAAATTGGGTTATGACAGTTGCTCCCCTCTTTACAATGCTTACAACTAAAGTCTTGTAAAAGACTTTAGGTAGTAAGTGTTGTAAAGAAAAAAAAAGTGGATTTACCAGACCAAGAATTGGTTAATCCATCCAAAAGTGAGAATGAGGGCTATAAAGCGCACTTAGAAGGGAATGATAAGATATGGCTAGAAAGCGCACTACCTAAGAATTGAGGCCTAAATAGGACACTCAAAGGATGAAAGATGATGATGTTTATGAATGACACAGGAAAATGGTTCATTGTAATGGGTGACCTACCAAAGTGGGAATCATGAAGATGGTCTCATTGTAATGAGTGACCTACCCAAGTGAAAATGATGAAAATGACAAAAGAATGGTCTTATTGTAATGGGCAACTTTCCCAAGTGAGAATGGTGAAGATGTTAAAAGGCACAAGAATGGTCTTGTTGTAATAGGCAACCTTCCCAACTAAAGATGATGAAGATGGTAAAAAAAACAAAGATGGTCTTGTTGTAATGGGTGACCTGTCCAATATTCCTTTTCTTCAAAACATTTTGAATTTTGAATTAGGTATTTTGGACAAAACTGAATTTACTTCTGTCTTTTGAATTAGATCATTAAAAAGGTACTTAAACCTTTACTGATCAGAGGTAACTTATGCCATTACACGAGCATTTATATACGAGCGAGACACCTAGTTCAACTTCTTAGTTTTTCATCGAGTAAATTATAAATCAGTCCCTGTAGTTTAAAAAATAATAAATTACTCCTTAAGTTTAACTTATCCTTAGCATGTTTGAAAATTAATTAATTATTCTTTAAGTTTATATGTATATTTATATAGGAGCGAGAAACTTAAATTCTTGAATCAATATTTAAGAGAATCTAAGTCTTTAATGTGAAACTTTTTCGCGCATAAAATTTTTAAGGTGATCAATGGCTACAAAATTTTGTTGCTATATGATAATGAATAATCATGAAATTAAACAAGTGCAAAGGCTTATCGATGAGAAGAGTGGTTGAGAAATAAGGAATAATCAATGAGCCTTACTTGATGTCATAACCCAATTTTTGGGCTACTCTCCAAAATCTACCCAAAAATAACAAAAATAAATTAAAAGTGGTTGTTTTTATGAGTCCGATCACATTTCTTTTGTTCCCAAAATAGAGGAAAGTACAAATTTAAGGCAAAAATAATTTAACATTGGATAAATGTGTGTAAAAATTAAGTCGAATGACATAATTATATTTTTATGGGTTGATTTGATTTAATCGTTGACCAATTTAAAGTGTAATTATTTTTAGGAATTAATTTAGGGTCCAATTGAAGGATTTAATTAAGTGCAAGGACTTAATTATACTTTAAATTGGTCAAATTAATTTTATTAAGGGCTTAATTGATGAAAAATCAAATTCTTGAGCTTAATTCGGGTTCAATTGAGAAGATTGGAATTTTCAAAGATCGAATTGAATTTTTTCAAGTCAATTATGCGAAGTCAGGGGCCAAATTAAAGACATGGAGTTTTGGTGCTGGAATAATATATTAGCACTGAATTTCTGAATTTATTTAATTCCCTTCACAATATGTATAAGAATAGTGAAGAGACAAGAGAGTGGACTAAATAGTAAGCACCTTAACTTTCATAGGCTTCATCATGAATATTACAGAGTCCCAGATGGGAAATAACATATAAGATAAATAGAAATTAAAACCTTAAAAACATATTGATTGCTTCCATCATCCATCGAGAACTCAATTTATTGATTCTTCTTACACAAAGAGTTCATAATTATATTCCATTTTCAAGGGATTCAACAGTTACGCCTGTAAAGACCACAACGCTTTTTTGGTGATGACCGTACGCAATACCGGTTACCCTTACCGCACTTGAATGGAGCTCTGGCGGGGGCGAGTGCACCGTGGCTACCTGCAAGATCTACGACCACATATCCTTGCACGTTAGCTTGTTATGATAACAGCAAAATCATGGAAAAGCCAAACGAGAAGTTGATGGAAATTATTCAAAAAACAAAATCCCAAATGAGATCGATTAGTCGTCCAAATCAAAGAAGAAAGCCAAACGAGTTTGCTGATGGAAAATAACATAACATTTAAATTGATTACTACTAGACACGGTTGATATCTAATGAAGTAGAAGGAATTATATATGTACAAATCTTGATCCTAAATGTAAATGTTGAACCATCAATTCTATAAAAATAAAGTTTTTGCATGAAAAAAACAGAGAATATATACAAACACGAGCTGTTTTTCTCAAGTGAATGTTGGCAATAAAATCTCACCTCTCACGACCAATTGTCGAGCAGTGCATGTGGACAGGGGAGAGAAGACGACTGTAGCCAAGAGAATGCATACGATAAGAAAGGCCTTCATCTTGAAATACAGGTTCTTAACATGCTTCTGCTCTCCTGTCTACCCCTCTTATTTATAGTCATCTTCATTCGAAGAGAACGGCTCTTGAAAGTACACAAGATGATGAGCGTATCCAACACTTCGCATCATTGAATAAGCCAACTTTGAAAAGTTTGAGTGCATGATTTCTATCCACATAAAATCTGATCGTCGACCTTAAGCTTATGTTGACTCACGGCGACAGGCTGATCCAGCACATTTATTATAAGCTCCATGCATGATTATAGTAACAAAATATTGCTTGCCACTTAAATTCTAGCCTGCTTACCATTGCAGCCTTGTAGGCGACGTTAGCCTGTTAATATCGCCTTGCTGGGTCCTAGAATACTCAACTGGCTTCCATGCACGTTGCCTCCAAGTCAATATAAAAGAGTTGTTTACACTCCAAGTTTATATATATATATGTATATATGTATGTATAGTCCAATTTGATAGATATTTTTATAGACGGAAGGCATCTTCGCAGAATCATCCTGTGTTTATTTCATGCCACACTATAGTGAAAGCATTGTCCAAACCCGGAAGGTTAACCGGGTCAACATGGAATACAACAAGTATGGGGTTTACCCCAAGTCCAAATATAATATTCAAACTTGCTGGTTCCTTCATCTTCATGTAATCATCTTCATTTCATGCCACGCAAAATTTAAAGAAACTTGGTAAGAAAGTCTGTTGATGTGATTATTTGGATAATAAGAAGATGGCCAAAGAGGAAGAAAAAAAGACAGCAGTAGAAAGAAGAAGAGAAGAAGCCATAAAAGCACGGCTGCTGCAATGAAAAAAAGAAAGAAGAGAGAACCAGACAGAGGAAAAAACATAAAAGTCAGGTGTGAGTTATTCCAAAATTTGATCTCATCACAGCTGATCCCCAGATCCATTCCAGTCTAAGCAAAAGTGTTTGTATCAATCTTCAACCATAAGGAAAACCCGTTAAGAATCAAGTTGAAGCGACCTTGAAGATCTAGAGTAGCATCAGTAAAGATTAACTAACAAGAGATAACAAAATGGGTTAGCTAACAAGAGATAACTAATAAATGAATTACTTTTCAATCATATACTATTTGATCGTGACATCATTTTTCTTATAATTCTAACTAGAGATCCAACTAGTATCACAGAGGCTCTTCGTGATCATAAAGGTTTGGTGTTGAGTTTTTTTCTCTACTTCTATTGAGATCAGGTATAAACATAACAGAGTTGTTAATTATGATTAAAACTCTTAAATTATCTTCCTCATGAAAGGATTTTTTCGGAGTAAAATTCATTCTTAAATCAGATTACTAACTCTACAAATGTGGTCGAGTAGATAGAGATTTCATAAGCTTTTCATACTTGCAGCTCGTTTCTCTTATATTTTGGTTATGTGTATTTCTTACATGTTTTACATAAAACTAATCATATGGCTCATGGTATAACAAAACAAGGTGTGACTACAAGTTATGAGTTTGTGATTTGGCTTTGACTTCTCATGATATTTTCTTAATGGAATGAACTTTAGGTACTCTCCATCTGATCCGTTGATGACAACATGTATTAATTCATTAAGTAGACTAAATAAATAACAACACATTGTTTTAAGTCAAACTTATTAAAAAATATTTAATAGTACAACTATTTCAATATCAATTATCTACATAAATTCAAATTTCTATATATTTACTGAAAATTTCAAAGCAATAGTAAAATTAACTAATTCAGCTCCTGTTAGATGTATCGTGCCAAACGGGCTCTTAGATGCTACTATTGTACTATCAAGAGGATTAGCTTGGATCTACATTGGATCTCACCTAAATCACCCCATCTATCCTCTTGAGGAGAAGATTGGTTTCAAACCTTGGTTTGAATAGGAAAAGTACGCCATGCTAATGCGCCTTGAATGATCCGCATCCTAGGATCAAGCGTTGATGAGCATGTTCAATTGAATATGCAACCATACATTTCATGCTTGTTTGAGTAATAACAATGAGATTCTCCACTATCATTCTCAAAATAGCTAGGATTTCCAGAAAAAAGATGTCATTCATTTGATAAGAAATAAAAAGGAATATGGAAAATTCAAGTGGGTGAAGCAGCTGAAACAATCACTTTTGAAGATATAGAAAGAAAAGCAACGATTAGAATGGGAGAGTCAGAGTCATATATGCATGACTACAATTGACTTATTTCCACCTAATTCGAACCTACTAGTGCGATTGTACTTTTTTGGTTAGCCCATAAGAATCAGACACCCATATTCCAGGACCATATAATCCTATTACATGAAAAGCACCAAACCCAAAACAAGCCACTCCTAAGAGAAATAAATGAATTTTAAAGATCTTGGGCAAATGTAAACACCCCTTCTCTCTAAATGCTGCCAGTCCATCTCCTTATCCTTCTCATCCTCCACCATGCCGGGAAAACAACAGCGCAACGCAGCTTCAAAGCCAGAAACGTTGTCGTCTTCTCCTCCAAAAACGAGAAAGATGATGCCGAAGACGACACTTGCGACCACACCGAAGCAGAGTCGTGTGAAGGAGAAAAAGCAGCCGAAAAGGGTAAAGCGGAGTCTTTTGAAGGAGAAAGAAGCAGAGGGAGTGTCATAACCCAATTTTGTGTTATTCTTCAAATCTACTCAAAACTAATAAAAATAAAATAAAAGGGATTGATGTCGGCAGAAAAAAAAAATCAAGGTGAAAATTTTGGATGTTTTTTAGAGCTCGATCGTACTCTTTTTGTGCCCAGAAATGAAGGAAAATGCAGATTCAAGGCTAAAGTAATTTATTATTGGATAAATCTGCGTAAAAATTAAGTCGAAAGATATAATTATATTTTTATGGGCCAATTTGATTTAATCGTTGGCCAATTTAAAAGTGTAATTATGTTTGAGAAATAATTTAGGGTCCAATTGAAGGATTTAATTAAGTGCAATGACTTAATTATACTTTAAATTGGTCAAATTAATTTTATTAAGGGTTTAGTCAATCAAAAATCAAGTTCTTGAATTTAATTCAGGTTCAATTGATAAAATTGGAATATTCGGAGACCAAATTGAATTTGTTTCAAGCCAATTATGCGAAATCATGGGCCAAATTGAACGAATTGAGAGTCTAATGGTCAATTGAGGGTTAAAACTTGCAAATCAGAAATCAAAGACCAAAATAAAAAAGGCGTGCAAAGTCAAGGATGATATTGAAATTCTGACGGGATATAATTGCACAAAATCATAAGTTTAAATTCAATTGGGGGTGCAATTAGAAAAATTACAAATTGAGAGACCAAACTACACTTACACCTCCCAAAAGCAACAACCCCGACATGGCGCACACCATCGCCTGCACCACTACCAACAGGCCACCTGCATGCCGCCGTCGACAAGCATGCTGCCGCAGAAGGTAGCCCACCGTTGCAAGCAACGGTTACCTCCTGCGTTGCATATAAAAACGACGAACAGGGAGGAGAAAAGGAGAACAAAGAAGAGAAGATTTTTACGTAAAAAGGAGAAAGAGTAGAAAAATTTACAAACAAAGAAGAAAAAAATGTAGGAACAGAGGAGAAATTTATGTAACAAATTACACTAAAAAACAACGAGAACCACTCTTCATCTTCCCCGTCTCCGGTAGAGTTCACTCTCTCTCTCGCTACCCCCACTGGCCATAGCCTACTCCTTGTCTCCTTCAGTTGCAGCCCCATGTTTTTCTCTCCCTCTCCTCAGCAGCCCCTCCACCTCTCTCTCTCCTTTCTCCCCAACGTCTCCCTCTTTTCCCTAGCAGCTGCAGCTGCAGCTACTCTCCCTTTCTCAGCCGACACTCTCTCTAAAACCAGCCACCTTCAGCCCTCTCTATCCTCCAGCAGCAACCAACCCTGACAACCTAGCACCACCCCATCATCACCAGCAGCTCCCCCTCCACGCCAGTAGCCTAGCCATGGCCTCCGGTGAGGCAGTAGGAGCAACAACCGCAACAACAATGTAAGGGAGCCACCTTCTGATGCCTCCTCTAGCCACCATTTCCGATACCACCACGACAGGAAGAACCACCTCGACTCCCTCTACTCAATGGTATTAACAGGTACACCGTTCGTCACACTCCAAAAACTCCCCATTTACTGTTCATCACCATCTTTATGTGACGGGGGAGTGAATTGGCTGGGTCGGGGACAAGGCCTAGCCAGGCCATCAAAATGGGTGGGCTGTTTGGCCCATCCGGGGCTGCAGTCCACCCAAATGATGGGCCTCTCGACCCATCAGGGCTGAGCATCTAGCCCACACAAAAAAAAATAATAAATGCAAAAAAATACAAAATACAAAATTTGAATGAAAAAAATATATTTAAAAAAATTAAAATTTGTTGTTTTCGTGCATACGACCAATACGTTAACATATTTTTAACATTCATTTTTTAAAAAAATATTATTTCAGAGTTTAAAGAAAAATGATTTTAGCATGGATTTTGTAAACAAACAAAAATCATTTTCTCGCATTTTTGGATTTTACAACATGTTTGTAAAATCCAAAAGGTATTGGCCAATATTCCAAAAATATCAAAATCTTATTTTTAGGGATTTATATTATTCATTGTTAATATTTGGGTAAAGACATTCTAAAGGGGTTACTATCCAAAATATTGGCAGGGATAATTCGTTATTATTCATTGTTAATATTTGGGTAAAGAAATTCTAAAGAGGTTAATATCCAAAATATTAGCGGGGATAATTCATTCACCGTAAATATTTGGACAAAGAAGCCTTAAAGTGGTAAATATCCAAAATATTTTTACAGGGATAATACGTCATCATCATTTAACAAACATATTTTTGAAATATCAATAACATAGCAATCATAAGGCAAACCAAAACACCAAGCAGCTTACCTTAGGTAGGGCGTAATAGGGGTGTTAAAACCTTCCCTTTACGCAACCAGTCCCTTGTCTTAGAATCTTTGAAAGACTAATTTAGTTTTTCTAGTAACCATAATACTAGCGATGACAGGGTAGTGTTAGGTGGTCAGAGTTGGTGCTGGAGTTGCTGACCGAGAGAGGGAGAGGGAGAGAGGTGGCTGCTGGTTTTAGAGAGAGAGAGGGTCGCCTAAAAGGGAGATAAAGAGGGAACTGATGGTGTCAATGCTAGAGACGAGGGAGACGAAGCGTGATTCTCGTCTGGGTTTTAAGTATAATTTTGTTACGTAAATTTCTTCTCTATCATAATTTTTTCACCGTTTTTTCTTCTCCCTTTCCGTGTCATGTCAAAAAAATGAGTTTAACAACCTTCATTGAATGGTATAACAGACATACCTTGTTTTCACATTGGATCGAGAGCAGGGTCAAAAGGATAAAAAACTGCTATTTTATAGAGAGCCATCAAGCCAACCCCTCTCATCTTTTCCTTCTCCAAGCTCAGGTTATCAGAAACAATTGGTTTTATTACAGGGTAGCTCATGATGTTCATATCGTTCTATTATGCACCTCTATATCTAGCATTGGGAGAAGAAAATATTATTTCATCACCGAAGATCTAAGTCAAAAATTCAAATTAAATTTAATCAATCTATAAATAAATGTAATTTTACAAAATCTCAAACAAACCTTAACATATACAAATTATACATTCATACAACAAATTTTATAGAAAAAAAGCTATAAAACATGTAAACATACAAACAAAATACATAAACTATAATAATCTGTAATAAAAATTAACATTTAAAATTGAGTTCATATAAAAAATAAATATTTTAGTCTAAGTAAAAACTCTTAATAAATTTAAATCAGGAATTCTGAAAAACCACATATTAAGATGACAGGATTTATTTAGAGCCACATAGATAAACCTAAAATGAGCAACTGTTTGTGTATTATCAGTACGTAACATGTGACTCTTCTAGTCGGTAATTACTTGAAAGTTGTAACATGTAACCATGCTTTTTTATGTTTTTGATCTTTTTGGGGATTGTGGGTCTTTAGATTTTGATTTATCAATAATTAAGTTTGTCATGAAGGAAACTCATCGAAAAACACACATTCACATCGAAAATATTGGTGAATATTAAATAATATATAATAATGCAAGTTACTATATATATATATATATATATTTGAACAAGATTATAAATTGACTAATTACAAACTCTGTGATAAATCCATGTGAATTACTTTTATTTTTAATATCATCAATAAAAAAATATATTAAACATGAAAATACCATAAATGAAGAGCACACACAAAAATTTGAAATTCTAAATTCAAATTGAGCAAAAATCAATTAATATAAAATCTATATGATTAACCTGAAAATATTTTGCAAAACATAAATGAAAATGCCATAAATAGAATCCACACAAAAATATAAATTAAAAATTTAAATATAGGAAAGTAAAAAAAGGAAATAAACTTTTTTACTTGCTGGAAGATTGTGTACTAAAAGAAATATTAAATTCTAGAAAATATTATTAAATTATTTTTCAGAAATATTATATTGTTTGAAGAATGATTTCCTTATGTTATATTTTAAGTTGAATAATTTCGAAAGCAATGATATATAAAAAAAAATAAAACAACGCGCGCAACTGTAGATGATTGGCTACTGTCTAACAAAGTTTTAGTGCTGGAATAATATATTAGCATTGAATTTCTGAATTTATTTAATTACTTTCACAATATATATAACAATAGTGAAGAGACAAGAGAGTGGACTAAATACTACGAACCTTGACTTTCATAGGCTTCGTCATGAATGTTACACAGTCCCAGATGGGATATAACATATAAGATAAAGAGAAATTAATTTATTGATTGCTTCCATCCATTGAAGACTTCAATTTATTTATTTCTCTTGCGCAAAGAGTCCATAATTATATTCCATTTTCAAGGGACTTCACAGCAATAACAGACGTCCACACCTCGCTGCTTCTGCTCCTAAATGTTCCTTTTTCAAGGGATTCCACAGTTACGCATGTAAGGAGTACAATGCTTTTTTGGTGGTTTCGGTACGCAATACCGCTGACCACTACCGCAGTTGAATGGAATGTTGACGGGGGCGAGTGCACCGTAGCTACCTGCAAGATCTACGACCACATATCCTTGCAAGTTAGCTTGTTATGATAACATCGAAATCATGGCAGTTATTAAAAAAAATCCCAAATGAGATCGATTAGTCGTCCAAATCAAAGAAGAAAGCCAATCGAGTTTGCTGATGGAAAATAACATAACATTTAAATTGATTAGCAGACAAGGTTGACATAGTTTAATGAAGTAGAAGGGATTATAAATGTACAATGACCAGAATCTTGATCCTAAATGTAAATGTTGAACCATCAATACTATAAAAAATAAAGTTTTTGCATGAAAAAAACAGAGAATATATACAAACACGAGCTGTTTTTCTCAAGTGAATGTTGGGAATAAAATCTCACCTGTCTCGACCAATTCTCGAGCAGTGCATGTGGACAGGGGAGAGAAGACGACGGTAGCCAAGAGAATGCATGCGATAAGAAAGGCCTTCATCTTGAAATACAGGCTTCTTTACATTCTTCTGCTCTCCTGTCCACCCCTCTCTTATTTATAGACACCTTTATTCGAAGGGAACTGCTCTAAGATGCATGATGAACGTATCCAACACTTCGCATTATTGAATAAGCCAACTTTGAAAATTAAGTTAGAGTGCATGATTTCTATCCACTTAAAATCTGATCGTCGACCTTAAACTTAGAATTATATGGCCGAAGACTAGCTGGTTGAGTCGGCCTCATGCTGATCCAACACATTTTGTATAAGCTCCATGCATGATTATAGTAAGAAAATATTGCCAGCCACGTAAATTCTAGCCAGCCTTGTAGGCGACGTTAGCCTGTTAATATCGCCTTGCTGCATTTACATTTTTGGGTGCTGTCAGGAGGTAGATGGGATGTTAGAGTTCTTAAAGGCATCATCGTAGTGCGAGTGAAGTTGACAGACAGTTTTAATTTCACTGTAACATATTTAAATAATATATTTTAAAAAGAAATAACATTGAAAAAATATAAAAATAATTTTGTAGTTTTAATTTTGTTTATATATATAATTATTTTTCTAGTATATTATGTTAAAAACAAATTTTTAAAAATAAAAAAATATTATGTGATTATATTTTAAATAAAACCAAGAATTACTTCACATTCTCTCATGATTATTGGTGTGTGTGCCTCTGCAGCTTACTGCTGACTGAATTTATTAGAATCATCTTCACTTTCACAAAGTCAATCAAATCCTTCCATACCATTCCTTTAGTGGCTGTTTCTGTATTATTGCAAAAATAATAAAACCATAAAAATCATCTAATCTAAAGAACAAATATAAATAACAGAAAACACAAAAAAACGAACAAAAAGAAAAAGAGAGCAATATTAATTTTTTAATGATCACTAATATAAATTAAAATTTGAGAATTGAACAAATTAAAAATAAAAACCCAATAAAAAAGGAAATAAATTAAAAACTAAAACTAAAAGTATAGATCTATAAATATGGATAAAAAATAAATATTGTTCAATAATTTCAAAAAGAAACCAAATGAATTAATATCAAATAAAAAGTTCAAAGAATAAGGACCGAAATGAAAAATAAAATATATAATTAATTCCAATCGAAAGATAAAATTAAAACAAATAAAGCTATTTTAAAAAAAAAATACAGTGTAATTTTGTTATGAAAATTAAAAGAATAAGGACATAAATGAAGAGTAGCATATAGACCAATTTCAATTGGAGAACACAATTAAAATAAATTAAAATTATATATATATATATATATAATACCAATTTAAGGATAAAATTGAAACAAATAAACTCTTTGGGACTGAAACAAATAATGGCATTTTTAAAGGTAATTGTTGTATAATTTTGTTAAAAAAATTAAAAGAATGAGGACTAAAATGAAAAGTAGCATATATGATCAATTTCAATTGGAGGAAAAAATTAAAAGAAATGAAAACCTGCATACCAAAAAATTAAAGGAACCAAAAAGAAATAAAAATTAAGAAAATAAGGACTGAAATAAAAACTAACATTTATAATCAATTTTGAATGAAGGGCATAATTGAAAACAATCAAACTTTCAATTAAAGAAATCAAGAATAAAAACAAAATCAAAACCTTAGGGACAAAAATAAACAAACTACATACATGAAGGACCTAGACGTAAGTTGCGATGGAAGGAGAGATAAAACAGAGAAAAAACTCTAAAATTGTTCACCGATGATTTCCAGAACATCGGAGATGGACACGCGCGACACCGGTAGACAAAGGATAATGCGGTGAACCAGGGGACACGACAGACATGCAGTTTTGACCTCCTTAAGACCTCACATGTGCCGCCTTATAGGCACGTCCGCGTGCAACACTACGGGCGCGTCCGAACGACGCGCCCTGCAGTGTTTCAGAAAAAAATAAAAAATAATTGATCAATTGTGTTACCATTTAAAAAACATAAATTATGCTTCTATTTCTCACATACACAAAATAAAAATTATTTATAAATTCTCAAATACTAACAAACATATCGATGAAAATTTTCGATGGTAAATTATAATGAATTTTTTTGACTGAATATGTTCTCGCAGTAGTCAACAATAAATATTCTCTTGTTATGAACCTAGAGAATTGCACTGAAAAATAATGAATAGAATAAATAAATAAATAGATAAATAAATAAAAAGTATGATGATATGTATCTTTTGTAGATAAAATTACCGATCGATGTATTTAAATTTATCTGTAATATTTAACTTATGTTCTTATAACCAACCCTTCCCTTTCTCTCTCCCTCTCTCTCTCTCATTTATTCTTCCTCCTCATTTTTTATGCAACAAACACCATCACCCCTTTTACTTATTTATTATCACAAATCAACCTTCTTGAAACTAATTAAAATGTCTTGAAACTAATTAATATTGTTGCACCCTCGCGAGAGTGTGTCATCACGGCAACCCTCCCTGGGAGCGAGATTCATGTTATTGTTTTTTTTTTTTTTGTGAAAAAAAGAATCTTCACCTAGTATTATGGTTATTAAAAAATTTAATTGGTCTTTTTGAGATTTGAGATTCTAAGACAAGGGACTAGTTGTGTAAATGGAAGGTTTTAGCACTTATAGTATACTCTACCTAAGCTAAGCTGCTTAATGTATTTCAAGTGTTTGTGACTCATAAATCACAAGGAAGAGAAACAAAAATTTAGAAATATAAGGAAATTCAAAGCACTTTAAAAGTTTATTTTTACCTTAGTGTTTCATACTTTCACGGCTCGTAAACCGAGTTAGACAAGGAAATTTGCTGATGGAAAATAGGGCATAGTGAAGAGACAAGAGAGTGGACTAAATAGTAAGCACCTTGACTTTCACAGGCTTCGTCATGAATATTACAGAGTCCCAGATGGGAAATAATATATAAGATAAAGAGAAATTAAAACCTCAAAAACATATTGATTTCCTCCGTCCATAGAGAACTTCAATTTATTTATTTTTCTTACACAGAGAGTTCATAATGATATTCCATTTTCAAGGGACTTCACAGCCATAACAGTCGTCCACACCTCGCTGCTTCTGCTCCAAAATGTCCCGTTCTCAAGGGGGTCCACATTCACGTCTGTATAAACTACGACACCGCTTTTTTGGTGGTGGCGTTACGCAATACTGATTACCACTACCGCAGTTGAATGGAGGTTTGTTAGGGAGTGGAGTGTAGCTGGGGGCGAGTACATCGAGGCGACCTGCAAGATCGACGACCACATATCCTTGCACGTTAGCTTGATATGATAACAGCGAAGTTATTAAACTAGTATCAAAATACATGGTGAAACGTTTTTAATTAATAATAACCTATTATTCGGTGTTGCAATTACCTTGAACATTAACTAGTTTACTTTAAAAAATAGGGAGTGTTTTTCGACGGCTTTTTCAAGAAAATTATAATAATCCCAAATGAGATCGATATGTCCAAATCAAAGAAGCAAGTCGAAACGAGTTTGCTGATGGAAAATAACATAACATTTAAATTGATTATTAGACAAGTTTAATATAATTTAGTGAAGTAGAATGGATTATATATGTACAATGACAAGAATCTTGATCCTAAATATAAATGTTGAACCATCAATTCTATAGAAAATAAAGTTTTTGCATGAAAAAAACAGAGAATATATACAAACACGAGCTGTTTTCTCAAGTGAATGTTGGGAATAAAATCTCACCATTCTTCTCGACCAATTCTCGAGCATTGCATGTGGACAGGGGAGAGAAGACAACGGTAGCCAAGAGAAAGCATACGATAAGGAAGGCCTTCATCTTGAAATACAGCCTTCTTTACATGCTTCTGCTCTCCTATCTACCCCTCTTATTGAGTTAGAGTGCATGATTTCTATCCACATAAAATATGATCGTCGACCTTAATCTTAGAATTATATGGCCGAAGACTAGATGGTTGACTCACGGCGACAGGCTGACCCAACACATTTTGTAAGAAAATATTGCCAGCCACGTAAATTGTAGCCCCCTTACCATGGCAGCCTTGTAGGCGACGTTAGCCGCCTATAAATATCGCCTTGCTGGGTCCTAGTATACTCAACTTGCTTCCATGCACGTTGACTCCAAGTCAATATAAAAGAGTTATTTACACTCTAAGTTTATATATATTAGCCAATGTTTCCTTGTCTTGTCGTGGGTGGTACCATAATTTTTTCAATATAAAAAAATATTAATTAGGTGATTTTTTTTATAATATAAATTTAGTCAAAATAATAAATTTGTGCAGAATTCCTGTCAAGTGCAAGTTTTCTAGAAAATATATATGAATTTTAAATCTATATAAATTTATCTATTTAGTAGGTTTCAACAAAATAACCAACATAAAATTATCATCATTGTTAAAAACGCAAGAAGTTTCGGATATCTGAATTATTGAAGTCACTGTATTAAGATTAATTCATTTTATAATTCAATTTAAACAAGCTTAAGCTTGTTAAGGAACCATCTCACCTAAAAGCTTAAGCTTGTAAGTGAGGTCCCATAATATGATTTATATTATTCTTTAACACACCACCTCAAGTGAAAGTCCTTTGGGCTTGAAACTTGCACATGCCCACATCACCTTGTGCTTGATTTTTATCAAATAGAATGGAGGTGGTGAGATTCGAACTCGTGACCGCTAGGTCAACAAGGCTCTGATACCATGTTAAGGAACCATCTCACCTAAGAGCTTAAGCTTGTAAGTGAGGCCCCATAATATGATTTATATTATTCTCTAAAACACCCCCTCAAGTGAAAGTCATTTGGGCTTGAAACTTGCACAGACCCATATCACCTTGTGCTTGGTTTTTATCAAATAGAATGGAAGTGGTGAGATTCGAACTCGTGACCGCTGGGTCAACAAGGCTCTGATACCATGTTAAGGAACCATCTCACCTGAAAGCTTAAGCTTGTAAGTGAGGCCCCATAATATGGTTTATATTAGCAACTAATCGACATCGGAAAATGCAGAGAGAGAGAGAGAGTAGATAGAAGGAGAAGATGATGGAAGAGCCATAGTTCTTGTTGTTGCTCTCTGCTTTCTAGAAGGCGATGTGAACTGGATCTAGAACATAGAAATGTTTTTTTTTCTCAGCCTTCTTACTAGTCTCTTCATCTTCACTAGCAGATTCATCATCTTTGCTTGACACTACAGGAGTAGCCTGTGGTTTTTCAAGCTTGGCAGCTTTATTTGTACCAGGAGAAAGCTTGACGTGCGCCACTTTCTCAAATGGAATTTCATCGACATCAGCAGAAAAATCAGAATCATTTTCAGAATCAACACTGCTTGATGAAGAGAAGTTGGAGGATGGTGTTCAATCTGGTGATAGCCTTTCAAGCACACCAACTGGAGGTGAGACTCCTAATGTTATTGACCTTCGTAAGCAGCAGAGAAAAGAACACGAGAGGCCTATCGAAGAAAAACAATAGTGAATCGCTGCTGCTCTGTTTCAGCTTCATCTTTTTTTTTTTGCTGCTGTGTTTGAGCTTTAGTTTTGTTACACAAAATTTGAATACAACAATTTGATGCGCAGAGACTGGAGAATTTGAAAAGTATGCTGAAATGCAGTCTCACGGATGAACAAGACAACTACTAAGTGAAGATTTGAAAGAAATGGAATTACCATGAGGAGTATTTTAAATGAGGAGCAGTAGCGGCATGGATGATCATCTTCATCTTCTTCAGTTGCAGTTTATGTTTTTTACAAAAAAAAATAAAAAAAATAATCACTAAAATTATCATTATTATTGCAAAAATAATAAAATCATAAAAATCATTTAATCCAAAGAACAAATAAAAATAATAGAAAACACAAAAAAACGAACAAAGAGAAAAAGGGAACAATATTATTTTTTCAATGATCACTAATATAAATTAAAATTTGAGGATTGAACCAATTAAAAATAAAACCCCAATAAAAAAAGGAAACAAATTAAAAACAAAAACTAAAAGTATAGATGTATAAATATGGATAAAAAATAAACATTGTCCAATAATTTCAAAAAGAAACCAAAGGGGTTAATATCAAATAAAAAGTTCAAAGAATAAGGACCGAAATGAAAACTAAAATATATAATTAATTCCAATCGAATGATAAAATTAAAACAAATAAAGCTATTTTTTAAAAAAAATACAGTGTAATTTTGTTAAAAAAATTAAAAGAATAAGGACATAAATGAAGAGTAGCATATAGACCAATTTCAATTAGAGGACACAATTAAAACAAATTAAAATTATATATATATATATATATATATATATATATATATATATATATATATATATATATATATATATATATATATATAAAAACACCAATTTAAGGATAAAATTGAAACAAATAAACTCTTTGGGACTGAAACAAAATAATGGCATTTTTAAAGGTAATTGTTGTATAATTTTGTTATTAAAAGAATGAGGACTAAAATGAAAAGTAGCATATATGACCAATTTCAATTGGAGAAAAAAATTAAGAGAAATGAAAACCTCCATACCAAAAAATTAAAGGAACCAAAAAGAAATAAAAATTAAGAAAATAAGGACTAAAATGAAAAGTAACATTTATAATCAATTTTGAATGAAGGGAAAAATTTAAAACAATCAATCTTTCAATTAAAGAAATCAAGAATAAAAACAAAATCAAAACCTTAGGGATAAAAATAAACAAACTACATACATGAAGGACTTAGATGTAAGTTGCGGCTATAGGAGAGAGAAAACAGAGAAAAAACTCTAAAATTGTTCGCCGATGATTTCCAGAACATCGGAGATGGACACGCGCGACACCGGTAGACAAAGAATAGTGCGGTGAACCAGGGGACACGACAGACATGTAGTTTTGACCTCCTTAAGACCTCGCACGTGCCGCCTTATAGGCTCGTCCGCGTGCAACACTGCGGGCGTGTCTGAACGACGCATCCTGCAGTGTTTCAGAAAAATAAAATAAAATATTGATCAACTATGTTACCATTTAAAAAACATAAATTATACTTCTATTTCTCACAGACACAAAATAAAAATTATTTATAAATTCTCAAATACTAACAAACATATCGATGAAAAATTTTGATGGTAAATTATAATGAATTTTTTTGACTGAATATGTTCTCGCAGTAGTCAACAATAAATATTCTCTTGGTATAAACCTAGAGAATTGCACTGAAAAATAATGAATAAAATAAATAAATAAATAGATAAATAAATAAATAAAATGTATGATGACATGTATCTTTTGTAGATAGAATTACCGATGTATTTAAATTTATCTGTAAACTATCTGTAATATTTAATTTATGTTCTTATAACCAACCCTCTCCTCTCCCTCCTTCTCTCTCTCATTTATTCTTCCTCCTCATTTTTCTATGCAACAAACACCATCAGCCCTTTTACTTATTTATTATCACAAATCAACCTTCTCCTCTGAACACGTCTTGAAACTAATTAATATTGTTGCACCCTCGCGAGAGTGTGTCATCACGACAACCCTCCTGGGAGCGAGATTCATGTGTTTTTTTTTTTTTTAAAAAAAAAAAAGAGTCGCCTTCTAGTATTATGATTACTAGAAAGTCTAATTGTTTTTTTTGAGATTCTAAGACAAGGAACTAGTTGTGTAAATGAAAGGTTTTAACACTCATACTTTACTCTACCTAAGCTAAGCTGCTTAATATATTTCAAGTGTTTGTGACTCATAAATCACAAGGAAGAGAAACAAAAATTTAATATAAGGATATTCAAAACGCTTTAAAAGCTTATTTTTATTTTAGTGTTTCATACTTTCACGGCTCGTAAACCGAGTTAGACAAGGAAACAAGTTTGATGAAAAATAACATTTAAATATATTATTAGACAAGGAAACAAATTTGCTGATGGAAAATAACATTTAAACTGATTATTAGACAAGGTTGACATAATTTAATGAAGTAGAAGGGATTATACATGTACAATGACCAGAATCTTGATCCTAAATGTAAATGTTGAACCATCTAATATGATGAACATATCCAACACTTCGCATTATTGAATAAGCCAACTTTGAAAAGTTAGAGTGCATGATTTCTATCCACATAAAATCTGATCGTGGACCTTAGGCTTAGAATTATATGGCCGATGACTAGCTGGTTGACTCACGGCGACAGGCTGATCGAACACATTTTGTATAAACTCCATGCATGATTATAGTAAGAAATATTAAAATAAATATGGTCTAACACTAGTCAAAGAATAATTAATTACTTTTCCAACTAGAAAGACTATTTAAATCATTTTGCAAAACCAAAGGGAATAACTTATAATTTACTATGCTCCATGAGATATGACTAAAGCCAATCACAATATAAAAGCCTACAGTGGATCCATGAGTGATAAGACAACTAGCTTAATCTAATCATAATAGTCTTGAAAATAAAAATCATTTTGAGATAAAAGTAAAGTTCCTTGTCTAGGAAACCCTTTGAGATAATTCAGCAATAGGAAAAACAACTTTATTGCGAGGTTCACTTGGTTAATATGCATAATTTGACCCATGATTAAATAAAATTAAACTATTAAAACTCTGAGACACCTAGTTCAACTTCTTAGTTTGAAAAATAATAAATTAGTCCCTGCAGTTTAAAAAATAATAAATTACTCCTTAAGTTTAACTTATCCTTAGCATGTTTGAAAAATAATTAATTATTCTTTAAGTTTATATGTATATTTATATAGGAGTGAGAAACTTAAACTCTTGAAAATATATTTAAGAGGATCTAAGTCTCTGATGTGACACTTAGATATAAGATAAAGAGAAATTAAAACCTCAAAAACATATTCATTTCCTCCGTCCATAGAGAACTTCAATTTATTTATTTTTCTTACACAGAGAGTTCATAATGATATTCCATTTTCAAGGGACTTCACAGCCATAACAGTCGTCCACACCTCGCTGCTTCTGCTCCAAAATGTTCCGTTCTCAAGGCTTTTTTGGTGGTGGCCTTACGCAATACCGTTGACCCCGACCGCAGTTGAATATAGGTTTGCCGGGGTCGAGTGCACCGTAGCCAACTACACTACCTGCAAGATCGACGACCACATATCCTTGCAAGTTAGCTTGTTATGATAACAGCGAAATCATGGAAGTTATTAATAGTACTAAGGGCTTTTCCTACTAAGCCTTTTGGAAAACTCCAAGCAATATTAGGCCTTGCAATTACATTGAATAAAAACTAGTTTATTTTAAAAAATAGGGAGTTTTCTTCGACGGCTTTTTCAAGAAAATAATAATAATAATCCCAAATGAGATCGATAAGTCCAAATCAAAGAAGAAAGTCGAAACAAATTTGCTGATGGACAATAAGATAACATTTAAATTGACTATTAGACAAGTTTAATATAATTTAGTGAAGTAGAATGGATTATATATGTACAATCTTGATCCTAAATATAGATGTTGAACCATCAATTTTATAAGAAAAACGTGTTTGCATGAAAAGAGCAGGCATACACGAACTGTTTTCTCAAGTGAATGTTGGGAATAAAATCTCACCTTTCTTCTCGGCCAATTCTCGAGCAGTGCATGTGGACGGGGGAGAGAAGACAACGGTAGCCAAGAGAATGAATGCGATAAGAAAGGCCTTCATCTTGAAATACAGGCTTCTTTACATGCTTCTGCTCTCCTATCCACCCCTCTTATTTATAGCCTCCTTTATTCGAAGGGAACTGCTCTAAGATGCATGATGAACGTATCAAACACTTCGCATTATTGAGTTAGAGTGCATGATTTCTATCCACATAAAATCTGATCCTGGACCTTAAGCTTAGAATTATATGGCCGAAGACTAGCTGGTTGACTCACGGCCACAGGCTGACCCAACACATTTTGTAAGAAAATATTGCCAGCCACGTAAATTGTAGCCTCCTTATCACTGCAGCCTTGTAGGCGACGTTAGCCGCCTGTTAATATCGCCTTGTTGGGTCATTTCATGATCTTTATTAAAAATATATTTATTTTATGAACTAGAAAAAAAGTAATATAAAAAGTTGATGAAATGAAAATATTTTTTTTTAAAGAAAGAAATATTAAAATAAATATGGTCTAACACTAGTCAAAGAATAATTAATTATTTTTCCAACTAGAAAGACTATTTAAATCATTTTGTAAAACCAAAGGGAATAACTTATAATTTACTATGCTTATCCTGCCGCACCTCCACAGCGGCGGCGCGTGGGTCCACGCGCCGCCAGTGACGGTGGTGCGTGGACAGACACGCCACTAGTCATCCTGCACTGCTGCCACTGTTCCAACACTGTTCCTGAAGTCTTTTTTGTATTTTTCTTTATGTTTGTGTTTTATTTGAATTTATTGTATTTTTAATTGTTATTTGTAAAATGTAAAGGATAATGTGTGTGTGAGCTGTGTTGTACTTATAAAATGTGATGAAAAAAGAAATAAAAAAGAGTGTGTGTGTGTGTGTGTGTGTGTGGTGTTTTATTTAATTTTTATGTTGTTCTGTTAAGAAAAAAGGAATATAAAATGAAATAAAAAAAATGTGTTTTGTCAGTACCCTAGCATATTTTAAAAATTCTTTTCCTTTCAAAAAAATATATAGTATCTTGGAGTTTGAAGAGAAAATGTGTTTTACCATGGATTTCGCAAAGAAAAATCATTTCTTGCATTTTGAGATTTTACAACAGGTTTGTAAAAATCCAAAGGCTATTGGTTCATATTTCAAAAATATAAAAATCTTACTTTTTGGGAATTTATTATTCACTATCGGTATTCGGATAAATAAATCTTAAGGGGTTGATATCCAAAATATTTGATGGGGATGGTATGCTATTATTCACTGTCGGTGTTTGGATAAATAAATCCTAAGGGGTTAATATCCAAAATATTCGGCGGGGATGATAATAATCAATAAAATTCACAGGATTATTCTAAGCGGTGATCGATTCCTTTTTCAATCGAAACATTTTTTCATGTGAATAAATACGACCCATTGAAGCATTCAAAATCACGTCGAAATAGACAATGCAGCTTACCTCAGGTAAAGCGTATTAGGGGTGCTAATACCTTTCATTTACGCAACCAGTCTTGTACCCTTGAATCTCTGACCAGACCAGTGCAACCGGGTGTTCCTAGCGACCCTCAACAGCCAGGTGGCGACTCCTTCTCAACTCCATTGCGAGAGCCAGGATCCCTCCCAGAACGCCGCGCGGCGACGTGCGACAAAAGGTATCGTCACGACAACTTAATTTGTCCAGTAAACCACTTGGAGCTCCTCTTACTATGACTGATGGGCAATAAGTCCAAGGGGCACTATTCGATCAATCAATTAATATAAAATCTATATGATTAACATAAAAATATATTAAACATGAAAATAGCATAAATGAAGAGCACACTCAAAAAAATTGAAATTCTAAATTCAAATTGAACAAAAATCAATTAATATAAAATCTATATGATTAACATAAAAATATTTTGCAAAGCATAAATGAAAATGCCATCAATAGAATCCACACAAAAATATAAATTAATAATTTTAATATAGGAAAGTAAAAAAAGGGAATAAAGTTTTTTTACTTGCTGGAAGATTGTGTACTAAAAGAAATATTAAATTCTAGAAAATATTATTAAATTATTTTTCAGAAAAATTATGTTGTTTGAAGAATGATTTCCTTATGTCATATTTCAATCTGGATAATTTCGAAAGCAATGATATATATATATAAAAAAGTAAAACAACGCGCGCAACTGTAGATGATTGACTACTGTCTAACAAAGTTTTGGTGCTAGAACAATACAAAAGCATTGAATTTCTGAATTTATTTAATTACTTTCACAGTATATGTAACAGCATAGTGAAGAGACAATAGAGTGGACTAAATAGTAAGCACCTTGACTTTCATAGGCTTCGTCATGAATATTACAGAGTCCAGATGGGAAATAAGATATAAGATAAATAGAAATTAAAACCTCAAAAACATATTGATTGCTTCCATCCATCGAGAACCTCAATTTATTTATTTTTCTTCCACAGAGAGTTCATAATGATATTCCATTTTCACGGGACTTCACAGCCATAACAGACGTCCACACCTCGCTGCTTCTGCTCCAAAAATGTTCCGTTCTCAAGGGATTCAACAGTTACGCCTGTAAGGACTACAACGACTTTTTGGTGGTGGCCTTACGCAATACCGGTACGACTTTCCACAAGCCGTTTGTGGAGCTGACGGTACGCGGGGGTCGACTGAACGGTAGCTACCTGCAAGATCTACGACCACATATCCTTGCACGTTAGCTTGTTATGATAACAGCGAAATCATGGCAGTTATTAAAAAAAAAATCCCAAATGAGATCGACTAGTCGTCCAAATCAAAGAAGAAAGCCAATCGAGTTAGCTGATGGAAAATAACATAGCATTTAAATTGATCAGCAGACAAGGTTGACATAGTTTAATGAAGTGGAAGGGATTATATATGTACAATGAGCAGAATCTTGATCCTAAATGTAAATTGAACTATAAATTTTATAACAAAAAAGTTGTTGCATGAAAAGAGCAGGCAGAGACAGCAGAAGCATGATGGGAATAAAATCTCACGTTTCTTCTCGGCCAATTGTCGAGCAGTGCAAGTGGACAGGGGAGAGAAGACGACGGTAGCCAAGAGAATGAATGCGATAAGGAAGGCCTTCATCTTGAAATACAGGTTCTTACCATGCTTCTGCTCTCCTATCTACCCCTCTTATTTATAGCAGCATATATTCGAAGAGAACTGCTCTAAGATGCATGATGAACGTATCCAACACTTCGCATTATTGAAAAGTCTTGATCAGTGCATGGTTTCTATCCACTTAAAATCTGATCGTGGACCTTAAGCTTAGAATTATATGGGCGAAGACTAGCTGGTTGACTCACGGCGACAGGCTGACCCAACACATTTTGTAAGAAAACTAGGTAACAAAATATCAGGTTACATGGCATGCATCTATCTAAGATTGTATATAATTAGGCTAGATGTCATGCATCTATTTTATTTTTTAAAGATTTTTGTGAAGTATGGTGCGACGTATTGACAGGAGCATGGACCACATGATGATCTGATCCTGAAGTCACATAGATAGTTCCATTCAAATGTTATATGATGGCTTCTCCACTACTCCCAAGTCGGAAACGACATACCATGAATCCAGATTCCATCACTAAAATCTAAAACAGTGTCTCCACTTCCTAACCTTTACGCGGTTTGTTGATTGAGCTTTCATACGTCAATCAATCCTCTCTCTTTTTTTTCCGACCACAGCCACCGCCACCAACATCAACTGAGTTTTTCATTTTCAAAGAAATAGGCGCCCACGACATCTGCCGATTTGTTTTCTATTAACATAGGAGTTTAGTTCAGGTTTTAGGTTTCTGTATATCTTAATTAATTTTATAAATATTAAGATAAATTAATAATTATATAATACTTTAGTAATTATCATATTAATAACAATAAAATTAGAATCTGAGATTATATGAGAATAAATTCCTGAATTATACAGCTTGTCAGCCAGACCGGTTATACTCAAATTTTTATTTCTATGTTCAAACACAATTTTCTTGTTCCATTAAAATTCTGCAAAGTGATGGGGGTGGTGAGTATGTCAGTACACAACTCCAAAAATTCTTAATTTCAAAAGGAATTGTCCATCAAAAATCCTGCCCCTATACACCTGAACAGAATGGTCTTGCTGAACGCAAACATAGGCATTTAATTGAAACTACAATTACATTACTTCAACATGCCAAATTGCCAGTTTCATTTTGGACCTATGCAGTACATACGTCTGTATATCTTATCAACCGAATGTCGTCTGTGATCTTACAGAATAAATCTCCTTACGAGATTTTATTCAAAACTACTCCTTCCATGTCTCAGTTACGTATTTTCGGTTGTGCTTGTTTTCCACTATTGCGACCCTATAGGCTTCATAAGTTACAACCTAAAACGATTATGTGTGTATTTTTGGGATATGCCTCTCAATACAAAGGCTATCTTTGTTATGACATTGACAGCAAACACACATATATCTCTAGACATGTAATTTTTAATGAGCATGTCTTTCCATATGTTGATTTAGCTACTTGTGTTAAGGGCACTACTGCATCTCCTTTCTTGTCTTCACATGTGCCCTTTCCCGTTGTTACCAATGACAACATTGTAGTTTTTCCTTCTGCTATTTCACATATTTCGGGACACACGTCTTCGTCTTCATACTCTTTGTCCAATCCTGTGTCCTCCGCGTCACAGTCTACTACTGCTGTCCCTTTGCAATTATCGTCCATATCTGCTGATCCTGCATCCAATTCTGGAAAGTCATTAGAAGGTAATCCAGCCTCAATTGATTCTTTCAGACCTGAGTGTATTTCAGTGGTTCTTCATATTCCAGATATGAGCTTGCATCCTATGCAAACGAGGAGTAAGAGTGGAATTTTTAAGAAGAAGGCGTGCCTTGCAACTTCTACTGCCACAACCACGGCTGATCTGAATTTGGTTGAACCTAGCAGTTACAAAGTTGCTTTGACCATCCCTGTTTGGTTGAAAGCCATGAATGATGAAATTGTTGCTTTGCAGTCGCAGCATACATGGAGTTTAATGCCTCTGCCATCTGATAAAAATCTGGTTGGATGTAAATGGATTTTTAAAATCAAGAGGCATGCTGATGGGACTATTGCCAGGCATAAGGCTCGACTGGTTGCTCAAGGTTTTAGTCAGGAGCCTGGTTTGGACTATGGGGAGACATTCAGTCCGGTGGTAAAGCCAACTACAGTGAGGATAGTATTGGCACTTGCTGTGCAGTTTGGTTGGGGTTTACGGCAACTTGATGTTAAGAATATGTTTCTACATGGCATTCTTAATGAGGAAGTGTTTATGTCGCAACCCCCTGGTTTCATTGATCGAGCACAACCTCAGCTGGTATGCAAATTGCATAAATCTCTTTACGGTCTGAAGCAGGCCCCTCGTGCATGGAATGACAGGTTCACATCTTTTCTGCCATCCTTGGGATTTCATCACACGTATTCAAATTCTTCACTCTTTGTAAAATATCTGGATGCGGGGATTATCATCTTGCTGGTGTATGTTGATGACATCATCATCACGGGGAGTGATAGTATTGTCATCAATCAGTCATTGCATCCCTCACTGCAGAATTTCAGATCACAGATATGGGAGATTTGCATTTCTTCTTGGGAGTTCAGATTCTTCATACTTCTGCTGGCCTGGTTCTCTCCCAGTCCAATTACATACAGGATTTGCTCCTTAAGACTGACATGCATGCTGCCAAGCCATGTGCTACCCCTTGTCTTCCATATCAGCGTTTACTCAAGGATGATGGAGAGCCTTTTGATGATCCTTCCTTGTATCGCAGTGTTGTAGGTGCTCTACAATACCTCACTTTTACCAGGCCTGACATTGCGTTTGCTGTTCATCAGGTGTGTCAATTTATGCAGCACCGTATGGTGGATCATTTTGTGGTTGTGAAACGCATTCTCAGGTATCTTAAGGGCAGTCTCTCTGTTGGGATTACTTATCAGAAAGGGTCCTTAGATCTAACAGCATTCAGAGATGCTGATTGGGCTGGTGATCCTAATGATCGACGATCAACAAGTGGCTTGGTTGTGTTTCTTGGTGCCAATCCTATTTCTTGGTCGTCTAAGAAGCAGCAGACGGTGTCCAGATCCTCCACTGAGGCTGAGTACAGGGCTTTGTCTTCGGCATCCGCTGAACTTGATTGGATCAAGCATCTGCTGCAATTTTTACGTATTCCACTTCATCAGCCTCCTGTTCTTTTCTGCGACAATTTGTCTGCGATTGCATTGTCTTTTAACCCTGTGCAGCATCAACGCACAAAGCACATTGAAATTGATGTGCATTTTGTCCGTGAGAGGGTGGCCAACAAGAAGTTGGAGATTCTTACCAAAATGATCAGTTTGCTGACATTCTTACTAAAGGGCTGAGTTCTCCTTTATTTCTTACTCACTGTCGCAATCTCATGCTAGGTTTATGTGCGCCTGTGATTGAGGGGGGATGATAGAGTATGAAGTGGAAATGTATGCATACTATGAGTATGCATACATTGCAATACATACATACATAGATTTGGGTATAAATAGCTCACGATAGAGCATGTATTGTGTGTGAAAAATCAGAAACAGAAATAACAGAATGACAGAGCATTCTCTTGATTCTCTTTTCTCTCTCAAAATATCTAAACACCTTATCTTTACAAATCCATACAGATGATTGGCTACTGTCTAAAAAAGTTTTGGTGCTGGAATAATATATTAGCATTGAATTTCTGAATTTATTTAATTACTTTCACAGTATATGTAAGAGAATAGTGAAGAGACAAGAGAGTGGACTAAATACTAAGAACCTTGACTTTCATAGGCTTCGTCATGAATATTACAGAGTCCCAGATGGGAAATAACATATAAGATAAATAGAAATTATAACATATTGATTGCTTCCATCCATCGCGAACCTCAATTTATTTATTTTTCTTCCACAGAGAGTTCATAATTATATTCAATTTTCATGGGACTTCACAGCCATACCACCCTCCACACCTCGCTGCTTCTGCTCCAAAATGTTCCGTTTTCAAGGGGGTCTACAGCGACTTCTGTAAAATTTATGACAAGCCGTTTGTGGAGCTGACGGTACGCGGGGGTAGACTGAACGGTAGCTACCTGCAAGATCTACGACCACATATCCTTGCACGTTAGCTTGTTATGATAACAGCGAAATCATGGCAGTTATTAAAAAAAAATCCCAAATGAGATCGACTAGTCGTCCAAATCAAAGAAGAAAGCCAATCGAGTTTGCTGATGGAAAATAACATAACATTCATATTGATTACTAGACAAGGTTGACATAGTTTAATGAAGTAGAAGGGATTATATATGTACAATGAGCAGAATCTTGATCCTAAATGTAAATTGAACTATAAATTTTATAACAAAAAAGTTGTTGCATGAAAAGAGCAGGCAGAGACAGCAGAAGCATGATGGGAATAAAATCTCACGTTTCTTCTCGGCCAATTGTCGAGCAGTGCAAGTGGACAGGGGAGAGAAGACGACGGTAGCCAAGAGAATGAATGCGATAAGGAAGGCCTTCATCTTGAAATACAGGTTCTTACCATGCTTCTGCTCTCCTATCTACCCCTCTTATTTATAGCAGCATATATTCGAAGAGAACTGCTCTAAGATGCATGATGAACGTATCCAACACTTCGCATTATTGAAAAGTCTTGATCAGTGCATGGTTTCTATCCACTTAAAATCTGATCGTGGACCTTAAGCTTAGAATTATATGGGCGAAGACTAGCTGGTTGACTCACGGCGACAGGCTGACCCAACACATTTTGTAAGAAAACTAGGTAACAAAATATCAGGTTACATGGCATGCATCTATCTAAGATTGTATATAATTAGGCTAGATGTCATGCATCTATTTTATTTTTTTAAAGATTTTTGTGAAGTATGGTGCGACGTATTGACAGGAGCATGGACCACATGATGATCTGATCCTGAAGTTACATAGATAGTTCCATTCAAATGTTATATGATGGCTTCTCCACTACTCCCAAGTCGGAAACGACATACCATGAATCCAGATTCCATCACTAAAATCTAAAACAGTGTCTCCACTTCCTAACCCTTACGCGGTTTGTTGATTGAGCTTTCATACGTCAATCAATCCTCTCTCTTTTTTTCCGACCACAGCCACCGCCACCAACATCAACTGAGTTTTTCATTTTCAAAGAAATAGGCGCCCACGACATCTGCCGATTTGTTTTCTATTAACATAGGAGTTTAGTTCAGGTTTTAGGTTTCTGTATATCTTAATTAATTTTATAAATATTAAGATAAATTAATAATTATATAAAACTTTAGTAATGATCATATTAATAACAATAAAATTAGAATCTGAGATTATATGAGAATAAATTCCTGAATTATACAGCTTGTCAGCCAGACCGGTTACACATCTGCCTATTTTTCACGGGGCATCTTATGGTGTGCCGCTTCGCGGCTCTGATAGTGTTCTGTTCCGTGTGCCGAAACATTCAAGTCTAGAACTATAGATCCATGAATATTCCAAATTCGACGATAAAATTTAATCAACTCTCTTCTCCTTTTCCCTCTCCTGTTTCTTATAATTCTTGTTTTTGACATCTTCTAGTTTTAGTTTTAACTAGTTTAATGGCCCGCACTTCGTTGCGGGCGGAACAAATAATTTTTATAACTGTTCAGATTAAAATATAATATTTTTACATGTAAAGTTTGATATAATAAAACAAATCAAAATACCCTGTTATAACAACAGTAACATCGAAGTGTTAACTTCTAAAATTATCATCACTCTTACTGTCAAAACAATAACAATTATCAAAATACCTCGAGAGAAAAAAAGAGCAAGTAAGAACAAAAACTTAAATTATTATTATTATTCTTAATGTTAATATCGCCTTGCGTAGAGTCCTCCAACTTGATAGATTTTTTATAAACGAAAGGAATCTTCGCAGAATCATCCTGTGTTTATATCAAGACACCCTATAGTGAAAGCGTAGCCCAGACCCGACAGGTTAACCGGGTCATCAACATGGAAGACAACAACTATGGGGTTTACACCAAGTCCAAATATAATATTATTCCAACTTGCTGGCTCTCCTTCATCTTCATGGAAGCGACCTTGAAGATCTCGAGTACAATCAAGTAAAGAGAAGCTAATTGCCATGAATGTTTCTGAAATTTTCCAAATCTCATTTGTAGCCCATTAGCATCAGCAGTTTTTTTTTTATCTTTTGGGGGATTTTGGGCCTAGGCAACACATCGAGGCTATTTTCAAATTCGCCTTTACTGAATGATGGCGTCTGTAATTTGAAAGTTTCATTTATTAATCATGGTAATAAACATGATATTATTAATCATAATCATAATGATAATTAAATTTTAATTTATTATAGTTATAGTGTTTATGGTGTTAATAATTATGATTTGATGATAATACTACCAATAACTCATAAAATAATATGAATATTACTAATAATGACAAAAACATTTATAATAATGATAATAATACTAATTATAATTTTAATTATATTAATAAAAATATTAATATAAGTTGACTATATATATATATTTGAACAAGATTATAAATTGACTAATTACAAACTCTGTGATAAATCCATGTGAATTACTTTTATTTTTAATATCATCAATAAAAAAATATATTAAACATGAAAATACCATAAATGAAGAGCACACGCAAAAAATTTGAAATTCTAAATTCAAATTGAACAAAAATCAATCAATATAAAATCTATATGATTAACATAAAAATATTTTGCAAAGCATAAATGAAAATGCCATCAATAGAATCCACACAAAAATATAAATTAAAAATTTAAATATAGCAAAGTAAATAAAGGAAATAAACATTTTTACTTGCCGGAAGATTGTGTACTAAAGGAAATATTAAATTCTAGAAAATATTATTAAATTATTTTTCAGAAAATTATATTGTTTGAAGAATGATTTCCTTATGTTATATTTTAAGTTGTATAATTTCGAAAGCAATGATATATTAACAAATAACTAAAACAAAACGGAAAAGATTGTTCCGGCACTGTACACACACTCACACATTCACTGTGGACACGCACTTTGTTTCAATTCTTCGCAGGTGCACGTATACCTTTTTTTTTTTGCTTTTATGAACAGTGTTTTACTGGATTAACCCCCACTAATAGGACAAAAACAAGGTTTTCGGTCAGGGGCACGGGTGTAGTTGACCACGTGAGGACCAGACCGGTCCGCCACACGTTTTTTATTTTATATATTATTAAAATGTGTTATTACGTGCATGGCCCCCGAAACGACAAAGTCCTTTATTTGGGATGAGGGTTGTTTTCGTCATTTACTTCTGCGTTACTATTCCAGATCGTCAGCTCTGTCCGCCATCTGTACGGGCGCGTCGGCGTGTTTTTGCCACGCAATGTATTCGGGCGGCACGTGCGGCTTCTTAAGGCGGTGGAAATTTTTCAGCCGCCGGTGTAAACGATGCGCAACCCTTCCCTGGATCGTTTGGGGTGACGCGTGCCTTACACTGATCTACGTATAGGCTTAAATAGTCGATTGAACGTTTATATGCTCTTTTCTCTCTCCTCATCGCCGGATTCAACTTCAGTCCCCCAGGTTTATTTTTCATGCATTTCAGTCCCTCGGCTTTTGTTTGATTTCTGTAATAGAAGTTTCAATTGCTTGCAATTTCGTCCTTTTATTCAAATTGATGTAAAGGCAGTTTGCATGTCAGTCCTTCTTCTTTGAATTTTTCGATTTTCTATCAGATCTCTTAATTGTTTTGGTGCAACAAGTTTTATTGTTTTCGGTTTTGTCCTTCCTTTCAAATTAAATATATATTGAACTTTAATTTCAGTCCCTCTTCTTTTAAATTTTTTTCTTTGAAATCTTTTAATATTTTTGGTACAAAAGTATTAATTGTTGTCAAATTAATTCTTCACTTTAAATTGATCATATCTTTTATTTTTATTTTGGTAATTATATTTTTAATTGTTTTATGGAAATTGATTTCCTTTATTATTATTTATATATTTATGCATTTTTCTTTTTATATTATGTCTTTGTTTTATCTTTGTTCAAGTTTCTAGTATTTTTTTAGTCTTTCTTTTATTTATTTTTTCTTTAACAATAATAATAATAAAAATAATAATAATAATAATAATTTAATTGTTTCTCTAACTTACTCTTTTGTTAAAAAATTTTCCTCCGTGTAATTTAATAATTATTATTGTTTTTACAGTAATGGCAATGATATTTTATTTTTTTCCTTTTGTTAAAGTTTCTAGGATATTTTTAGTCTTTCATTAATTATATGTTCTAATATTTATTGAATATTATCTCATAGGAATATATATAAGGAGAAGAAAACATGACCTACGATTTTTTAAATAAAAAAATAAAAAAAATTAATATCAATATTTTTAAATACATTTAATATAATGATATAATCAATAATTTGGATAACATAAAAAAACATTTCTTTGAATTTTAATTTTGAACTTAACACAATAATAATAATAATAATAATAATAATAATAATAATAATAATAATAATAATAATAATAATAATAATAATAAATATTTAGTATCAGTATTTTTAAATACATTTAATATAATGATATAATCAATAATTCGGATAACATAAAAAAAAATTTCTTTGAATTTTAATTTTGAACTTAACACAATCATAATCATAATAATAATAATAATAATAATAATAATAATAATAATAATAATAATAATTTAATTTTTTTCTTGCTTGCTCTTTTGTTTATGTTTTTTTTTCTCCGTATAATTTAATGATTTTTATTGTTTTGACAATGATGACAATGATATTTATTTTTTTTCTTTTGTTAAAGTTTCTAGGATATTTTTAGTCTTTCATTAATTATATGTTCTAATATTTATTGAATATTAACTCATAGGAATACATATAAGAAGAAGAAAACATGACCTAGGATTTTTTAAATAAAAAATTTTAATTTTAGTGTTCTTAAACACATTTAATATAATCATATAATGAATAAATCGGATAACATAAAAAAAATTATCTTCGAATTTTAATTTTATACTTAACACAATAATAACAGTAGTAGTAGTAGTAGTAGTAATAATAATAATAATAATAATAATAATTTAATTGTTTTTCTTGCTTACTCTTTTGTTAATGTATTTTTTTCCTCCGTATAATTTAATTTTTTTTATGTTTTGACAATAATGGTAATGATATTTATTTTTCTTTTCTTAAAGTTTCTAGGATATTTTTATTTTTTCATTAATTACATGTTCTAATATTTATTAAATATTATATCATAGGAATGTATGTAGGGAGAAGAAAACATGACCTATGATTTTTTGAACAAAAAAAACTTAATATCAGTGTTCTTAAATACATTTAATATAACGATATAATGAATAAATCGGATAACATAGAAAAAATTTGTCTTCGAATTTTAATTTTATACTTAACACAATAATAATAATAATAATAATAATGATAATAATAATTATTATTGTTATTAATATTATTATAATAATAATAATTTGATTGTTTTTCTTGCTTACTCTTCCGTTAATATTTTTTTCCCTCCGAATAATTTAATTTTTGTTTTGTTTTGACAGTAATAGCAATACTAATTTTTATTTTTATTTTATTATTTTGTTTTATCTTTTGTTAAAGTTTCTTCAGTATTTTTAGTCTATCATTAATTACATGTGCTAATATTTATTGAATATTATCGCATAGGAATATATATAGGGAGAAGAAAACATGACCTAGCATTTTTTGAATTAAAAAAATTAATATCAGTATTCTTAAAAACATTTTATATAATAATATAATGACTTAATCGAATAACATAAAACTTTTTTTATTGAATGCTATCACCAATAGATATATAAAGAGAGGAAAAAAATGACCTAGAATTTTTTTCTTAAAAAAATTAATATCAATATTCTTAAATACATTTAATGTAATAATATAATTCATAAATCTTATAAAAAATATTTGTATATTTATGTCAAATAAAAATATGTAAAACTAATTATATGTTTGAATATTTATTGAATACTATCGCCTAAAAATATATTAAGAGAGAGGAAAAATAACCTAAGATTTTTTGAAGGACAGAAATTCATATCATGTTTTCTTAAATATATTTAATATAATCATGTTTTCCAAGTAATATTGGCTTCAAAATTTAATTTTGTTCTCTTTTATTTAAGTAGGTTTATGAATTTATCTCTCAATTCATTAACATGTGCTTAGTAGCAGTTTGCAACTCCGCTTCCGTCGTTCCTGCCCGCCTGTTCTATTTGATTCAGTCAATCATCTGAAAGTGCTTGCGGGGAATTTTCCAATGTTTTCATTTTTAATATTTTAGATCTAATATTACTTGGAAAAAAAAATCTCAAAAAAAAATGTTGACAAATTTACCTGTATTATCTACAAGTCAAATTAAAAAATATACAAATCACTTCCCGTTTCCATTAGACTGTTCTTTTTAGACGGCAACAGAATTAAGTTTATGTTTTTTTTTTTAAAAAAATATTTTTATTTCTAATATGTCTAATATTTATTGAATATTATCGTCTAAAAATATATTGAGAGAGAGGAAAAATGACTTTAGATTTTTTGAACAACAAAAATTCATATTAGTATTCTTAAATATAATTATACTAACTAAATATTAAAATAATAAAATATAATGCATAAAAAAACAATTAATTTTCTACATAGATAAAAAAAACCTGCCGTATCACGCGGGTTAACCGCTCGTGTATATATATATAAAAATAAAACAACGCGCGCAACTGTAGATGTGAATAATATATTAGCATTGAATTTCTGAATTTATTTAATTGCTTTCACAGTATATGTAAGAGCATAATGAAGAGACAAGAGAGTGGACTAAATAGTAAGCACCTTGACTTTCATAGGCTTCGTCATGAATATTACAGAGTCCCAGATGGGAAATAAGATATAAGATAAATAGAAATTAAAACCTCAAAAACATATTGATTGCTTCCATCCATCGAGAACCTCAATTTATTTATTTTTCTTCCACAGAGAGTTCATAATGATATTCCATTTTCACGGGACTTCACAGCAATAACAGACGTCCACACCTCGCTGCTTCTGCTCCAAAATGTTCAGTTTTTAAGGCTTTTTTGGTGGTGGGAGCCTTACGCAATACCGTTGACCCCGACCGCACTGGAATGGAACTTTGCCGGGGTCGAGTGAACCGTAGCCACCTGCAAGATCGACGACCACATATCCTTGCAAGTTAGCTTGTTATGATAACAGCGAAATCATGGAAGTTATTAATAGTACCAAGGGCTTTTCCTACTAACCTTTTGCAAAATTCCAAGCAATATTAGGTCTTGCAATTACATTGAATATCAACTAGTTTACTTTAAAAAATAGGGAGTTTTCTTCGACGGCTTTTTCAAGAAAATAATAATAATAATCCCAAATGAGATCGATAAGTCCAAATCAAAGAAGAAAGTCGAAACAAATTTGCTGATGGACAATAAGATAACATTTAAATTGACTATTAGACAAGTTTAATATAATTTAGTGAAGTAGAATGGATTATATATGTACAATCTTGATCCTAAATATAGATGTTGAACCATCAATTTTATAAGAAAAACGTGTTTGCATGAAAAGAGCAGGCATACACGAACTGTTTTCTAAAATGAATGTTGGGAATAAAATTTCACCTTTCTTCTCGGCCAATTCTCGAGCAGTGCATGTGGACAGGGGAGAGAAGACAACGGTAGCCAAGAGAAAGCATACGATAAGGAAGGCCTTCATCTTGAAATACAGGCTTCTTTACATGCTTCTGCTCTCCTATCCACCCCTCTTATTTATAGACACCTTTATTCGAAGGGAACTGCTCTAATTAAGATGATGAACGTATCCAACACTTCGCATCATTGAATAAGCCAACTTTGAAAAGTTAGAGTGCATGATTTCTATCCACTTAAAATCTGATCGTCGACCTTAAGTTTTAGCACATTTTGTAGAAGCTCCATGCATGATTATAGTAACAAAATATTGCCAGCCACGTAAATTGTAGCCTCCTTATCACTGCAGCCTTGTAGGCGACGTTAGCCTGTTAATATCGCCTTGCTGGGTCCTTGTATACTCAACTTGCTTCCATGCACGTTGACTGCAAGTCAATATAAAAGAATCATCCTGTGTATAGTCCTCCAACTTGATTGATTTTTTATAAACGAAAGGCATTTTCGCAGAATCATCCTGTGTTTATATCAAGACACCCTATAGTGAAAGCGTAGCCCAGACCCGACAGGTTAACCGGGTCAACATGGAATACAACAACTATGGGGTTTACACCAAGTCCAAATATAATATTCCAACTTGCTGGCTCTCCTTCATCTTCATGGAAGCGACCTTGAAGATCTAGAGTAAAGATTCATCCCGATGAATTCCACAGACTCCAAGTACAATACAAGTAAAGAGAAGTTAATTGCCATGAATGTTTCTGAAATTTTCCCTGTTTGATAACACTACCGGAAAATTTTCCAAATCTCATTTGTAGCCCATTAGCATCAGCAGCTCTTTATCTTTTGGGGGATTTTGGGCCTAGGCAACACATCGAGGCTATTTTCAAATTCGCCTTTACTGAATGATGGCGTCTGTAATTTGAAAGTTTCATTTATTAATCATGGTAATAAAAATGACATTATTAATCATAATGATAATAAAATTTTTAATTTATTATAATTATAGTGTTTATGGTGTTAATAATTATGATTTGATGATAATACTACTAATAACTCATAAAATAATATGAATATTATTAATAATGACAAAAACATTTATAATAATGATAATAATACTAATTATAATTTTAATTATATTAATAAAAATATTAAAGAAGAAGGTACAGCTAGGCATAATGGTGCTAGATTTTTTTAACATGTAAGAAAAAAAAATTAATGATGCTAGATTTGTTTTATGATGTTATACATCTGAGCGAGATAATCAACTTAAACAGAATTTTAATAAGGTAGTGTCAAAAAAACTAATTATAGAAAAACATTTTGTGTTCAATACTAATGTTTAATAATATATTTTTAAATAAATATGGCAAAAACTTAAGACAACATTGAGTTATTCTTAATAAATTATTAGATTTGAACCATTATATATAGAGAAACTGTAAAAATAATTCTTAATAAATACAAAATCAGTCGATAAATTATTTCAATTGTTATTATCATTTTTATTCTTATGATTGAAGGCAAAAAAAAATATTATCACTATAAATTTTTTTTATTTCATTTGAAGAACAAAAGAATAAAGTTAGAGGAAAAAATCAAAGAACAGGAGCAAAATTTATATTATTACCATTATGAATATAATTATTATAATTGCTTGAATTATAATAATCGGTTTTATCTAATATTAATATTAAGTCATATAATTTTAAATAAATAAGATAAAAAAAATAAAAAAAATATTGAACAATAAAAAAAATTTAAATCATTAATCCAAGATATAAAATTTGAAACATTATATGTAGAGAAGTTGCAAGACATAATTCTTAATTAATACAACATCAAATGATAAATTACATGAATTATTATTTTTATTTTTAAATATTTTGATTGAAAGTAAAACAAAAAACAATATTAGCAGCATTGAAAAAAAATGATATAAAGAACAAATGAAAATATTTGAAGAACAAAATTAAAGGAAAAAAAAATATTATTATTATCATTATAAGATATTATCAGACTATCAAACATAATCTAAGTTAATGTGTTAATTTTTTTCTTTTTTTCCAAAAAACTTTTAATGATTTAGGTTTTTATATATTAATTTTATTATAGATAATGCGATGAAAATAATATTAATAACTATTTTTAAAGTATATTAAAATGAGACCAAAACAATTTAACCCGTAGCGAATCGCATATCAAATAGATCGTTTAGTATGAATTGGTGACAACAAAGTATTGTCGTTTAACCAAAGAAAGTCAACAATATCATGCCACCGAATTTGTGATGGATATTCAGAAGCCGATGAGAGCCTAATGGTTACGGGATAGACTTGCAAGTCGTAAAGGAGATTTGTAGTGATTTCTTTTGACTAAGTTAATTTAGCATTATTGTATAAATATGTATATTTTGATTTAATAATATATAAACCCTTAAAAGCAAAGTGGTTCTTTTTTATCTCTTATCAAACACTTTGAATTATTTAACAAGCCACCTTTAAAAAGTATGGTTGCAATTCTATTTATGAGTTTGATATGTCCTGTGTGTATAAGGTAAAGATTATAGTGTCCCATCATATCTCCCGGCTGAATCATAAAAAATCTAATGAAAAAAACAAAAAACTTACGATTAGTGCTGTTGTGCTTTGTTCCATCGTATCTCACCTAGAAAATCTGGTCCCGACACACCTTGCAAAGCCTCTCACCTCCCGAAAAAAATCATACTTTATAGGTCTAGGTAAACGAATAAAATTTCAGTTGTTTTAAATTTTTACAAGAGATACACGCCCTAACTTGAATTTGAGACTTGTTATGCAGATCTCAAATCCTTTATCATCATGACATGTTCCTTGGGAACATCGACTTGTAGACGATGTTACTCAAGACATGTTATGTTGCCTTGTTGGCTCTTTATATACTACACTTTTTTATTTATTTCAGGAAACCCCGCTCTTTTTTAGATATTATTTATGAACTCGGGTTAAGTGATTGAAACTAATATGTCCTGACTCGAATTCAATATCTGTAAGATAAATAAATTTTCTACCACCACACTACTTCCTTTGAAACTCCTTGTATACTAAACCTGCTTCCATGCATCTTGACTTCAAGTCAACATAAAAGAAACATTTTCACTCAAGTCCATATATACAACTTGCTGGATCCTTTCTACACAATAGGCATATTCGTGTAATCAATATAGAAGAAACATTTTCACTCAAGTCCATATATACAACTTGCTGGATCCTTTCTACACAATAGGCATATTCGTGTAATCAATATAGAAGAAACATTTTCACTCAAGTCCATATATACAACTTGCTGGATCCTTTCTACACAATAGGCATATTCGTGTAATCATTTCAAGTGTATCATTGTTAAAAGTGTTTTTGAAAATAAATAAATAAATTAAGTTTTTGATACTTTCATATTATTTTGAAGTGTTAATGTTAAAAATAATTTATTTAAATAAATATATTTTAATATATCTTTAAACAAAAAATATTTTAAAAAACAACTCTTTAACTTCCAAACAGATTATAAGTTTATGTGATGCCTCGATATGATGAAAGAACCTTACAAGAAAGTCAGTTGATGTGATTACTTCGTCCAACTCTCAAGCATACAATTTTGATAAACCTAAAATCATACTTCCCATTCTTACTTAGACATAAGACACCATGAAAATCTTTTATAAACTCCAACGTTTCGTGAGGACAGACCTGAAACTGTCAAATCCAAGAACTGCTTAGAGATGATATAATTACCATCTCGACGAAGTTTTTGGAGACCGGTGAGAATTACTCGAGCTTATAACATCCGTGTGGAAGCAATTTCATAAGACCGCTGGGAATGGTATGATCACTCGTAATCTTTGGGGGGGGGGACAATTGGCATCCCATGGAATTTCGAGTGAAATCATATTTATGGTGAGATGATAATTTGGAACACAAAATTGCCTTCACAACATAGAATTTCTGAGATGATATGCTATGCAAGTTACGCGAAATGAATACAATTTGTTAACTAGGTGATTACAAGTTTAAAACTCATCATTTCTATTGCATTTGATAAGATTAAATATACCACATCAATGAATCACCCTATTATTTGATGAAAAAACAATATTTACAATCCATAATTATCTTTGGATGCATCGATTCATGAAATTGAAAAGAAAGTGAAAGCATTACCATGGGATGGCACAGAACCGTACAGAAGTTTCTGCTTTTAGCATGTTTTTTTAAGTAATTTTAGTTTAAAAATATATTAGAATAATATTTTAGTAATCTTGAAGGAAGACTACTCCCAGCAAACAGTTTGAAATTGGTGATTTTTACGAAGAGGTCTACGTACGTTTCAAGCCTATAAAATGTCGGTGAACCTATTAGGATCGTGAGAGAAGTGTAGCTAGCCCGATACATCTTAATTACAGTCCCCTTAAAACAGAAGATAATGTATAACACTCACATGAACAACAGATGAGATAGCTAGAATATAGCTAGTTTAGCTAATTAAACACTTTATGTATTTTGCATCACTTCATTAAGATTATACAAACTCATGAGATTAAAACCGCAGAAAATTAGAACCTAGTGATGCAAACCGCAGAAAACTCTCAGGGTTTTGCCTATATGCAAATCCGCTTGCAATCATTACTGTGAACCGGGAGGTGGCTTCTTTCCCGGAGGTGGCTTCTTTCCCGGAGGTGGCTTCTTTCCGTCATGTGGTGTCTCGATTGGGCCACGAGGAGGCTTCCTGGGGGTCGTGTGGTGGTGTGTGGCTTCCTGGGCTGCCGCCAGAAGGTGGCACGGAGCCACGAGCCATCATGGAGTCATGTGGTGGCTCGATGGGGCCACGAGGAGGCTTCTTGGGGGTCGTGTGGTGGCTCGATGGGGGCCACGAGGTGGCTTGATGGGGGTCACGCGGTGGCTTCACGGGGGTCACGGGGTGGCTTCACGGGATCACGAGGTGGCTTGGAAGTGTCAAGTGTTCTGTCTGCACCTGCAAGATTTACTTCGACATGTGTTAACGTGTTATGAAATTTATCACACTCATAGTAAATACACGGTGCCGTATTGAAAGCAGGCGTAGATGCAGTGTTATACATAAACATATGAATTTACATGCAAAATCATAAGATCAATGGAAACGACAGCAGATAGAAGAGGTGGGCTCACCTTGATCGGATAATTCTCGAGCAGTGCTAGTGGACAAGGAAGAGAAGACAGCGGTAGCTAAGAATATGCATATGATTAGAAAGGCCTTCATGTTGGAAATATTAATGTGTTTAGAATGGTTATTACCTCTTCTCTAGAGCTCTTATTTATAGCCACCAATATATTATTATCATAATCACAATTGAAAGGCTTCAAACTACTTGTCATTAAGACAAATGTGAAATCAAAGTAAGGAAGCCCTTTTCTTGACTTGGATTGCGTGCATTATACCTACCCCTTTTTAAAGAACTTGATTTCAATCTCACCAAAGAAATGAAAGCAAACTCTTTGCTTGTTGTCCTCTGACTCTTTTAGACTCCCTTCTGGAGGTCTTTCGAGTGTCTATGGCGGATTCGATCAGTCTCGTGATGAAGAGAATTCTGATCTTCCACTAAGAAAAGTATCATCACGACAACTCAATTTGTCCGGCAAACTACTTGGGGCTCCTCTTACTATTACTAATGGGCATTTACTCCAAGGGGCAATATTTGGTCAATCAGGTAAATCCCGAATATCCTATAGTGCTCTCTTTTGTTAAATAATTTCATCACTGAAGATCTAAGTAAGAACTTCAAATTAAATTTAATCAATCTATAAATAAATAAATGTAATTTTAAAAAATCTCAAACAAATCGTAACATGTAAAAATTATACATTCATACAACAACATTAATAGAAAAAAATTATAAAACAAGTAAACAAGTATACTTTATGATGCATACCTTCTTTATGGCACATGGAGTATTTTGTTTTCAAATTCAATTTCCGAGCTTTGGTGCCGGAATAATATAAAAAGCTCAATTTCTGAATTTATTTAATTACTTTCACAATATATATAAGAATAGTGAAGAGACAAGAGAGTGGACTGAATACTCAGCACTTTAATTTTCATATGCTTCGTCGCGACGGTGATTTTTACACGCTTCGCGCCCCGCCATCCCTCTCCCGGAGAGACAACGGCGCGCGGTGAAAATGGGGGTGTTTTATAGTCGTAAAATTTACAACTATAAATATTAGGAGTCGCCACCTAGTATTAAGGTTACTAGGAACCTATTGGTCTGCGAGAGTCTAGGTAAGGGGACTTGTTGTGCAAGAAGAAGACGCATCACCCCCAGTGCAACCTACCTAATGTAAGCTGCATTGTTGTTTAATTGTTTTTCTAAGTTAAAAATTTTGCACTGCATTTTCAAAAACTATTTTTTTATCTGCGGGTGTACTTTACAATATAAATTTACACCGTAGTAAAAAATCCTTTTTTATCTACAGATGTACTTTACAGTATAAATTTACACCGTAGTTTAAAAACCCCTTTTTTTATCCATGGAAGTACTTTACAATGTAAATTTACACCCTAATAGATAAAACAAAAATATTTAAAATTATTTTTGATATTTTGGCCAAATTCCAACGGATAATCATAAACCGGTTACGAATCCAATTTTCGTTTCAAAATATGAGAAAGATGCAACATAATTTTTTACGAAAAATATATATGGAAAAATCATGGAATTTGGCCGTATGCATAAAAAACAAATACATTTTTTATATTTTTGTAATAATAATAGTAGTAAGAAATAAAAATACCTTTTTTGTCAATTTGTATTTTCCAATTTTTTTTTTGGGCTGGGCTGTCAGCCACAGTGGGCTGGGCTTCCAGCCCTCACGGGATGGAAGCCCAGAAGGGTATGGCTGGGAGCCCAGGCAGGTGTGGGCTGGGAGCCCAGGAAGGTGTGGGCTAGGCTTCCAGTCATCGTGGGTCGGAAGCCCAAAGGAAGTGGACTGGGCTTCCAGCCATCGTGGGCCGAAAGCCCACATTATTCGGGTCTGGGCTGAAATAACGGCCCAATCTCTTGCACGTTCGGGTCGGACACAAAAGCCCGGCCCAAAAACCTTATGCCCGGCCCTGCATGAACAGTGGGACGATTACGTCCCACTGCATGCAGGAAAGCTTGAAGACGATGAACAGGAAAAAAAAACAAATGTGGCGAAAGGCGCACCTGTTGGTATGGTTGGGTTGTTGAGGTCGAGGTGGTTGTCCTGGTGGTTGTGGCGTCTTCAACGGTGGCCTGTGGTGGCCGGAGGGAGCTCTTGAAGTCTCCGGTGCTGCTGCTGGTGCTACGCCTGCTGCTGCTACTGCCTCGCCTGAGGTGGTGATTGGGTTTCTGGCGTCGAGGGGAAGATTTCTGGTGATGAAGGGGTGATGCCCGGTGGTCAGAGACGGTGGCTGGGGTTGCTGTTTGTAGAGAGAGAGAGACGCGATCGGGGAGAGAGAAAGAGCTGCAACGGGAACTGTTTGCGTTCTTTCAGTTTTTCACTTCGATTTTCTTGCTTCAAAACTCCGTTTTTTCCTCCTCCTTTTGCTCGTCCCTGTCTGCAATATTTATAGCAGGAGAAGCAGCCCCTTCGGCTACCCATGGCGTGTCCATCAGTAACGGGCTCTGCACAGGCGACGCATGCCCGCAGGTGGTGTCTGCACTGTTCAGGTGACTGAACAGTGCAGTCACGCGTAATGATTTGGGAGGAGATGGATAAAATCAATTTGGTCCCTCAATTTTTAATTAGTTCAATCGCACCCCTAATTGGTTTTAAATTTATGATTTTGTGCAATTATACCCCGGTGAAAAATTCAATGTTAGCCTTAAAGTTGCGCTCTTTTTTATTTTGGTCCTTGGCTTCCAATTTATGCTATTTGACCCTCAATTTACCATTAAACTCTCAATTGTTTCCAATTAGACCCCTGATTTCACACAAATGGCTTGGAAAAAATCCAATTCAGCCTCCGAAAATTCCCAACTTCTCAATTGAACCCGAATTAAATTCAAGAACCTAAATTAATTTGACCAACTTAAAGTATAATTAAGTCCTTGCACTTAATTAAATCCTTTAATTGGACCCTAAATTAATTCTCAAACATAATTATACTTTTAAATTGGCTGACGATTAAATCAAATTGGCCCATAAAAATATAATTATATACCTCGACTTAATTTTTACACAGATTTATCCAATAATAAATTATTTTTGCCTTAAATCTGTATTTTCCTCTATTTTTGGGGACAAAAGAGACACAATTAGACTCTCGAAAACAACCAAAATTTCCACATTGATTTTTCTACCAATGCTGACCTTTTTTATTTTATTTTTGTTATTTTTTGGTATATTTTGGGGAGTCACCCAAAAATTGGGTGATGACATGCTTCATCATGAATATTACACAGTCCCAGATAGGAAATAACATATAAAATTAGGAGAAATTAAAACCTTAAAAACATATTGATTGCTTTCATCCATTGAGAACTTATATTTATTTATTTTTCTTACCCAGAGAGTTCCTAATTATATTCCATTTTCAACGGACTTCACAGCAATAACAACCGTCCACACCTCGCTCCAAAATGTTCCGTTTTCAAGGGACTCCACAGCCACGGAGGGAAGGATTAGGACAAGGCTTTCTTGATGGTTGCCCTACGCAATACCGATTACCCCTACCGCAGGTGAATGGAATGCTACCTGCGAGATCGACGACCACATATCCTTGCACGTTAGCTTGTTATGATAACAACGAAATCATGGAAAGTTATTAAACTAGTATCAAAATACTGAGGGCTTGTCTTACAAAGCCTTTTGGAAAATTCACCTTTTGGAAAACTCGAAGCAATATTAGGTGTTGCAATTACCTTGAACATTAACTAGTTTACTTTAAAAAATAGGGAGTTTTTTTCGACGGCTTTTTCAAGAAAATAATAATAATGCCAAATGAGATCGACAAGTCCAAATCAAAAAAGAAACTCGATCGAAACGAGTTTACTGATGGAAAATAACATAACATTCATATTGATTACTAGACAAGGTTGACATAGTTTAATGAAGTGGAAGGGATTATATATGTACAATGAGCAGAATCTTGATCCTAAATGTAAATTGAACTATAAATTTTATAACAAAAAAGTTGTTGCATGAAAAGAGCAGGCAGAGACAGCAGAAGCATGATGGGAATAAAATGTCACCTCTCCAGGCCAATTGTCGAGCAGTGTAAATATCGCCTTGCTGGGTCCTTGTATACTCAACTAGCTTCCATGCACGTTGACACCAAGTCAATATAAAAGAATCATCCTGTGTATAGTCCAACTTGATAGATTTTTTATAGACAGAAGGCATCTTCGCAGAATCCTCCTGTGTTTATTTCATGCCACGCAATATTTAAAGAAACTCGGTAAGAAAGTCTGTTGATGTGATTATTTTGATAATAAGAAGATGGCCAGAGAGGAAGAAAAAATGATAGCAACAGAGAGAAGAAGAGAAGAAGACATAAAAGGAGGCATGATTTGGACTTAAACTCTGAATTTGGCCCATGATTAAATAAAATTGAATTATTAAAACTCTAATTATGCATTTGGACTTATTTTTTTATGCAGATTTGTCTAATAATCATTTATTTTGATCTTGAATATACATTTCTTTTTTTTAGTCTTGGGCACAATGGGGTGTAATCGAGCTCTCGACTTCGTCCAAAGTTCTATCTTAATTTTTCCAATATGCTAGTACCTTTTAGTTTTTAGTTTTTAGTTTTTATTTTTACTTTTATTTTGAGTGAATTTAACCCAGAAATGAGTTATAATAGGAGAGATAACAAATATGTGGATGGTTCAAAAGGTAATTAAAAATTGAAGATAAATAATAACTTCTTCCATAATACGAGCATTTATATAGGAGCAAGACACCTAGTTCAGCTTCTTAGTTTTTCATTGAGTAAATTATAAATTAGTCCCTATAGTTCAACTCTTTTAGCCTCTTGGGTGTCTATGGCGGATCCAATCAGTCTTGTGATGAAGAGAATTCTGATCTTCCACTAAGAGAGGTATCGTCACGACAACTTAATTTGTCCATTAAACCACTTGGCATTATTCGATCAATCAAATAATATAAAATCTATATGATTAACATAAAAATATATTAAACATGAAAATAGCATAAATGAAGAGCACACACAAAAAATTTGAAATTCTAAATTCAAATTGAACAAAAATCAATTAATATAAAATCTATATGATTAACATAAAAAATATTTTGCAAAACATAAATGAAAATGCCATAAATAGAATCCACACAAGATTGTGTACTAAAAAGAAATATTTTAAAAAATTTAAATATAGGAAAGTAAAAAAAAAGAAGGAAATAAACTTTTATACTTGCTGGAAGATTGTGTACTAAAAGAAATATTAAATTCTAGAAAATATTATTAAATTATTTTTCAGAAAAATTATATTGTTTGAAGAATGATTTCCTTATGTTATATTTTTAAGTTGTATAATTTCGAAAGCAATGATATATATAAAAAAAATAAAACAACGCGCGCAACTGTAGATGATTGGCTACTGTCTAACAAAGTCTTGGTGCTGGAATAATATATTAGCATTGAATTTCTGAATTTATTTAATTACTTTTGTTGGTGGGAGAGGCCACTGGTGGTGGCTTTGAAACACTCAAAGAGGAATAAAACACACTGTTTTATTTCAAGAACAAAAATTACACACAAAGCTTGAACACTGTCAAAACTCTCTCTTTTCTCTCGTGTTTTCTCTCTAATATCTCCCACTACTCTTTTCTCCTTAACTAAGCTTCCTATTTATATACAAAATGAAAGCTTGATATTTTTGAAGAAAAGATAAGATATTTTGGCAAGTTGTGGGCGGCTTGCAGGAGAGGCGGTGGATGCAGGCGGTGGTCTTGCATAGTGGCTGTCAGGGGCTTTAATTGATGGAAGCCGGTGGTTGCAATGCTTGACTTTGCAGATTGAGTTTATCCTAACAACTTTCACAATATATATAACAATAGTGAAGAGACAAGAGAGTGGACTAAATACTAAGAACCTTGACTTTCATAGGCTTCGTCATGAATATTACAGTCCCAGATGGGAAATAAGATATAAGATAAATAGAAATTAAAACCTTAAAAACATATTGATTGCTTCCGTCCATAGAGAACCTCAATTTATTTATTTCTCTTGCGCAAAGAGTTCATAATGATATTCCATTTTCAAGGGACTTCACAGCAATAACAGACGTCCACACCTCGCTGCTTCTGCTCCAAGATGTTCCGTTCTCAAGGGATTCAACAGTTACGCCTGTAAAGACTACGACAAGGCTTTTTTTGGTGGTGTCCCTACGCCATACCGTTGGCCCGGACCGCTATTGAATGGAATGTTGCCGGGGGCGAGTGCACCGTAGCTACCTGCAAGATCTACGACCACATATCCTTGCACGTTAGCTTGATATGATAACAGCGAAATCATGGAAGTTATTAAAAAATCCCAAATGAGATCGATTAGTCGTCCAAATCAAAGAAGAAAGCCAATCGAGTTTGCTGATGGAAAATAACATAACATTTAAATTGATTAGCAGACAAGGTTGACATAGTTTAATGAAGTAGAAGGGATTATATATGTACAATGACCAGAATCTTGATCCTAAATGTAAATGTTCAACCATCAATTCTATAAAAAATAAAGTTTTTGCATGAAAAAAAACAGAGAATATATACAAACACGAATTGTTTTTCTCAAGTGAATGTTGGGAATAAAATCTCACCTCTCTCGACCAATGGTCGAGCAGTGCAAGTGGACAGGGGAGAGAAGACAACGGTAGCCAAGAGAATGAATGCGATAAGGAAGGCCTTCATCTTGAAATACAGGCTTCTTTACATGCTTCTGCTCTCCTATCCACCCCCTCTTATTTATAGACACCTTTATTCGAAGGGAACTGCTCTAATTAAGATGATGAACGTATCCAACACTTCGCATCATTGAATAAGCCAACTTTGAAAAGTCTTGAGTGCATGGTTTCTATCCACTTAAAATCTGATCGTCGACCTTAAGTTTTAGCACATTTTGTAGAAGCTCCATGCATGATTATAGTAACAAAATATTGCCAGCCACGTAAATTCTAGCCTCCTTATCACTGCAGCCTTGTAGGCGACGTTAGCCTGTTAATATCGCCTTGCTGGGTCCTTGTATACTCAACTTGCTTCCATGCACGTTGACTGCAAGTCAATATAAAAGAATCATCCTGTGTATAGTCCTCCAACTTGATTGATTTTTTATAAACGAAAGGCATTTTCGCAGAATCATCCTGTGTTTATATCAAGACACCCTATAGTGAAAGCGTAGCCCAGACCCGACAGGTTAACCGGGTCAACATGGAATACAACAACTATGGGGTTTACACCAAGTCCAAATATAATATTCCAACTTGCTGGCTCTCCTTCATCTTCATGGAAGCGACCTTGAAGATCTAGAGTAAAGATTCATCCCGATGAATTCCACAGACTCCAAGTACAATACAAGTAAAGAGAAGTTAATTGCCATGAATGTTTCTGAAATTTTCCCTGTTTGATAACACTACCGGAAAATTTTCCAAATCTCATTTGTAGCCCATTAGCATCAGCAGCTCTTTATCTTTTGGGGGATTTTGGGCCTAGGCAACACATCGAGGCTATTTTCAAATTCGCCTTTACTGAATGATGGCGTCTGTAATTTGAAAGTTTCATTTATTAATCATGGTAATAAAAATGACATTATTAATCATAATGATAATAAAATTTTTAATTTATTATAATTATAGTGTTTATGGTGTTAATAATTATGATTTGATGATAATACTACTAATAACTCATAAAATAATATGAATATTATTAATAATGACAAAAACATTTATAATAATGATAATAATACTAATTATAATTTTAATTATATTAATAAAAATATTAAAGAAGAAGGTACAGCTAGGCATAATGGTGCTAGATTTTTTTAACATGTAAGAAAAAAAAATTAATGATGCTAGATTTGTTTTATGATGTTATACATCTGAGCGAGATAATCAACTTAAACAGAATTTTAATAAGGTAGTGTCAAAAAAACTAATTATAGAAAAACATTTTGTGTTCAATACTAATGTTTAATAATATATTTTTAAATAAATATGGCAAAAACTTAAGACAACATTGAGTTATTCTTAATAAATTATTAGATTTGAACCATTATATATAGAGAAACTGTAAAAATAATTCTTAATAAATACAAAATCAGTCGATAAATTATTTCAATTGTTATTATCATTTTTATTCTTATGATTGAAGGCAAAAAAAAATATTATCACTATAAATTTTTTTTATTTCATTTGAAGAACAAAAGAATAAAGTTAGAGGAAAAAATCAAAGAACAGGAGCAAAATTTATATTATTACCATTATGAATATAATTATTATAATTGCTTGAATTATAATAATCGGTTTTATCTAATATTAATATTAAGTCATATAATTTTAAATAAATAAGATAAAAAAAATAAAAAAAATATTGAACAATAAAAAAAATTTAAATCATTAATCCAAGATATAAAATTTGAAACATTATATGTAGAGAAGTTGCAAGACATAATTCTTAATTAATACAACATCAAATGATAAATTACATGAATTATTATTTTATTTTAAATATTATGATTGAAAGTAAAACAAAAAACAATATTAGCAGCATTGAAAAAAAATGATATAAAGAACAAATGAAAATATTTGAAGAACAAAATTAAAGGAAAAAAAAATATTATTATTATCATTATAAGATATTATCAGACTATCAAACATAATCTAAGTTAATGTGTTAATTTTTTTCTTTTTTTCCAAAAAACTTTTAATGATTTAGGTTTTTATATATTAATTTTATTATAGATAATGCGATGAAAATAATATTAATAACTATTTTTAAAGTATATTAAAATGAGACCAAAACAATTTAACCCGTAGCGAATCGCATATCAAATAGATCGTTTAGTATGAATTGGTGACAACAAAGTATTGTCGTTTAACCAAAGAAAGTCAACAATATCATGCCACCGAATTTGTGATGGATATTCAGAAGCCGATGAGAGCCTAATGGTTACGGGATAGACTTGCAAGTCGTAAAGGAGATTTGTAGTGATTTCTTTTGACTAAGTTAATTTAGCATTATTGTATAAATATGTATATTTTGATTTAATAATATATAAACCCTTAAAAGCAAAGTGGTTCTTTTTTATCTCTTATCAAACACTTTGAATTATTTAACAAGCCACCTTTAAAAAGTATGGTTGCAATTCTATTTATGAGTTTGATATATCCTGTGTGTATAAGGTAAAGATTATAGTGTCCCATCATATCTCCCGGCTGAATCATAAAAAATATAATGAAAAAAACAAAAAACTTACGATTAGTGCTGTTGTGCTTTGCTCCATCGTATCTCACCTAGAAAATCTGGTCCCGACACACCTTGCAAAGGCTCTCACCTCCCGAAAAAAATCATACTTTATAGGTCTAGGTAAACGAATAAAATTTCAGTTGTTTTAAATTTTTACAAGAGATACACGCCCTAACTTGAATTTGAGACTTGTTATGCAGATCTCAAATCCTTTATCATCATGACATGTTCCTTGGGAACATCGACTTGTAGACGATGTTACTCAAGACATGTTATGTTGCCTTGTTGGCTCTTTATATACTACACTTTTTTATTTATTTCAGGAAACCCCGCTCTTTTTTAGATATTATTTATGAACTCGGGTTAAGTGATTGAAGCTAATATGTCCTGATTCGAATTTAATATTTGTAAGATAAATCTTAATTTTTTTATCACCACACTATGTTCTTTGAAACTCCTTGTATACTAAACCTGCTTCCATGCATCTTGACTTCAAATCAACATAAAAGAAACATTTTCACTCAAGTCCATATATACAACTTGCTGGATCCTTTCTACACTATAGGCATATTCGTGTAATCAATATAGAAGAAACATTTTCACTCAAGTCCATATATACAACTTGTTGGATCCCTTCTACACAATAGGCATATTCGTGTAATCATTTCAAGTGTATCATTGTTAAAAGTGTTTTTGAAAATTAATTAATTAATTAATTAAGTTTTTGATACTTTCATATCATTTTGAAGTGTTAATGTTAAAAATAATTTCTTTAAAAAAATATATTTTAATATATCTTTAAACAAAAAATATTTTAAAAAACAACTCTTTAACTTCCAAACAGATTATAAGTTTATGTGATGCCATGATATGATGAAAGAACCTTACAAGAAAGTCAGTTGATGTGATTACTTCGTCCAACTCTCAACCATACCATTTTGATAAACCTAAAATCATACTTCCCATTCTTACTTAGACATAAGACACCGTGAAAATCTTTTATAAACTCCAACGTTTCGTGAAGACATCCCTGAAACTGCTAAATCCAAGAACTGCTTAGAGATGATATAATTACCATCTCGACAGAAGTTTTTGGAGACTGGTGAGAATTACTCGAGCTTATAACATCTGTGTGGAAGCAATTTCATAAGACCGCTGGGAATGGTATGATCACTCATAATCTTTGGTGGGACAATTGGCATCCCATGGAACTTCAGTGAAATCACATTTATGGTGAGATGATAATTTGGAACACAAAATTGGCTTCACAACCTAGAATTTCTGAGATAATATGCTATGCAAGTTACGCGAAATGAATACAATTTGTTAACTAGGTGATTACAAGTTTAAAACTCATCATTTCTATTGCATTTGATAGGATTAAATATACCACATCAATGAATCACCCTATTATTTGATGAAAAAACAATATTTACCACCATAATTATCTTTGGATGCATCGATTCATGAAATTGAAAAGAAAGTGAAAGCATTCCTGCTTTTAGAATGTTTTTTTAAGTAATTTTAGTTTAAAAATATATTAGAATAATATTTTAGTAATCTTGAAGGAAAACTCCCAGCAAACAGTTTGAAATTGGTGATTTTTACGAAGAGGTCTACGTTTCAAGCCTATAAAATGTCGGCGAACCTATTAGGATCGTGAGAGAAGTGTAGCCCGATACATCTTAATTACAGTCCCCTTAAAACAGAAGATAATGTATAACACTCACATGAACAACAGATGAGATAGCTAGAATATAGTTTAGCTAATTAAACACTTTATTTATTTTGCATCACTTCATTAAGATTATACAAACTCATGAGATTAAAACCGCAGAAAATTAAAACCTAGTGATGCAAACCGCAGAAAACTCTCAGGGTTTTGCCTATATGCAAATCCGCTTGCAAGCATTACTGTGAACCGGGAGGTGGCTTCTTTCCCGGAGGCGGCTTCTTTCCCGGAGGTGGCTTCATGGGGCCATGAGGTGGCTTCATGGAGTCATGTGGTGTCTCGATTGGGCCACGAGGAGGCTTCCTGGGGTCGTGCGGTGGCTCAGTGGGGCCACGAGGTGGTTTCCTGGGGTCGTGTGGTGGCTCAGTGGGGCCATGCGGTGGCTTCATGGGGCCACGAGGAGGCATCAAGGCGTCATGTGGTGGCTCGATGGGGCCACGAGGAGGCTTCTTAGGGTCGTGTGGTGGCTCGATGGGGCCACGAGGTGGCTTCACGGGGTCACGCGGTGGCTTCACGGGGTCACGGGGTGGCTTCACGGGGTCGCGCGGTGGCTTGGAAGTGTCAAGTGTTCTGTCTGCACCTGCAAGATTCACTTCGACATGTGTTAACGTGTTATGAAATTTATCACACTCATAGTAAATACACGGTGCCGTATTGAAAGCAGGCGTAGATGCAGTGTTATACATAAACATATGAATTGTACATGCAAAATCATAAGATCAATGGAAACGACAGCAGATAGAAGAGGTGGGCTCACCTTGATCGGATAATTCTTGAGCAGTGCTAGTGGACAAGGAAGAGAAGACAGCGGTAGCTAAGAATATGCATATGATTAGAAAGGCCTTCATGTTGGAAATATTAATGTGTTTAGAATGGTTATTACCTCTTCTCTAGAGCTCTTATTTATAGCCACCAATATATTATTATCATAACCACAATTAAAAACTTTACAGCAGCAATATCTGTGGGTATTTAAATTTATTGTTTATTGGTAAATATCTTACTGATATTATCGCGGATAAAAATCACCCGTCAATAAAATCCTCGTCGTTAATTATTGTTCTATTAGTGATTCTATTTGTATTGAATATATTGATAGCTTTTCGATGTACGAAGTACACAAAACATAATTATATGCTCAATTTGTTAAATATATCTATTGATATATTAAACATATCACAAACAAAAACTTTGTTAATGTTTCCCTCAGTAATATTTTGATGGTAATTCTATCAATAATAGTAGCCTTTTAATAATAGTAATATTTTAAATAATAGTATTTTATGTTAGAGAATAATATAAATTATATTTTGGAGCCTTATTTATCAGTTTAAACTATTAAGTGAGATGATTTCCTTAATATAGTATCAGAGCCTGGTTGACCTATCGGTCACGAAATTCAAATCTCACCACCCTCATTTCTATCTGATGTGAGCTTGTGCAAAGTTTCAAACTCAAATGGTTTTTCACTTTGAGATAATATGTTAAAAAAATAATATAAATTATATTTTAAAATCTCAACTATTAATTTAATTTTTTAAATGAGATGGATATTTTCAACACCAAAATTTCTGTCATGGAGATTGACCTATCTCCATTAGCCGCGGCCCTGCAGTTCCTACACCAGGGAGAGGCCTCCTTGTCTGCTCCCTTTTGGTACATGAAGTGATTTTTGCTTGTAGCACTACGGCAGCATTTAATTATTTATGAATTATTTGGGTTTTATGATGTTTTTTTTTCTTCTCAGAGGAGGTTTGGGTCTATTTTCTTAAAGAAAAGTTGTTTGAGGAGGAGGACTGGTAGCTGGATGGTTGCGGGTTTTTTTTTCATCAATTCAAAACTCAGAAAGGTTTGTTGATGAGTTTATTTTAGAGTTGAAGTTTTCAGAGGAATATATTAAATATAATATAAATTATCCATGTCTAGTAATCAACTCATCTAAAAATTTAAGCTATTAGTTAAAACCCTGGATATGATTTATATTGTTTTCTAACACACTCTCTCAAATGAAAGTCATTTGGGTTTGAAACTTACACACAAACTTACATTACGTTGTGTTTATTTTTTATCAAATAGAATAAGGGTATTAAGATTCGAACTCGTGGCCGTTGGGTCAATAAAACTCTATACCATGTCAAGAAATCATCTTATCTAAAAACTTGAGCTGTTAGGTAAGGTCATAGAATATGATTTATATTATTCTCTAACAATATATTAATTTTATTTAATAATTAAAGTTTTTTATTAAGATAATATTTTAATATAATATAAAAAACCTTATTAACTAAGTAATTACAAGTTTAAAACTCATCATTTGTATTACATTTGATAAGATTAAATACAAAAACAATATTTACCATCAATAATTATCTTTGGATCGATCAATTTATAAAAATTGAAAAGAAAGTTAAAGCAGAATCATGGAATGACACGGAACCGTAATGAAGTTTCTTGTTTTTAGCTTGTTTTTAATGTATTTTTAATTTAGAAATGTATTTAAATAATATTTTTTAAATTATTTTAACATCAATACATTAAAATAATTTAAAAATATAATGTAAAATAAAAATAAATTATTTTTAATTTTTTTTTAAAAAAAAAACCACTTCTCTCACACATTACCAGACAAACCTGCCTTCAATCGTAAAGTAACACTCCCAACAAACGTTTGAAATTTGTGATTTTTATGGAGAGGTCCTCGTTCAAAGCCTATAAAATGTCGGTGACGTATTAGGTGTTAAGAAACTATCTTACCTAAAAACTCAAACTGTTAGGTGAAGTTCTAGAATATGATTTATATTATTCTCTAATACATCTCCTCAAGTGAAAGCTCTTTGGACTTGAAATTTGCACAGGCCCACATCACCTTATGCTTGGTTTTTATCAAATAGAAAAAGGGTGGTGAGATTCGAACTCGTGACCGCTGGGTCAACAAGGCTCTAATACCATGTTAAAGAACCATCTCACCTAAAAGCTCAAGCTGTTAAATGAAATTTCAAAATATAATTTATATTATTCTCTAACATTAGAATCGTGAGAGAAGTGTACAACACTCACATGAACAACAGAAAAGCTAATCAAACACTTTATTTATTTTGCATCCATTTCATTACGATAATACAAACTCATGAGATCAAAACCGACGGAAATTCCTCATGATGCAAACACAAGGTTGTCGACATGTAGTGAGAACTTCATAGATTATTTTTCTTACATAAAATATTCTCATATCAAACTATCATGTTAATAAAGATACTAGTAGCTTCCGATCGACACTTCTTATCCAAAGTGTTCCATTTTCATGGGATTTCACAGATCCGCTTGTAAGCATTACTGTGACCCGGGAGGTGGCTTGTAAGGGTCACCTGGTGGCTTGACAGGAGGTGGCTTGATGGGAGGTGGCTTGATGGGGTCACCTGGTGGCTTGACAGGAGGTGGCTTGACAGGAGGTGGCTTGATGGGAGGTGGCTTGATTGGATCACCTGGTGGCTTGTAAGGGTCACCTGGTGGCTTGACAGGAGGTGGCTTGACAGGAGGTGGCTTGATGGGAGGTGGCTTGATTGGATCACCTGGTGGCTTGTAAGGGTCACCTGGTGGCTTGACAGGAGGTGGCTTGACAGGAGGTGGCTTGATGGGAGGTGGCTTGATTGGATCACCTGGTGGCTTGTAAGGGTCACCTGGTGGCTTGACAGGAGGTGGCTTGACAGGAGGTGGCTTGATGGGAGGTGGCTTGATGGGGTCATCACCTGGTGGCTTGACAGGAGGTGGCTTGATGGGGTCACCTGGTGGCTTCACGGGGTCACGAGGTGGCTTGGAAGTGTAAAGACGTGTTCTGTCTGCACCTGCAAGATTCACTTCGACATGTGTTAACGTACGTGTTATGAAATTTATCACAAACTCATAGTAGATATACGTACGGTGCCGTAATGAAATCAGACGTAGATACAGTTTTATACATAAACATATGAATTGTACATGCAAAATCATAAGAGATCAATGGAAACGAAAGCAGATAGAAGAGGTGGGCTCACCTTGATCGGATAATTCTCGAGCGGTGCCGGTGGATAAGGAAGAGAAGACGGTGGTAGCAAAGACTATGCATATGATAAGAAACGCCTTCATGTTGGAAATATTCATTTGTTTAGAATGGTTATTACCTCTTCTCGAGCGTTCTTATTTATAGCCACCAATAAATTATTCTCCCTGTTTATCATATTCAGAATTAAAATTTTACAAACAGCAATATTTGTTGGTATTTAAGTTTATTGTTTATCGGTAAATATCTTACCGATATTATTGCGGACATAAATCATCCGTCAATCAAATCCTCGTCGTAAATTATTGTTTTATTGGTGATTTCATTGGCATTGAATATACCGATGACTTTGAACATGCATGAAACGCGCAAAAAATAGTTATTCGCTCAATTTGTTCGATTGTTCGATATATCTATCGGTATATTAAACATATCACCAATAAAAGTTTGCTAATATTTCCATCTGTAATATTTTGATGGTAATTCTATCAATAATAGTAGCCTCTTAATGATAGGAACATTTTTAAATAATTATATTTTCAACATTGAAATTTCTGTCATGGAGATTGTCCTATCTCAATTAGCCGCGGCCCCTGCCAGGGAGAGGCCACCTTGTCTGCTCTCTTATGGGACATGAAGTGATTTTTGCTTGTAGCACTTCGGCAGCATTCAAAAAATATATATATTATTAGTCTGATAAGATTATTTCTTAAGATTTGTATGCGATTACACTCTGTATAGTTTAAAAATTGTATTTTATACATGAATTCAATATAATTAAATTATAATTAAAAGATAACAATACTTTTTCTATATATAATATCACTTCACAAATCAACTCATTACTGTTAAATAATCAATCCATACAAAATAAAAAAGTAACACGATAGAAATCGGTGCACGTGTTGCATGTTAGATAGAAGAAAAATCTTGCACCTAGGTTTTTTTTTTTTTTTTTTTTGTCTTTATCGTCGTGACTGAAGTTACTTGTGCATGGAACAGTCAAGCGAGCAAGCTTTACTCTTGAGATTCATGCACGTGATTAGCAGATCTATCGAACTTGTTGAAATTCGTTTAGAAAGTACTTTAAAAAATAAAAATATTTTTTATTTTAAATTAAAAATTTTTGGTATTTTTAAATTATTTTAATATGCTGATATTAAAAATAAAATAAAAAAATAAAAAAAACATGATTTTGATATATTTTTAAATAAAAAATAACTTCAATTACACTCAAACACTAAATTTATATACTAGCTTGGCGACACATTATTTTCCCAAAAAAAAAAAAAACTTATTTCCTTTCTCTGTACCAAGATTCAAGTTTTACCATGCACGTTTGTCACTCATACATTGTTTTACCTACTCATCAAGCTTGCAGAATATTCAAAAAAATTCAAGAATTAATTGTGATACGTGTAAAATAACTAAAACATCCGGTTATAAAGAAAATTAAGTAAGAAAGCAAAAGCTCCAAGCCCCAACAATGTGAAGCCGACCACAAGCGGGGCCCAGAATGAATTGACGAGTAGGATGGAGCTTCCAAGTCAAGAATCGCTGTTCACCGTTGATAATTGACGACCTCACACTCACAAGGCCATGATACACCGCCCCTACATAATTCGTCATGTACCTTCACATATTTGACGGTTGTAAGAAAACGAAACCTGCAAGCCCCCAATAATGTGAATTGTGAAACATATCACGCACCGCTCGATAGAATTTTCAGAGCAAAATATGATAAGGCGCATATCACGAGGACAATAATTAAAATAAAAATAAATAAATAAATAGCTATAAATTAGTCCTCGATCTTTAAATTATGAGCTTGAAAAGTTGTGTAATTAGCTAGAAAGTCAATACTATATGACATGTATCAAAGCGTATTTAGCTACATTCACGGCAGGAAAAGGGGAATTGAACTTATGGGAGAATTGTTTTTATATAATTTTTTACATATATATTAGCATGTAATTACATATTAATCATAATAACTTACACAAAAATTAAATATACTCAATATAATTAAAAAATAATCATTATTCAATAAAGAAAAAAAAACCTAAAAAGGTCATGTAGAAGGGATAGTAATTAAGATATAACTCTATAGATGATTTTTTTTAATAAAAAAAAACATATAAGAAAAGACATTAATATATAAAAAGATAAAAAGAATAAACAATGAGGATAAACATTGCTGAGTATGACAAATCAAGCCTAATATTTTACCCAATTAAGCATCAGTCCGCTCGCGCGAGACTTTATTTTTTATAAGTTTAAGCAATATGCCCCAAGCATCTGGAAAAAAAAAATAATGCGTCATCTGCTCATCCATCCACTATGGTTGCTTGTAAGATGGGGTCTTTTATTGTTTTTTATCCAAAAATTATTTTCAACTCATACTTGACCTCAATAAGCTATGAAACACCCTTAAAAACTTGTTAAATCAATCTATGACCACCAAAAACCGCCTTAAAACTAAAAATTTACTCAAAATAAAAAATGTTCTAAGACTTAGATCTGATTTTCTAGATGCTTTCAAGGTAAAACACACCTAATTTTAACTCTCGTTATTATGTGGAACATTTGACACAAAAAGGTGGTTGAATTCATAACCTATAAAAATCATTTCTCTTTTAAGTCAAAATTTGATAGCCTTCTCCCCCTTCTTCAACCAAAAAAGAGTTGAAAGATGAGGAAATAAAGTTCAAAACCAAAATTGAATTTTGTAAAATTCAAGAGACTAATCATCTAATAGCTAAAAAAGATAAAACACTATTATGAACTTTTGAAAGAAATTTTCAATCTGCCATTTATGTTATTCATCTTTTTTACTTCAATTCTCTTTTTTCTTCTAGAAAAATGCAATTGGGGGTTAATTTGGGCTCAAAAGGGTTTAATCACACAAATATAAGTTTAAGGACCGAATTGAAGATTACAACAAAACATTGCTCCAATCCATGTTGTATTGTGAATAGGTGAATAGTAACTCCAAAAACTGATTTTTTCTCTTAGTATATTGTGTAATAATTGACATATAATATGTTTTAGGTCTAATTAAAATTATTTTTAAAATAAAATATAAGTCTCAACTATAGGAAATTAATGGTAATGTTAAATTTGACTCAACATGTCAATCTTGAAATCTTTTAACCTGAGTTTCAAATTAAATCATATGAGAGTTATCTTAATATAGCCTAGTTGACTTGACAAATCTACAAATAACTCGGATAACTAGTAGAAATTTGATTTAACTCTATAAAGAAATTTCAAGATGTCCTTTTTTTTTGTTAAATATTTTACTCATGAAACCTATAATTTGAGTCATGGATTCCACTAGGATTAACCCATCAAATTATTTTTATTTAATTATATGATATAAAAATATATTCTAGTGAAATTAAGCATCAACTCAATATTAAGATGTATGTTTTAGACTGTAATAACCTTATATAAAACAAATCAAAATAAGCAATGAAACATAACTTTCAATCAATTTAATATTGGAAGAAGAAGCTAAAAATATAAGTAACAAAAAATTATCATTGGTTAACTTGTTAAGCTCACGACTTAGGTTATAGACTTCATTGGATTTAATAACTTTGGTTAACTCATTAAGCTTGTGACCTTAGTCTATAAACTTAACTGGATTTAATAATAGTGTTTTCTAAACTATGATATAGCTAATGACATAGAAATGAAAGAAAATTGTCAAATTATATAAATAAAAGATAATAAAAATTAAACATGGTTGAACTGAAGCCCTATCATTGGATTTACCATTCAAGTTGATCTCAAATTCTAGATCTATACTCAGACTTTGATGCAAATGGATTCAACATAATTAATTTGAAGTCAATACAAATTATGAACAAATTAAACATACAAAGATGACATGGTACACGCACAAACCCCAGAATAAATAAATAAATAAATAAATTCTAGATCTCTACCATCATCATTGATCAAAGATACCCGGATCAATTATGTGTATTCTTAAATCTTTTATAAAATTCCATAAAAGAGAAATTCACATCAATTCACCCAATCACACAATTATATTTGAATGAATCTATTTAAAATCTCAAAAACATCATGAATTTTCAAAGACCACTATAACCAAGAACAACACCATCATCACGTCAAATTAAACATCATGATATAGCGGATCTAGATTAATGTTGAATGGATTCTAATCGAGAGAGAGATATTAATATTGTTTTTGTTTAATTTTCATGGAAGTTATTGAGCCTTCTACAGCCTATGTTCTGAATACATTGCAACCAGCTATTTGGAGTTGATGGTCTGAATCATGTCAGCAAACTATAATTTAAGGCCAGTGAAATTCAAAGACAGTATCCTTTCTCTCGATACTCTTTATAAATGGTGATAAATCTGATGCATTAAAATGAAAACTTTCTGATCCCGAACCAAGACAGTAGAGGGAATGGAAAGAGGAACGTTTGTGATCAACAGTCAAGGTTTATCCATCCAGGACCAAGATGGTTCATTGGCCACACATCTAGCTTTGGTTTTTTTTTCTTTCCAATAAGAACGAACATCTCAGGAGACTTTCTTCCTTTCTCTCCATTGCTATCTTTGCACATTTACCTCAACCACCATCTTTGAACAGCAGAAAGTGGAGTGTTCAGGAATGGGCAGTAACGGTGGATTAGCGGATTGACGATCCTTCCAATCTTAGCCCACACGCTCTGATGGTAACCAGCAGTCACAGGGGCATTATACATGAGCTTCAGTAGCTGTCAGAAAAAAATCAAAAACAAGAAAGAAAGGCTTAGTTAGGTCATGTTTCTAAAATATTTTAGATCCCAGGATTAGGTTCTCTGTAGTGAAATAAAACGTCATTTTACTATCTTAGCTGTAAGCAAGATATGTCATCAACTAAACACAAAAAAGAGAATTTAAGAATCCCGTGAAAATCAGAGAACAGTCCACATTCTAACACAACTACCAATGACATGTTTAGGAGCAGAACCTAATAGTAGCCCTTCCTCAACACAAACTCTCACATGTTTTTGGTCACTTTCTTCATTTGATCAGTACTATACGAACATAATTGTACTCTTAATTTCTCATTGTTTGCTTTAGTCATTTTGATTTTTGCAGGATCAACAATTTTCAAGCTGGCTCCAAGTTCTTTAGTAGTAATCCAATTTCATTCGACCACAACCTCACAATCCCATTAAATTTCCATGAATTATATAGGAGGAACACATTTGTCCACACCCTCACAATCCCATGAAATTTCCATGAATTATATAGGAGGGACACATTTACCTACGTATATGCGTGACTATTCTCTATCTTCTTGGCTTCATTTCTTAAACTGTGCCACTACGCGGCACTTATATAAGCACACCACTTTTCAAAAAAGATCATTTTTTTCCATCAAAGCTCTGATTCAATTTAAATAGATGAAGACCAATTGTTTCCTTACTTCCCCACCAGGAATGTTTGGACAATAAGCATGTCCTATTCAGACCCCCCAACCCCCACAACAACAAAAAGGAAAGGAAATGAAAAGAAAAGAAAGAAAAGGGGAAGGAGGGATTTGTGTATATTTTCAACAAAGAAATTCATTCATCACACTCAAAAAAACATCTCAGCCCAAAAACTTAAGCTATTAAGTGAGACTCTAAGATATAATTTATATTATTTTCTAAGATCAGAAAGTAATTTACCTGCCAGTACATGAATGTTTGTATTATGTTGCGTTGCCACCTGCATACATAAAACATATAATTCCAAAAAGATAAAAGGTCAGATAAAAAAGGTGGAATAGGTTTAACTTTAACAGCATATAATTCCAAGAAGATAAAATGTCAGAACAAAAAGGAATGAAATAGGTTTTTAACTTTAACAACTTACGACAACAGGGAAACAATTAAGAGGAAGCCAAGCCCAATTTCAGAATGAGAGGACAGGATGCTGAGGGTATTTGTGTTAGACTCCACCCATACACAAGGATCTTCAAGGTACTTCCTACAGAACCATATACAAGCTTTTTTAGAAGAAAATTATAAAGAAGAATTACAAGATGGATGCTACAACTTCATTAGTTAAGAAAACAATCTAATTGAAACAACAGTAACAATAAATCAACTCTACTGAATACCAAGGACAAACTATAAGAACTTGTGCTAGTCAAACTACTGAAACTAAATATCAGTGCATTAATTTAAATGAACATGTTAATATCTACCTGTACAAGGTGGAACGACTGAAATTACACCTCAAGAATTTGGCGACATGTTCCAGTGATCGGCACAGAATGGGAATTAAAGCACCTGAATAAAGGTCAGCATCAATATTCCACATAACATTGAACAAAATTAACTGGCCATTTAATGGAAATTAGAATCAGAAAATTATTAAATGGGAAAATAGAAAATCAGAATAAAAAAATTGAAGCCAATTAATGCTCACATCTGAGGCAAAGATGTGAAGTGACAAATGTAAGGCAGTAGATGACGGAGATAAAATCTTTGGTTGCAATTATTGTCTGCAAGTAAACTTGAATACCCTGCAAGTTCCATGCCCTAGGTCTCTACAAAAGACACGACCCTAGTTAGTGATGAATAACAGCAACTGTAATAACAGGAAGATAAGACTGAAAAATATGAGTTATAGGATAGGAAGGGGAAAAAGAAACTAAAGCATGTGTATTTTTGTTTACCCCATATAGTGCGTATAAGGAATATAGAGATGAGCATGCAGTGCCCATAAATGACAGCCGAGATGCCCTACTTGAAAGATGTTTAGGTACAAAGGGAATAATTGCAAGCACAGCCACAATGAAAACCTGCAGGCAAGGAAGCATATTGATCGACCTGCTGAGCCTCAAATGTCAAAAACTAAAACAAAATAGAAATATCAGGGAAAATGTTTCAATCCAAACAAGGCATTACATTTTAAAAACCAATGGAGCTTCTTGGGTCACCCAATTCTGGAACTTCTCTCCCTCGGCTAGCTTCCGAATACGCGTAGAGGTCGTAGCTTCCTCCAGAACATAGATGGTTAACTATGGCAGCTCTTCATCCCTTCTTTCGGATCGAGTCTTACTGACAATGCTATCGATGTCCTCCTTTTCCATCGCGTTTATGCTCATAGATTGGAGCTTATGAAGAGAGCTTTCTTGAACCGGGTCAGGTTGTATTACATATGCAGCCCTTGGGAATGAAAACCTGATCGGAGGAATGATTAAGTTTTCTTCTTCCGGCTTCCTTCCTTCCATCCTTGCCATTCTCTTCTCTCTCCTTGTAATAGCAGCCCGCTGGTAATCCTCCTTTCTAGGCTTATACCCCAGACCAAACCTTTGTTCCGCAGCTTTCAACTTTGTTATGTCAATCCACTCGACCTTCCTTTTTCCTGCGTCAAATTTAGCAGGAAATCGGGAAGAAATCTCGTGCTTTAAAAGGCTTTTAGCTGCCATTTTAGTGGCCTCCAAGATCGCTGGTTTTCTTATTATTGTATTCTCAGGCACCCACTCGGTATTCACAACCTCGAATGCATGTAGGTTTCCATCCACACAATCGTCAGCTTCGATGAAAGGGACTGCCACATTTTTCACCATCGATATAGTCTCCTCAGCCTTAACGATAACCAGGACACCATTGGCAATGTACTTCAAACATTGATGCAGCGAGGAGGTAACTGCTCCTGCAGCATGTATCCATGGCCTTCCTAACAACATGTTATAGGAAGGGTGGATGTCCATCACCTGAAGGGTTACCAGGAAAACTTGTGGTCCCACGGCTAGCTCAACTTCGATTGACCCTATTACTTGCCTTGGTGAACCATCATATGCTCGGGTCATCATCAAACTTGGTTGCATATAGGACGGGTCCATCGACATCTCATTCAGCATATGTCTTGGCAAAACATTTAGGGCCGAGCCATTATCAATAAGAACTTTACCGATGAGACAATCTTTGCATCGGACTGTGATATACAAAGGCTTGTTGTGTCCAGTTCCTTCAGCATCCAGTTCATCTTCGGTAAAGTACAAGTAATTCGAAGCATGAATTCTCCCTACTAAATTCTCCATGGTCCTTTGTTCGATATCCTGAGGTGCGTAGGCCTCATTTAATACCTTTTGTAAAGCATTGCGATGTGGCTCAGAACTGAGTATTAATGACATGATGGAGATCTTGGCGGGAGTTTTTTCAAATGGTCCACCACACAGTACTCATTATGCTTCATCAACTTCAGGAACTCATTCGTTTCTTCCTCCGTGGCAGGTTTATTTACCTCCCACTCTTTTTCAAAACCCATGACCTCTTTTCCCTTAGACTTTCTTTGCTTTTCCAGCTCCTCGGGCGTGAAACACCGGCCACTTTGGGTCAAACCACTTATCTCAGTTTGGAAAAAAAGAGCTTCATCATTTGAGGTAGAAACGTAATGGCCTGGCATCGCCCTATAGTCTGCCTCCTTTGCACTAGAGGGCCTATATAACACCAATCTTGAGAGCCCATTAGCTGTTGATTGGATCCTGCACTTCTCCAACCCTACTATCTCTTCATTACCATCCATACCCTCGATCCTTAACTCCCCTAGAATTAGCATCCTCATGACTTTTTGATGAAATTTGACACATTCATCAATGTGATGCCCTTCCTGGCTATGGAATGGGCAAAAGTCATTTTTGCCCATGTCGCACTGGGTCGATTCCTCCAAATGTCCAGACTATACCAACATATCGTATAGTCTAGCCATTGTCACTTTTAGAGCCATTTCTTTGCTACCGACTTCCACTGTATTTACCCCACTACTTCCTACAGCATGCTTGGGCAAGGGATTTAGATTCACATTGGGTGGATCTTCAATGGTGACCCATCCAATTTTAATTAATTGCAAAACTTTCCTCTTAAAGGATACACAGGTCTCAATGCTATGACCCGCATTTCCAGCATGGTATTCACAAGTCAAGTTGGGGTTGTGCCAGGTAGGGAAAGGTGGTCTTGGAGGTGGTACTGGTTGGGGGGCAATATGCCCACTACTTAGTAACTGGGCATATAACTCTTTTAGGGTTATGGGCAAAGGCAGTAGTTGTTCTTCAGGTTGTGGATAGTCTCTTCTTTGGTAGTTATTTTGGCTATTCGCGGGGAATTTTGTGTGAAAAGGCTGGTTTGGGATGGTAGGTTTGGAAAAGTTGATACTGGTGGTTTGGGGTACGGGCATTTGGTAGCTTTGGTAACTTCTATCTTTCCCTCTATGCCTATCCTCTAAGCTATTTACCTCAACTTCCCTTTTCTTTCCCAATAAAACCCCTCTTCTCTACGGGTTCCATAATTCTTCCGCTCCGGATTCCTTGCTCATTCCTCTCGGCGATTCGCACTGTGTCATAAAAATGATGGGCGGAGCTACCCATCAGATGCTCATAGTATGAGGGCCCTAAAGGTATTAGCGAATAGGGTCACCATTTCTGTTTCCATTAATGGCGGTTATACATTGACAGCCTGGTCCCGCCATCTTTGAGCGTAAGTCCTTACGGATTCCTGAGCTCCTTTCTCCATGGTCATCAAGTTGGTCCTATCGGGAGCAATCTCAAGATTAAACTTGTACTGCTTTAAAAAAGCGTATGCCAAGTCTGTCCATTTCCTAATCCTGATGTTATCTAATCTCATATACCAGCTAAGGGCCGACCCTGTCAAGCTGTCCTGGAAGAAATATATTAACAACTTATCATCGTGTATGACTTCCGCCATCTTGTTATAGTAGGAACGAAGATGAGTCTTTGGGCATTGTATCCCAGTGTACTTGATAAATTCTGGCACCCTAAACTTCCGTGGAATCACAATGTTAGGCACCAAACATGCTTCAGCTGCTCGAACCGGGTCCGATAGATCATTTCCTTCAACTGCTCTTAATCTCTCTTCTAATACGGTCCATTTATCGTGACCCATATGATCGAGGAATCTGACATCTTTCTGGATCTTCGGCTGTCAAATCCATGGTGATAGGAATTTGGATGGGGCGAATGGGTTCAGGACGCTTCTTTGGTGAACTTGTCCCGATAACCTGGGGTGCCACAGGGCTCTAAGCTGCTGGTGGCGCATCATCAGTTTGAGTTGATGTTTTTAAAATAATGTTTTTAAAAAATATCATCTACCATCTATCATCTACCATCTACTATCATGTCATTGTTTTTGTTATTTATAGAGGCAAATCGGTAATTATTCAATTCTTGCAATGTTCATGAAGAATGTGTAAGGACCGTGATACCCCTGCAGGCAAAATCTTGTTTTTGTCTCATTGGGGCCTAGATTAGATATTTTACTATGCATGAAATGGTAAAAAATTGAAATCACCCCTGATTCTAAGGTTAAAATTGAGGTACATCAAGGGGTAAAACAATCATTTTATTGTTCCAATCCATAGTAGTTTTAGTTTGTATACAATGAAATAACAATATGTTTTAGCTTATTTGTAACTAGCTTGGTGACACATTATTTTTGCGGTTAAAATTTTTTATTAAGTTATAGCATCATTTTGAAATAGTATAGACTAAATAAATAAATAATACTTTATCAATGGTGAAATTAAACGTGTTTTTGAGAAAAAAAATAAAAATAATATTTTAAATTAATATTTTAAATTAATTTTTTCGAAATTTCATATTATTTTGAAGTTTTAATGTCAAAAATATTTTAAAAAATTAATATATTTTTAAACAAAAAAAATACTTTGAAAAACAGCATTGACTACTAAACTTCCAAACAGATTATAAGTTTATGTGATGACACAATATGAGGAAAGAACCTTGCAAGAAAGACTATTGATGTGATTCCTTCATCCAACTCTCAAGCATACCATTTATATAAACCTAAAATCATACTTCCCATTCTTACTTATGTACACACCGTGAAAATCATTTATAAATTCCAACGTTTCGTGAGGACAGCCCTGAAACTGCTAATTCAAGAACTGCTTAGAGATGATATAATTACCATCTCGACAGAAGTTTTTGGAGACTGGTGAGAATTACTCGAGCTTTAATATCTATGTGGGAGCAATTTCATAAAATCGCTGGGAATGGTAAGATCACTCATAATCTTTGGTGGGACAATTGGCATCCCATGGAACTTCAGTGAAATCACATATATGGTGAGATGATAATTGGAACACAAGATTGCCTTCACAAGCTAGAATTTCTGAGATGATATGCTATGCAAGTTAAAGAAATGAAAACAATTTGTTAACTAGGTGACTACAAGTTTAAAACTCATCATTTCTATTACATTTGATAAGATTAAATATACCACATCAATGAATCATCCTATTATTTGATGAAAAAACAATATTTACCATCAATAATTATCTTTGGATGCATCAATCCACGAAATTGAAAAGAAAGTGAAAGCAACCATGGGGATAGCACAGAACCGTACTGAAGTTTCTGCTTTTAGCTTGTTTTTTTTAAGTAATTTTAGATTAAAAATATATTAAAATAATATTTTAGTAATCTTCAAGGAAGACTCCCAGCAAAAAGTTTGAAACTCGTGAGTTTTGTCTACGTTTCAAGCCTATAAAATATCGGTGACGTATTAGGATCGTGAGAGAAGTGTAACCGAATACATCTTAATTACAGTCCCTTAAAATAAAAAAGGATCATGTATAACACTCAAATGAACAACAGATGAGATATCTAGACTATAATCTAGCTGATTAAACACTTTATTTATTTTGCATCACTTCATCAAGATTATAAAAAACTCATGAGATTAAAACCGCATAAAATTAATTAAAACCTAATGATGCCAATACAAGGTTGTCGACATGTAATGAGAACTTCATAGTTTATTTTTCTTACATAAAATATTCTCATATGATCAAACTATCATGTTAAGAAAGATTTCAAATAATATCTTAACAATCACCACGCTGAGAGAGCGAGAGAGAGAGAGAGTGAGACCTTGTGGAACTTCTTCTTCTCTAGCTACTTGTACCTCTTTATAATATTGGAAAAACACCCTTAAGATATATGGTAACAACAAAGCAACTGAAATTAACTCCCATCTCATTGTTTTTGGAGTTAGCTGCCGATCGAAACTTATAATCCAAAGTGTTCTGTCTGGACCTGCAAGATTTACTTCGACATGTGTTAACGTGCTATGAAATTTATCACAAACTCATAGCCAGTAAATATATATATACGGTGCCGTAATGAAAGCAGGCGTAGATACAGCTTTATACATAAACATACACTCACATATGAATTTACGTGCAAAATCGTAAGATCAATATTGGAAACGAAAGCAGATAGAAGAGGTGGGCTCACCTTGATCGGATAATTCTCGAGCAGTGCTAGTGGACAAGGAAGAGAAGACAGCGGTAGCAATGAGTATGCATATGATTAGAAAGGCCTTCATGTTGGAAATATTAATGCGTTTAGAATGGTTATTACCTCTTCTCTAGAGCTCTTATTTATAGCCACCAATATATTATTATCATAATCAGAATTAAAAACTTTACAACAGCAATATCTGTGGGTATTTAAATTTATTATTTATTGGTAAATATCTTTCCGATATTATCGCGGATAAAAATCATCCGTCAATAAAATCCTCATCGTTAATTTTTGTTCTATTAGTGATTCCATTGGTATTGAATATATCATTGCCTTTACCGATGCACGAGGCGCATAAAAAATAATTACTCACTTAATTTGTTTAATATATTCAATGATATATTAAACATATCACCAATAAAAACTTTGTTAATGTTTCTCTCGGTAATATTTTGATGGTAATTCTATAAATAATAGTAGATTCTTATTAATACTATTTTCGACATGGTATTTCTGTCTTGGAGATTGACCTATCTCAATTAGCCGCGGCCCAGCAGTTCCTCCCCTAGGGAGAGGCCCCCCCTTGTCTGCTCTCTTTTGGTACATGAAGTGACTTTTTGCTTGTCTCCCTATTGCAGCCTTGAATTATTTATGAATTATTTGGGTTTTATGATGTTTTTTTCTTCTTCTCAGAGGAGGTTTGGGTCTATTTTCTTACAGAAAAGTTGTTTGAGGAGGAGGACTGGTTGCTGGATGGTTGCGGGTTTTTTTTTCATCAATTCAAAACTCGGAAAGGTTTGGTGATGAGTTTATTTTAGAGTTGAAGTTTCAGAGGAATATATTAAATATAATATAAATTATTTATATTAAGTAACTATAAAATCCGGGATATGATTTATATTGTTTTATTACACACTCCCTCAAGTGAAAATTATTTAGGTTTAAAACTTACACACAAATCCATATTAATTTATACTTATTTTTTTATCAAATAGAATCAGGTGCTAAAATTTGAACTCATTATCACTAGGTCTGTCGCACCCAAAAAAAATGAATGCGGCGTCGTGACGACCCTCCCCGTGAGCGGGGATTAAATGTCGGAGGGATTCTTTATTTTCGTGAAAAAAGGAGTCGCCACCTAGTATTATGAGTTACTAGGAAACCTAAGACTAGTCTTTCAGAGATTCTAGGGTAAGGGACTGGTTGCGCAAAGGGAAGGTTTTAGCACCCCTAGTACGCCCTACCTAAGGTAAGCTGCTTGACGTTTGGTTTGCTTATGATTTGTTATGACTCAAAACATATGTTAATTAAATGGCAAATGGGATATTACTCCGCCGAATATTTTGGATATTAACCCCTTAGGATTTGATTATCAAAACACCTACAGTGAATAATATCATATTATTCCCGCCGAATATTTTGGATATTAACCCTCTTTAGGATTTATTTATCCAAATACCGACGGTGAATAATAGCGTATCATTCCCGCCGAATATTTTGGATATTAAACCCTTAGGATTTATTTTCCCAAATACCAACAGTGAATAATAGCATATCATTCCCGTCAAATATTTTTGGATATTAACCCCTTTAGGATTTATTTATCCAAATACCGATGGTGAATAATAAATTCCCCAAAAAATAGGATTTTATATTTTTTGAAATATTGGCCAATAGCCTTTGGATTTTACAAACCTGTTGTAAAATCTCAAAATGCAAGAAATGATTTTTTTCTTTACGAAATCCATGCTAAAACTCATTTTTTCTTTAAAACCCAAGATAATATATTTTTTTTTCAAAAGAAAAACAATTTTTAAAATATGCTAGTGTATTGGCCGTATGCAAAAAACCAACACATTTTTTTCTTTAATAAACAATATTTTTTTGCGAAAATTTGTATTTTTATATTTTTTTATTTAATATTTTTTTTGGTGGGCTGCCTGTCAGCCCACCCAGTTCAGGGTCTGGGCTGCCAGCCCAGCTTGTCTCGGGCTGGGCTGCCAGCCCAGAGAAATCTATGTCTGGGCTTCCAGCCCAGCCCGTCTTGGCTGGACTGCCAGCCCAGAGAAAACCTGGGCCAGGTTTCAGCCTGGAGATATGGTCGAGGCCCTTGGCCCGGCGACATGGGGGTGGGCTCACGGGCTAGATTCGTTGGTTTGGGTCCCAAGGCCCACCCTAACTCCATGCTCACGGGCTGGGCTTCCAACCTGAATGGGCTGGAAGCCCAGTCCCTTTAGTGTTCGGGTCCGGGTGCCAAACCCGGCCTGACCTGACCCGACCCGGGGAGTGAACGAATTCACTCCCCCGCATGCAAAAACGAGGAAGATGAACAGTAACAATGGCAAATTTTCGAGTGTGATGAAAGGCTTACCTGTTAACACCTTTGTGTAGAGGACGTCGAGGTGGTTCTTTTGGTCGTGGTGGCGTCGGGAATTGTGGCCTGGGGTGGCCGGAAAATGCGTCGGAAAGTGACGTGCCTTCGTCGCAGCACCTGCTGCTACCGCTTCCAACCTTTCCTGGGACCGTGGTTTGGGTTGCCGATGGAGGGGGAGCTTATGGAGAGGTATAGACGAAGTGTGGTGGCAAGAATTGGTGGCTGCTGGAGTTGGTGACCGGACGGAGAGAGAGACAGAGGCTCCTCTGTTTTAGAGAGAGAAACGGCCAAACAGACCAAGGGAGAAGAAGAAAGGTGCTGATGACACTGGGTTCGTGTGAGAAAAATGCTAGAGGTTTTCTTTTTTTTTTTGTTAATTCTTTCCTCCTTTCCTCTGTTTCTCCTTCACGTTTTTTTTTCTGCAAACCTTTGTTTTCTGTGTTTTTCACCTGTATTTCCCACGAAAAATCTCTTCTTCTTCTTCTTTTCTTTTTTCTTTCTCCGTGCAGGCTGCTATTTATAGCAGAGAAGACCCAAGTTCGGCCATGCATAATGTTTAATGCAGTGTTGAGGAAACAGCTAAGCAAATCGATAAAATCAGGAAGGAGATCACGCTGGAGATAATTTGGGAAGAAAATCACGATTGACTTAGGGACAAATTTGATCTGTCTTGCTGTGACGGAGATGAAATGGGAAGAAGATCAAATTGAAATAGGAAGAAAAATTGATTGATCTGCTATGATCAATGCGCCTGAAAAATTCAAATGCATACACGCCGGAACAGTGTATGTTTCAAAAAATTTTGAAGGTAAAAAATCTGATTTGGTCCTCCAATTTATAAATTTTTTAAATGCACTCAATTGGATTTAATCTTGAATTTATGCAATTAACCCATCAAAAATTCAATCTCAACCTTAGCTTCGCGCGATCTCCTTATTCTGGTCCTTGGCTCCTGATTTTCACGATTTAACCCTCAATCGACCATTAAACTCTCACTTTGCTAAAATTCGCCCTTGTACCAAGATATGTATTTTTCAGAAAAATAGATGAGTCAAAAATTGGGTAGCAACAAGGTCAACAAACTCTGATAATATGTCGAGGAATCAATCTCATCTAAAAACTTAGATTATTAGGTAAGGTTACAAGATATGATTTATATTATTCTCTGACAATATATTAATTTTATTTAATAATTGAAGTTTTTTATTAAGATAATATTTCAATATAATATAAAATTATTAACTAAGTAATTACAAGTTTAAAACTCATCATTTCGGTTACATATGATAAAACTAAATAAACCACACCAATGAATCACCCTATTATATGATGAAAAAACAATATTTACCATCAATAATTATCTTTGGATCCATCAATTTATAAAAATTGTAAAGAAAGTGAAAGCACAATCATGGAATGACACATAACTCTAATGAAGTTTCCAGTTTTTTAATGTATTTTTAACTTAGAAATGAATTCAAATAATATTTTAATAACACTATTAGGACTCAGATCTTAATTTTTTATTTTTACTAATATATAATTTATAGGTTGAGTTTTTCTTTTTTGTTTTTGAATTTTTTTTTTATTTTGAACCCGGAACGGAACGCCCGGTACGGAACCGGGGCGTTCCGGCCGGAATTGCCGGATCTGACCGGGATTTTGACCGGGACAAAAACGTCGCCGTTTTGTCCCGGATTTTGCATTGGAACGGAACGGAATCAATAACTTTGTGCACAACAGAAAAGCTGATTAACAACTTTATTTATTTTGCACCCACTTCATTTAAGATTATACAAACTCATGAGATCGAAACCCACAGACATTAAAACCTCATGATGCAAACACAAGGTTGTCGACATGTAATGAGAACTTCATAGATTATTTTTCTTACATAAAATATTCTCATTTCAAACTTGATATGTATCTTGTTAATAAAGATACTAGTAGCTGTCTATCGCCACTTCTAATCCAAAGTTTTCCATTTTCATGGGATTTCACAAATCCGCTTGTAAGCATTACTGTGACTCGGGAGGTGGCGGAGATGGCACGATGGGATGAGGTATGGGAGACGTCTCTTGGCCTGGGGATTACGAGGTCACCTGGTGGCGGAGATGGCACGATGGGATGGGGTATGGGGACGTCTCTTGGCCTGGGGATTACGAGGTCACCTGGTGGCGGAGATGGCACGATGGGATGGGGTATGGGGACGTCTCTTGGCCTGGGGATTATGAGGTCACCTGGTGGCGGAGATGGCACGATGGGATGAGGTATGGGGACGTCTCTTGGCCTGGGGATTACGAGGTCACCTGGTGGCGGAGATGGCACGATGGGATGAGGTATGGGGACGTCTCTTGGCCTGGGGATTATGAGGTCACCTGGTGGCGGAGATGGCACGATGGGATGAGGTATGGGGACGTCTCTTGGCCTGGGGATTATGAGGTCACCTGGTGGCTTGGTGGGAACAGGAGGTGGCTTGGCTGGGTCAACTGGTGGCTTGATGGGAACTCGTGGTGGCTTGATGGGGTCTTTTGGTGGCTTGGAAGTGTCACGTGTTCTGTATGGACCTGCAAGATTTACTTGGACATGTGTTAACATGCTATGAAATTTATCACAAACTCATAGTAAATATATATACGGTGCCGCAATGAAAATATTGTTGACAGTAGAGAAAGCAAAATATGGAGGAGAAGCACATAAATGAAAGCAGGCGTAGAGGCAGTGCTATACATGAACATATGATTTGTACATGCAAAATCATAAGATCAATGGAAACGAAAGCAGATTGAAAAGGTGGGTTCACCTTCATGGGATAACTCTCGAGCAGTGCTAGTGGACAAGGAAGAGAAGACGGTGGTAGCTAAGAATATGCATATGGTAAGCAAGGCCTTCATGCTGGAAATATTAATGTGTTTAGAATGGTTATTACCTCTTCTCTAGCGCTCTTATTTATAGCCACCAATACATTACCCTATATTCATTGGTATATTAATTAAATATATCACCAACCAAAAACTTTGTTCATGTTTCCACCAGTAATAGTGTGATGATAATTTCTATCAATAATAGTAGCCTTTTTATATAATTATATTTCATACATGGAAATTTCTGTCATGGAGATTGACCGATCTCAATTAGCCGCGACTTCCGCCGGGGAGAGGCCCCCTTGTCTGCTCTCTTTTGGTACATGAAGTGATTTTTGCTTGTAGCACTTCGGCAGCATTCAAAATCTCAAAAATCAAATTAAAATATTCTGTCTCATAGCAATTCTATCTTAATTATCATATTCATCTGGAAACTCCATACCATCTTTCCTTATGTCGGTTGCATATATATCAGTGCACGTGTCGTGTTGCATGTTAGATAGAAGAAAAGTCTTGCACCTAGGGTTTTTTTTTCCTTATCGTCGTGACTGAAAGTTGCTTGTGCATGCATGGAACAGTCAAGCGAGCAAGCTTTACTCTTGAGATTCATGCACGTCATTAAGCAGATCTATCGGGAATTCGTTTAGAAAGTAATTTTTATTTTTTATTTTTTATTTTAAATTAAAAAAAATATTTTTAAATTATTTCAATATGCTGATATCAAAAAATGAATTTTAAAAAATAAAAAATATAATTTTAATATATTTTTGAATAAAAAATATTTTGACAAATAACTTTAAGCACAGTTTCCAACAGTAACTTCAATCAGGGCCCCGGAATGAATTGACGAGTAGGATGGAGCTTCCAAGTCAAGAATCGCTGTTCACCGTTGATAATTGACGACCTTATACTCACATGGCCATGATACAGTGACACCGCCCCTACTTTATTCGTCATCTACATTCACTTGTGGTGACGGACTTGTGGTGACGATTGTAAGAAAACAAAACCTCCAAAGCCCCCAATAATGTGAAACAAAAAATGATAAGGCGCATATAGCGAGGACAATGACCAAAATCAAAATAAATAAATAAATAAATAGCTATAAATCAGTCCTCGATCTTTAAATTATGAGCTTGAAAAGTTGTGTAATTAGCTAGAAAATCAATACTATATGATCATGTATCAAAGGTTATTTAGCTACATCCACGGCAGGAAAAGGGGAGTTGAACTTATGGGAGAATTGTTTTTATATAAATTTTTACATGTTAATTAGCACATAATTACATATTAATCATATTAACTTACACAAAAAATTAAGCATAATCAATATAAGTAAAAAATAAACATTATTCAATAAAGGAAAAAACCCAAAAAGTCATATAGAAGGGATAGTAATTAAGAAGTAACTCTATAGATGATTTAAAAAAAAAACAAATGATAAAAGGCATTAATATATAAAAAGATAAAAGAATAAACAATGAGAATAGTCAAGCCTAATGTTTGACTCAATTAAGCAACGACTCGCTCGTGCGAGATTTTTAAAAAAAAAGTTTAAGTCATATGCCCCAAGCATCTAGAAAAAAAATAATGTGTCATTTGCTCATCCCATAATCCAACCACTAACATGGGGTCTTTTATTGTTTTTTATTCAAAAAGTTATTTTCAACCCATACTTGATCTTAATAAATTATAAAACACCCTAAAAACTTGTTAAATCAATCTATGAACACCAAAAACCGCCTTAAAACTAAAAAATTACCCAAAACAAAAAATCTTCTAAAGCTTAGATCTGATTTTCTAGATGCTTTTAAGGTAAAACACACCTAACTTTAACTCCCCTGGTTATATGGAAACATTTGACATAAAAGGTGGTTGAATTCCTCACTTATTATCTTACAAGCTAAATCAGCTCGCGACCCGTTACCACTGTTCACCCTCTCACAAATCACTATTCACGGTTACTGTTATGCTCAATTTTCGGTTCTGTTCGGTTCGGTTCGTTAGGTTTGATTTTGGTTTGTTCGGTCAATATTATTGTCTTTTTCCGGAGTGCATTAACGAAATTATCCCTCAAAAAAGACACAATCATGTTCTGTCCATAAGGGGCTCCCTGTTAATTTACCATTTTTTTATTCATTTCCCGCCGCTTTACTGTTCGCGCGTCGCAGGACGTGTCGTCCATCTTCAACGCTCACGCGTTCTTTAATCGGCGCGTGCAGCGTTCTCCGGTGTTCAAAAATACCCAAACGGCGTCTAGAATGATTTTCATCAATGTTCCCTTCCCACTGGTTCGGCGCGTGTAAGTAAAAGGTGGGCGTGGACGTTGAAATGGTCGTTTTAAAATTTTCACCCCTTTTCTCTCTTCTCCTACGCGCAGTGACGTCAGCACAACTATTTTTTCTGAATTTTCACTTCAAGCCCTACACTTGAAATTTTTTTTTGGTCCTTATTGTTATTATATAGGTTTTGATTTGTTTCAATTTTATCCTTCAATTGAAATTAATTATATACTGTACTTTCATTTCGGTCCTCAAACTTTGAATTTCTTAAATTGGTCTGGAATCCATAAAATTTTCAATATCAAAGTTTTGAGTAATTTCAATTTTATCCTTCAATACAAATTAAGTTTAAATTTCAGTTTCATTACTGGTCCTCAAACTTCGAAATTTCTTAAATTGGTCTGGAATCCATAAAATTTTCCATATCAAAGTTTTGAGTTATTTCAATTTTATCCTTCAATGCAAATTAAGTTTAAATTTCAGTTTCATTTCGGTCCTAATTCTTTTAATTTTCAATTTTGTTTTAAATTATTTAATTTCATTAGTATCCATATTTGGATTTATTTTAATTTTGTCCTTCAAATTATATTTATTTTATATGTTTGTTTTTAATTTTATCTCGTATACTTTTAATTCCTTTATTTTTTTTTATTTCTTTCCACATTTATATATACATGCTATTAGTTTTTGTTTTCAAATTTTTCATCGTTTCTGATGTTATTAAGTTTTTTATTTAATGTTCAAATTTTTATATGTGCTGGTAATCATTTAAAAATTAATAATTATTATGATTTATCTTTTTTTCCCCTTTAAGTCACATAATTTCATATTATTATTGATAAGACATTCAAAATAATAATATATATAACCTATATTTTTTAGGAAAAAAACTATAATTGTTCTGAAATAATTTTAATATAATAATATGAGTAATAAATCTTAAAAAAAATTATTTTTTTTCTTACAATAATTACGGTCTCGCCACTTTTTATTATTTTCACTGTTATTAAGTTTTTTTTTAATAATTACATTTTAATTTTTATTGGTGATCATTTTAAAATTAATATTTAACCTAGGTTTTTTGGGAGAGTTACGGTCATTACAATAATTATGGTCTCACCAAATTTAATTAATATTAAAATTACTATCATTGCTCTAAAATAATTTTAATCTAATAATATGAGTAATAAATCTTATAAAATAAGAAATTATAGAATATTTTTATCTAACAATAATTATGGCCTCACCCATTTCTTTTAATTTCATTGTTGTTAAGGTTTTTTTAAAAATATTTAAGGTTTCTCTTTGTTGTTTTTTACATTTTTTTATCTTTGAAGTCAATTTTTTTTTAAATCTACCTATTTATTTTTGTTTTGTCATTTTTTTAGGTTTTTTTCTTATAAATATGTGAGACTAATTATATATTTTAATATTTATTTGATATTAGCACCTGAAAATATATAAATATATATATATATATATATATATATATATAGACAGAAAAAATTACCTACGATTTTTTAGAAAACAAAAAAATAATATAAGTGTTCTTAAATACTTTAAATACAATAATATGATGAATAAATCTTATAAAAAAATCACCATTTAATTCTAATTTTGTCCTCTTTTGTTAAAGCTTATTTCTTAGAAAAATTTGATTCTTGGATTTTAGATTGTTTTTGTAAAAAAACAAAAATGTTTAATATTTCAAATATGTTATCACTGGGAAAAAAATGCAAGTTGCAGACAAAATAGTTAGGAAAATTTACTCAAATTATCTACAATTAAAAAATATACGAACTACTCCCCCTGCATTTCAATTACACTGTTCCTATTTAAGAGGAAAAACAAAAATCATTTCTAACAGATTTGATCTATTACAATTTTATTAATTAAATATTAAAATAAATAATTACTAAACACATAAAAAAAATTATTTGTTAGTTTTGTTTTTTTTGTTAAATATGTCAGACTAATTATATCTTTTAATATTTATTTAATATTAACGCTCTTAATATATATATATATATATAACCTAGGTTTTTTTGGGGGGGAAATTACTGTCATTGCTCTAAAATAATTTTAATATAATAATATGCATAATAAATCTTATAAAATAAAAAATTCTAGAATTTTTCTCTAACAATAATTATGGTCTCACCAATTTTGTTAAATGTGTTTTTTTTTAAATATTAACACTTTTAATTTGTGTTGATGTTCATTTGAAAAATTATATTTATTATTTTTTCACTTTGTTGTTTTTTAGATTATTTTTATTTATCTTTCAGGTCATTTTTTTTTATCTACCTATATTTAATTTTATTTTGTCATTTATTTAGGTTTTTTTTCTTATAAATATGTGAGTCTAATTATATATTTTAATTTTTATTTCATATTAGCACCTAAAAATATGTATATAGACAGAAAAAATAACCTAGAATTTTTTGAAAGAACAAACAAATAATATAAGTGTTCTTAAATACTTTTAATATAATAATATGAGAAACAACTCTTAAAAAAAAAGGTTCTAATTCTAATTTTTTTCCCTCTTTTGTTTAAGCTTATTTGTTATAAATATTTGATTATTGGATTTGAGATTGTTTTTGTAACAAAAAAAATTCTTTAATATTTCATATCTGATATTATTGGGGAAAAAATACAACTTACAAACAAAATGGGTAGAAAAATTTACCCAAGTTATCTACAATTAAAAAATATACTGGACCACTTCCCCTGCGTTTCGATTAAACTATTCCTTTTAAGCGGGGAAAAAAACTCATTTCTAACAAATTTGATGTATTGAAATTTTATTATTTAAAATATTAAAATAATGAATTATAACACATAAAAAATTAATTAGTTTTTTATATAAAAAAAAATCCAACACAACACGCGGGCAAATAACCCCGTGGTTTTCTAGATAGGTGTCCTTCTCAATTTTCTCACCAAATTCAAACCACGAGTTTTCTGCCAGGCTAGGTATTTAGTTGAGTCTTAAACATCGTTAATTAGTTGCAATCTAAGACGTGGTAGGGTGAAACACCTATACAATTCAAAGTATAGTTGCTCTAAAATCACCTTCATGAAATTAAAATTAAAAGAGTATTTGACACCGCGTTTCAAAAATATTTTTGAAAAAAAAATTTTTTTTTAATTTTAAATTAAAAACTTTTGAGTGTTTTTAGATCATTTAATGTGCTGATATCAAAAAAAAAAATTATAAATAAATAAAATATTATTTTGATGTATTTCTGAAAAAAAAATATTTTCAAAAATAACGTAAACTACACTCCCAAAATAATCAATTACCTTTCGAAGTATAGTTGCTCTAAAAGCACCTTCATGAAATTAAGAGTGTATGACGATGCATTTTAAAAGTATTTTTTTAAAATAATTATTTTTTTTATTTTAAATTTAATTTTTTAGATATTTTTAGATCATTAGATATACTGATGTCAATTTTTTTAAAATAGAAAATTATTTTAATATATTTTTAAACAAAAAAAATATTTTCAAAAATAAATTTAACTAGAATCCGAGAAAATCAATTACCTTTCAATTGACGTAAGTGAGGTAATTATTGTCAACCTATATATGGAAAAAACATGTATATAATTGATCCAATGACAAAATCAATTACCTTTCAATGTACTGATGCATGAACAAGTAGAGCAAAGACAAATGTATTGGGTGGTTACAAGTCCTGTCAATGTGGTGCTTCGTGTGGTGCTTCGTTCAATCACAAATCAAGTCAAAATGTAAATATCTATCTTAATTTGATAGCACTATTGAATCTTTGTAGGTGGTTAATTAATAGAAGTTTAATTGTGTTCCTGGAGTGCTTTATTACATCATATGGAGTCACTAATTTGAAACTGTTTGGGATAACTGTGATTGAGATTGTTTTTTAAAAGAAAAAAAATCGTTCAGAAATATATTAAAATATTATTTTTTATTATTATTTAGAAGTTATTTTTGACATCAACACGTTAAAATAATTTAAAAATACAAAAAAAATAAAAAAATAAAAATAATTTTTTTTTCAAAAACAATTTTCAAATGCATTCCCAAATATCTCCTAAAATTAAGCTAGGATATCGACTGGATTGAAACTGGTAAATAACTAAATGGTGTTATTTCAGGTATTATATTCAATTACCTAAATATTTTATAGAAAAGAGAAGTAATTTTTTTTATTTTAGTCCCTTGTAAATACTATTTCTCTTCAAGTCAAAATTTGACAGCCTTCTCCCCCTTCTTCAACCAAAAAAGAGTTGAAAGATGAGGAAATAAAGATCAAAACCATAATTGAATTTTGTAAAATTCAAGAGATTGATCATGTAATGGCTAAATAAGATAAAGACTATTATGAACTTTTGAAAGAGTTTTTCAATCTGCCATTTATATGATTCATCTTTTTTACTTCGATTTTCTTTCTTTCAATTCAAAATTTTCTTCTAGAAAAATGCAATTAGGGGTTAATTTGGGATCAAAAGGGCTCAATCACACAAAATACAATTTTAAATATCAAATTGAAGATTACAAGAAAACATTGCTCCAATCCATGATGTATTGTGAATAGGTGCATAATAACTCCAAAAATTGATTTTTTCTCTTAGTATATTGTGTAATAATTGATATGGAATATGTTTTGGGTCTAATTAAAATTGTTTTTAAAATAAAAAATAAGTCTCAACTATAGAAAATTATCTAATGGTAATGTTAAATTTGACTCAACATGTCAATCTTGAAATCTTTTAACCTGACTATTTGTTTAACTTGAGTTTCAATTTAAATCATTTGAGAATTATCTTAATATAACCCGGTTGACTTGATAAATTTACAAATAACTCAGATAACTAGTAGACATTTATTTTAACTTTAAAAAAAAAATTCAAGATATCTTTTTTTTTGTTCAAATATTTTACTCATGAAACCTATAATTTGAGTCATAGATTCTACTAGGATTAACCCATCAGATTATTTTTATTTAATTATATGATATAAAAATACATTCTAGTGAAATTAAGTATCAACTCAATATTAAGATATTTATTTTACACCGTAATAACCTTATATAAAATAAATAAACAATAAACAATAAAAAATAACTTTTAATCAATTTAATAATGGAGGAAGAAGCTAAAAATATAAGTACAAAAAATTAACATTAGTTAACTTGTCAAACTCACGACTCGGGTTATAAACTGAACTGGATTTAATAATTTTGTGTTTTCTAAACTATGATATAGCTAATGACATAGAAATGAAAGAAAATTGTCAAATTATATAAATAAAAGATAATAAAAATGAAACATGGTTGAACTGAAGCCCTATCACTGGATTTACCATTCAAGTTGATCTCAAATTCTAGATCTATACTCAGACTTTGATGCAAATGGATTCAATATAATTAATTTTAAGTCAAATACAAATTATGAACAAATTAAACGTACAAAGATGACACAAACCCCAAAATAAATAAATAAATAAATTCTAGATCACTACCATCATTATTGATCAATTGTGTATTGATAACACATTACCCGGATCACGTTTAAACCAAAGTGACCTTCTATTTTGATGTATATTAGATCCAAAAAAAATTAAATCTTTTATAAAATTCCATAAAAGAGAAATTCACATCAATTCACCCAATCACACAATTATATTTGAATGAATCTATTTAAAATCTCAAAAACATCATGAATTTTCAAAGACCACTATAACCAAGAACAACACCATCATCACGTCAAATTAAACATCATGATATAGCGGATCTAGATTAATGTTGAATGGGTTCTAATCGAGAGAGAGATTAATACTGTTTTTGTTTAAATTTTCATGGAAGTTATTGAGCCTTCTACAGCCTATGTTCTGCATACATTGCAACCAGCTATTTGGAGTTGATGGTCTGAATCATGTCAGCAAACTATAATTCAACGCTAGTGAAATTCAAAGACAGTAGAGGGAATGGGAAGAGGACCGTTTGTGATCAACAGTCAAGGTTTATCCATCCAGGACCAAGCTGGCTCATTGGCCACACATCTAGCTTTGGTTTTTTTTTCTTTCCAATAAGAACGAACATCTCATGAGTCCTTCCTTTCTCTCCATTGCTATCTTTGCACATTTACCTCAACCACCATCTTTGAACAGCAGAAAGTGGAGTGTTCAGGAATGGGCAGTAACGGTGGATTAGCGGATTGACGATCCTTCCAATCTTAGCCCACACGCTCTGATGGTAACCAGCAGTCACAGGGGCATTATACATGAGCTTCAGTAGCTGTCAGAAAAAAAAAATCAAAAACAAGAAAGAAAGGCTTGGTTAGGTCATGTTTCTAAAATATTTTGGATCCCAGGATGAGGTTCTCTGTAGTGAAATAAAACGTCAGTTTACTATCTTACCTGTAAGCAAGATATGTCATCAACTAAACACAAAAAAGAGAATTTAAGAATCCCGTGAAAATCAAAGAACAGTGATGTCACCACATTCTAACAACTACCAATGACATGTTTAGGAGCAGAACCTAATAGTAGCCCTTCCTAAACACAAACTCTCAAATGTTTATGGTCACTTTCTTCATTTGATCAGTACTATACGAACATAATTGTACTATCAATTTCTCATAGTTTGCTTCAATCATTTTGATTTTTGCAGGATCAACAATTTTCAAGCTGGCTCCAAGTTCTTTAGTAGTAATCCAATTTCATACGTCCACACCCTCACAATCCCATGAAATTTCCATGAATTATATAGGAGGAACACATTTACCGAAGTATATGTGTGAATATTCTCCATCTTCTTGGCTTCATTTCTTAAACTGTGCCACTACACGGCACTTATATAAGCACGCCAATTTTCAAAAGATCATTTTTTCCATCAAAGCTCTGATTCAATTTAAATAGATGAGGACCAATTGTTTCCTTCCCCAACAGGAATGTTTGGACAATAAGCATGTCCTATTCAGACCCCCCCCAATCCCCACAACAACAAAAAGGAAAGGAAATGAAAAGAAAAGAAAGAAAAGGGGAAGGGGGGATTTGTGTACATTTTCAACAATGAAATTCATTCATCACACTCAACAAAACATCTCAGCCCAAAAACTTAAACTATTAAGTGAGACTCTAAGATATAATTTATATTATTCTTTAACACTCTCCTTTAGGTAAAAGCCTTCTTGGCTTGAAATTTACACAAGTCCACCACTATCTTGTACTTAATTTTATTGAATAGAGTAGGAGTGGTGAAATCTAAACTCATGAACGAGGCTTTGATATATTGTCAAAGAATTATCTCAACCCAAAAACTTAAGTTCTTAGATGATATCCCAATGTATAATTCATATTATTCTCTAAGATCAGAAAGTAATTTACCTGCCAGTACATGAATGTTTGTATTATGTTGCGTTGCCACCTGCATACATCAAACATATAATTCCAAAAAGATAAAAGGTCAGATAAAAAAGGTGGGAATAGGTTTAACTTTAACAGCATATAACTCCAAAGATAAAAGGTCAGAACAAAAATAATGAAATAGATTTTTAACTTCAACAACTTACGACAACAGGGAAACAATTAAGAGGAAGCCAAGCCCAATTTCAGAATGAGAGGACAGGATGCTGAGGGTAGTTGTGTTAGACTCCACCCATACACAAGGATCTTCCAGGTACTTCCTACAGAGCCATATACAAGCTTTTTTAGAAGAAAATTAAAAAGAAGAATTACAAGATGGCTGCTACAACTTCATTAGTTAAGAAAACAATCTCATTGAAACAACAGTAACAATAAATCAACTCTACTGAATACCAAGGACAAACTATAAGAACTTGTGCTAGTCAAACTACTGAAACTAAATAAAACATGTTAATATCTACCTGTACAAGGTGGAACGACTGAAATTACACCTCAAGAATTTGGCAACATGTTCCAGTGATCGGCACAGAATGGGAATTAAAGCAACTGAAAAAAGGTCAGCATCAATATTCCACATAACATTGAAACAAAAATAACTGGCCATTTAATGGAAATAAGAATCAGAAAATTATTAGCTGGGAAAATAGAGAATCAGAATAAAAAAATTGAAGCCAATTAATGCTCACATCTGAGGCAAAGATGTGAAGTGACAAATGTAAGGCAGTAGATGACGGAGATAAAATCTTTGGTCGCAATTATTGTCTGCAAGTAAACTTGAATACCCTGCAAGTTCCATGCCCTGGGTCTCTACAAAAGACATGACCCTAGTTAGTGATGAATAACAGCAACTGTAATAACAGGAAGATAAGACTGAAAAATATGAGTTATAGGATAGGAAGGGGAAAAAGAAACTGAAGCATATGTATTTTTGTTTACCCCATGTAGTGCGTATAAGGAGTACAGAGATGAGCATGCAGTGCCCATAAATGACAGCCGAGATGCCCTACTTGAAAGATGTTTAGGTACAAAGGGAATAATTGCAAGCACAGCCACAATGAAAACCTGCAGGCAAGGAAGCATATTAAGAGAAATATATATTGAGTTGAAAGTACTATAGGGTAAAAGAGAGCCCAAATTACAGGGGGGGGTCAAGATGTTGATTTTCTATGGTCAAAACCTGTAGGTGAGAATTTTTAGTTCTCTAACACCAACTAAGAGATAATTTATATTTGAAACTTAAAATCTATTCTCAAGAAGAAGAAAATAAATACATAAATAGCTATAGGTTTAAAAAAGAATAACATATTACCCCAACCCTTCTCTGGATGGGATACAAGAACCAGAACCCCCTTCAGTTCTCTTATCTCATTCTTATTTTCTGCAATGGGATATATTTTTATCTTTTATCCTTAAATGTTTGCTTGAAATTTAATTAGGACAGCCACATGGAGCCCTTCAGAAGTGAAGAGTGTTTCTGATTATGTCCAATTAGACTAAAAAAGAATTGATTCATCAAAATTAGGTCTATATAATTTTATAAGCCAAGGGAATTGTTGAGTTTCCAGGTTTGTAGGTGCAGGATGAGAGTTTTGACCAAAGTTCATACAGGATTAAGAGTTATGATTAATTGACATTCATAAAATGCATCCGTATAAGAAAACAGGAATAGCTGCACAAAGTTTAAGAAAATACATGGCCCAAACCTAAGAGCAAATCTGACAGGATCATGACTGCAATTCCTGAGAAATGCAGATGTAAAACTCTGAAATTTCAATACTTTTCTTAATTCTACAAGGAAACCAACTCAATCTATTTTTTATTTATTTTATCAACCCTGAAATGCTATGTTCAAAAGGCCTAGGTGGTGGGAAGAGGCAAAAGGAGGGTGGAAACAGAAGGAAGTAGCTAATCATGTACAATGAGGAGCTCTTAAAGTCAGAACCAGCTTTTGACCAATCTCACAAATGTGAAATTTGAAATTACATCAGATGAGAGCTGCTCCATTATAATGAGTGTCTAACCAAAATTGATGTCCCATCTGATCAAAACTTTACTAGTAGTTCAAGGAGTCCAACTACCTACCTAGATAAGAACAGACACATGGAAATCAAAATTGAGGTTTCATCTAAGTTCTATGAGAACTTGGGAATTCAAAGATAAGGATTTGGATATTGATAAAGTCTAAACAGGTAAAAGAAGAACGACTTATGCACAAACAATCAGCTGAATATGTTGACCATCTAGTTTAACATTGCTACCAGGCTAGAGAATTTTGTTACGTCATGAATGGAGCTGTGAGCTTTACTTGGGAAATGGAATTGATTGCCCAGTGTATGATCAATACAGAAAAATTTACATTTCCAGCTTTATCTACAGTAAAATAAACTTGCTGAAGGAGATAAAGATAGCATTTCAAGGAGAACAATCATCTCTCGCCTCCATTGACTTCTATATAATTAATATGCTACACAATATCAGGTCAATAAAGCAGATTTTCTAAACTTTGCTGATCATTTAGTTTACATATAGTGAAAAGGTACAGAATATAGATGAAGTTTTATAAAAGAAATTCCAAAGTGAAAAAAGTCAGCAACTTGTAAGAAGGTAAAAAAAGAAAAAAAAAAATGACAGTCTATAAACATATAGAAATATGTAGCACACTTGGCAAAGTCTTTCCAGCAAATATTACACTTGCAAACATATGAAGGGAAAGAATACCCTACCCAAGCATTGATAGAAAATTGTATGGTTTGTCGATCCCAGCGAACAGGAGTTGGATTTTGACCTGCAGTAGCTGATGGCCCAGAGGTTCTAGTAGTTGACCCTACAGCAGAGAAATTTTGGTCCAACTACTCAAATCATATGAAAGAAGCAAAATGACAGAACAATAACAAGAAATTGAACTCAACTTTTATGCATATGCAGACAATCAGATCTATATGACTATATTTTAATCAATTAAATAACTGGAGCAGAGTGTCGGACCTGTATTGCGTTGTCGAGGCTGGTCATTTGAAGGGGCTGAAGATGAAGAGGATGACGCAGATGATCTTGTTGACTGAGTTGAACCATTTGTAGGCATTGCATCCACCACTAGATCAGGGTCCTGCCAATTAAATGTGTACAACGATTATGAACACAGCATATAAATATGCAGCACCTCTTAAGAGTTACTTCCGCAAGAAAACCAACAATCACGCTAAGTGACAATGCAAGCACAAATGGAAACAGCAAAATGAAAAGGCGAGAAAAAAATCATCATTTGGCATGTATTGCAAGTAGTTAGTCATACGGAGAGGAAACATTGCAAATGTCCTCAAATGAGAAAGCAAAACTCTATCCATCGTATCACAAAATCCCATTTGCAGAAAAAAGTGCATTATTCAATTAAACCAACATACCCTGCAATACTAAATAATTCAAAACCAAAATTCCAAACAGTGCCAAAAACCCACTGATAATTTCAATCAAGATTCAAACTTTAATTATTTTTTTTGGCTTCTAGACAAATCAAGAATCAAGAAACTAGCACTGTCAATAACAGTACCAAACCTCCCAAGTATATTAGAAAATAAAAAGGAAATCCGGGATTCAATCAAAATACTACATACATGTAAAACTGATCAGATTGCAAGTAAGATTCTAAATCCAAAAAACAAGACCCATTCAGAATCAATCCGGAAAGACCCAAGAATCAAGAACCAAAAGCAAATCAAAGTGAGAAAGAGAGGGTGAACGGACGATAAAGCGTTGGTAGAATTTGCGCTTGAAGTGATCGATGACATCAGAGCGAGAAGACAGGTGAGGAGGGATGAGGATGTTGGACCAGTAATCAGCCCATCTAGAATCGTTCTCGTAATCATAAGCAGCCGCCGCTATTTTCTTAAGCTTCTGTGGATCCTCCCTTTCTTCTCCCATTTGTTCTGGCAAGTTGTATCCGATCTCTCTCCGGAGGATGAGAAGTCTTGACTCTTGAGACTTGAGAGGTTTAGTTTCTACACTCGACACAAATGATTCAATTGGACGCAATTTAGGGGTATAGTCAACTGATTTTTATTTTATTTTTATTTTACAGAGCAGTGACATTTTACATTGATCTAAACCCGTTCATGACCCCACTTTAAGATTTAAGCTACAGGATGAGAGGTCAATTATTTTATTATTTTTTTATCTAATAAAATATTATTTTAAAAAAATAATTAAGTTTCACCGAATTGTTACGATAAATTATGAGAGAAAAATTCATTCAAAGAAAAAAAAAATCAATAACTTTAATAAAAAAAACAAATAAAAAATAAAATTATTAGAAAAAAAATTATTTGACATGAAAATAAAAAAACAACCAAAAAATATATAACTGAAAAAAGAAAAAAATATAAGCAGGGAATAAAAATGATTCAGAGGAAAAAAAACATAAAAAGAACATGTTCGAAACTGTGACTTTCTACCTAGGACTGACACTCTATCCACTGAGTTATAGGCGCTTCTTCATATCTTGTTGTGCAAAAATATCTAAATACTAGTAAAACAGCAAACTGAATGAACCGAATTGATCCGAAAACTGAGCAAAACTATTGTAATCTATAATAATTTGTCTCATAAGCTACAGTAACTGAACCTGATCTTTTTTAGTATATAGTATAATTCATTGCAGATCAAATCGATCTCTTAATACATAATAGGAAATATCTATGATATAGAGAATTATTTGTGTTTTTATTAAACCTATCCAGTGGTTCAACCTTGAAACCTCTTGATTTGATTTCTTAAGTAGCTCATTTTTTAAAAATAAAACCTATAGAAGTTGCCCTAACATAATCAAATTGACTTGACATGTCCAAAAACATCCCGATTAACCAGTAAACTAAGTGTGAGGATGAAATTAACATAGAAAAACCTTTTTGCCTAACTCAGGTTTAAAATTAAACATTGTGCAACTTTTTTGATATGATTCAATCAATTTAGTTGGTCCAAAGACAATCTGGTTAGAAGTAAAAAATTTCAAGGATGAAATTGAGAGAGAAACTGATAAAATTAACAAAAATAATCTTTCATCCCTACTTTTTATTTTAGATTAGATAGTTCTCTCGATGTGATCAAGTTTAACTTAGTTTATCCAAAAACAACCCAAACAACTATTAAAAATAGTCTAAGGATGAATTTAAAAGGAAAAAAAAGTTTGAAATGAAAAGGGTGGAATAGAAAAGAAATGAAAGGCAATTAGGAAAAAAAAAAGGAACTTCAATATTTATATTCATTCTCAAGCGTTTTACTAGAGAAGTAGTGATATAGTGATATTTTTTTGTTACTCTTCCACAACTACTTTTAATAAAATAATATATAGGGAATGTTCTATTATTTATTTAACTTAATATTGTTATACATTAGTAATTTACATGTAAGAAAAAAGTCTTAGGGTATGTTTGTTTTTTGATTTTTTTAAATAAGTTATTTTTCATTATTTTAATGTATCAATGAAAAAATATATATATAAAACAAATTCTTTTTACTTTTCATGATTTTTTTAATGATGATAATTAGATGAGAAAAGTTGAATATTTCCAAAAAAGGTAAAGATAATGGTTGTGATGATGTTAATTACAATAATAACTAGAAATTTTACATTACTAGAGTTATAACTAGTAGTATCGTAGTAGTTATCAATGGGTTTCACTTTAAAAAAAAATACATGCAAGTAAGAGATAGAAATCATAGGTGGAGATATTTTTGTTATCTCTTAGGTCATGAATTTTTATTATCTCTTAGGTCATAGGTGGAGATATTTTTATTATCTCTTAGGTCATGAATTTCATTTTATTTTCCACTTGTGCTTATCTTTCTTTGTACATTGAAATCTATCATGTAACTAATAGCATATCACTAATTACAATTTGAACACCATAATTTGTCTTCTTCTAATAATAACATTGCTTATGATAGTAGTATTTGCGATAATAATAATAATAATAACAACAACAACAACAACAACAATAATGGTGGTGGTGATAATAATAATAATAATTATAATAAGAAAACGATGTAACAAAAATTTTGTTGTGTTGTGGCAATAGTGATGATGACTATAGCGATGCAATGATAATTGATACAATAAAGAGATAGTGATATCAGTGAAAAAAATAATAATGGTGAAGGTGATCGAAGGTTATTGTGATGATGATAAAATAATCACAACAGTGATGTAATAATAATTCTCGATAATAATAGTGATGCAATAATACTAAAAATAATGGTGTTAACAAATTTCATAAATTAATAGTTATTTTTTAATGTTTGTTTATCATTGAAAAAAAAATCTTCCACGACAAAAATATTCTTGCTAAAATCTTATACTCAAATAAAGAATCATGATTGAGTAGTGCCTTGACAAGACAAAACTTTAATCTACAATAGATAAGAAGTTTTTATGTTAATGGATAGGATTTCAAGTCTTTAGAAGACGTGGTATAATGACAAATGATTTGTGATCTACATAGAAAATCTCAAGTTCGAGGATATGCATTATTTGTTAGAGTTTAGAACAATTTGGGTTTTACTCGCTGATTAAACCCACAAAGTGCGCTTTACTCGCATACAAAAATAAGATCCAACGACTAAGGGATTTTTCCCATTTGAGAGGGAAATCTTTGTGATTACAGGAGATGATTAGAAACTCTAAAGGGAGTCATTAGATAATGGTGGATTTTTTCCACGAGAACCATGGCCATGGCTCAGTTAATTTACAGAACATCTAAAGCTTCCAATAGATCATGGTAATGTTCCATTCATAGCTCACTGTTTTGGTGAACCATTGGATAACCCCATTTTCGGGCCGAAGGTTTATGAATCTGATGCTAATGTTGAAAAAAATAGAAAAAAGAAGTTGCTGGGACAGAAATATCTTTGTTCTGATGCTGCTCTGAGAATCTGGCTGCTGACTATATTTGTTAGTACTGGTTTTCCTAAAGCCGATGTGTTTCCTGCCAGTCAACGTCACTGCCATGATAAGAACTTCATTTCTGGGGTGTGAAAAATGTTTTTTAAGAGCTGTAAATCAAGCAGGGTGGTAATGGATCAAAATGGACTTAGCTCAGATCAGCTTCCTCGGCTGCTATACCATCAGAGCATGAAATGATCTTTACTTTTTACTTTCCCTGTAGTTTAAGATAAAGTGGTTCATCATTCTTGCAAGACATTATTTAATGTAGTTTAAGATGGAGTAGTCTAAAGGGATGTGGCGTGATGACAAAAAGTTTGAGATCTGCACAATAGGTTTCGAGTTCGAGTCAGTTTGTGCACTTCTTGTAAGAGTTTGGGACAACCGGGGTTTCACTCGCTTATCTAGACCCACAAAATGTGTTTTCCACGGAATGGGATTTACTCGAATCCAACAAAAAAAGAAGTACGATAGATTGGTTCATCATTCTTGCAAGAGATTAGTAGATAGAAAATGCTGGACTTCTGTTTCATTCATTGCAAGAAACTTGAGATGCCTGATATAACAATCTGGCAAGCTTTGAATTACAAAGATTGCTGTGTATTTCTTCTGATGAGTTTCCACTTCTTCCTCCTGACACCAGACCTTGTATATTCAACTCATTCTCAAGCTGAATGGCTTCATCCAATCTCTGTATAACTCTTTCATAGCAAATATATCGTCCACAAGCTCCATTATCCATAGCTTCATAAACATGGACGTGTGCTTCTGCCACCTTCATCACATCTGCTAATCCCAGGAGGCCCTGTCGCAGCATGATTGGACCACCTGTCCATGAGATCTTACATGTTAAGTTTCAATTGTAGAGAACAAGATCCAATTGTACTTGCATGTAAAATCTGAAGTCCAAACTTTAAAAGCTGTAATTTCTTTTCAGAATCTTGGATTCAAACTTTAAAATTGATTAAATGATGGTATTACCTTTAAGATATGGGACAGAGGTTTCTTTGTGAGCATGGGGGAATGATGTAGCTATGAGAAGGCCAGGGCAAACAGTTACAAGTTTCACTTTCAATTCTCTTGATCTTCTCCAAGCAATCTCTTCTGCTCTCATCTTACCCAAAGCAAGCCAAAGCTGTTTTACAAATTGAAAATCCATGGAGAATGAACACTTCACTTTTTCAACAAGTACCAAAATAATGGTTTAAATGATCTTACAAAGAAAACTCCTGCAGAAAAAGTTTATGCAAGAAATTTGAGCACCTTATTTTCTCTGCAGAATTCTTCACTGCTCCAACAACTCTCATCGACAACCCTGTCCAAATTGGAAGAAGTCCAGATGCAAGCAAGAAGAGAAGAAGTGAAGATGCATCTCCTTATGTATGCTGCCCTACCGCACGCTTCAATAACATTCCTCGCGCCTTCAGTTTCAAGAAATGCCGATTGTTCCTGCAAATTATAATGCGAACAGCAAACAACTGTAAGACATAATGAATAGCATTTTGAATGGAATTTTACTAATTATACGATGTTTGTAAAGCATTTGGAGTTTACAAAAATCTCTTTCCCTGCAAAGTTCACAAATCTTCTCTTTTTGGATTCGAGAAAAACTCCACCCCAGAAAACACAATTTATGAGAGCGATTAAAATCTCGGTTGTCCTAAACTCATTCAAGAGGAACACACTCAAACTCAAGACCAGCTGTACAGATCTCAAGCTCTTTGTTATTATGTCACGCCCCGTCTTCTAGGGACAACAAATCACACCTAAGAACTTCAAATTTCAAGCATGATTAACATTAAAACTTGTTCCTGTACTATGATACTACAGTAACTTACTGAATAGCCTGAGATCCCGTGTGGATCAACAAAGGAAGAGGTGTGGAAAACAGCATGACAGCCTCTAAATGCATCACAAAGACTTTCCAAGTCTTTCATCCTTGCTACTACAACACTCTCTAGTTTATTCATGTCGTCTTCTTTCATCTGCCCTTTCAAGTCCTCCAAATCCGCTGCACAATAGAAAACCAACCATGGTCAACAAATACAGAGTTAGTACTATCTAGTAGAAAACTACAAGCCAGGCTGCTGATCCAACCAAATCCTTCTCATCTCTGGCATATAAAGAAAAAAACCCAAGAAAATGAACTCTTCTACAATCCATTTCCCTACAATTGCAGATATCTCTTGCCCCAGAAAGTGTATATATACCAACTCACCCTGGTTTTGAACAGTGACTCGAACAAGGTAGCCACGAGAAAGGAGCTCTTTGACTATATGAGAACCCAGGAACGAGTTCCCATCTGTCACACAGACCACTCTGTTCTCTCTGGCATTCAAGCCAGCGCTGAATTTCTTCCCGACAAAGGGTTTTCCCTCTTCCCAGCGGAAAGCTGGCACAGGTGGTGAAGCTTTTGATAAAAGCTGCACTTCTTCCATCGTTCTCATAGGGTTGTCTCTAGTGTTTCTGTCTAGATCCCTGTATTGTGCATGGCATTTAAAGTAAGAGGACTGGCAGCTGGAGCTCGTTTTAAAATGCTCGGAAGCGGTAGATAGGAAGAACATTAGATACATGGAGCACAACATCCCACGAGGGTGGTAAGTATGGTCTCCGAGTCGAAATGAAGACCGATATTTCGGTTTGTTATCGTGACAAAGAAAATGGCACCATCCAACAAGTAATAACATTCCGTTCGTTTTTTCAATTGAAATAAAATATTTTTGTTTTGGAGTGTTTCACCCAACAGTTTCAAGGTTATATATTTAATCTAAAAAAATATACAATAAAATGATTTTTCTGAACAAAACTATGAACATGTATAATATTATGAGAATATCACCATCAATCTCGCAAGATCATTATAATCTCTGATTGCTCTGAAATTTGAACATAATATATATAAAATATATCAATAGACTCATCATAAAATTTCATCTTAATCTAACGACCGTATTAAGAGATATGATTGATATTATAAAATTATTCATTATTTAAGAAAAACATTATCTAGCCGAAACGGAACGGGTGGAACGAGACGGTACGTTTCAGCCGGTATATGACCGAAAAATCCAGCATAGACCGGAATTTAAACCGAGATAAAAATAACACCGTTTTATCTTATTTTTCAGCCGGTATGAAATGTTTAGGCCGTTTCAGCTGTCACGTCAAGCTCCAAGGTCATTAATGAATTATTATTATTATTATTATTATTATTCCTCGAAAATCATCTAGAATGTGTACAATTATGAAGAGCTGCAGGTGGCGTTGTTGTTCAAATAGTAACCTCACAGTCATGGAACGAGTTAGTTAACAGATTGATGAACATGGGTTCGATTCAATTTAATTTATTGCCATGCGAGTGACTACAAGTTGACCACGGAAGCCCTATCCCGAGACAGAGGAATGAGAATTAAACTCTTTCGCCAAACAATTTATTTCATAGATCTAGCCCCCACCGATCGCATTCTGTGTTTATTGCGCCAGTCTTGCCCGATGTGCTAGCTTACTAATGTAACTAAGTCTATTGGTAATAAAACTACCAAGAAAGACATGTAAGAATTTTCAATTTGGAAGTAAGCATTAAGTTGTGTGTACATGGGTGTCAACATTGTTTGGATTTAATTAGTCATTCTAATTGATGGATATTATTTGGGGTTGATTAGTCATTCTAGTTAGTTGACGGAGTCTAATGAAGCCAAAGTGATTATCTTGGTGTTGACCTTAATTGGATTTGATTAGTCACCTATTACAGGCAAGATTTCCGGTCGCTGTTTCGGTTTTTCTATTAAAACGGAACGTTTTGGTTTCGGAGCGTTTCGGCGTGCTGTTTTGGGGTTGTACTGTTCATATATAATTAATTAATTAATTAATTAATTATATATATATATGAAAAAAATTAAAATATTAATTTAATAAGTATAATTTAAATTCAAGATAAATTAATTTTAAATTATACAATACAAACACAAAGTCAAACAAACATAATCTCAAAATTAGAAACATCTCTAAAATTCCAAAATATTATGATAGTAAAATATTCTAAAATAAAAGAAATATTATGATTTTGAGCCGGAACTGTACCGAGACGTTCTGACCGGAATTAAAACCGAGACGAAAACGACGCCGTTTCGTCTCGGTTTTTTTAATGGCACGGAACATTCCGGTCATTCCGGATGGAACATAACGGAATTAACAAGCCTGATAACAGGTGATGAAGACTAATGATATCAATGTTATTAGAATTAATATCAACATATCTTAAAAGGAAAAATAAGTGAAGTTAGTTGTAAAGTTGGGGTTAACATATTGAAATGTTGATATAATAATAATAATAATAATAATAATAATGAATTGGGTTATGTCTGGGGATACTATGAGATGTGATAAATGAAATGAATTATTTTTATGCATGAAAATGAGTACAAAAGAATTGGGAAATGTCACAAATTTGGAGGGAATTCCGCTGATTTCTTTTTATTAAATTTAAAGGGCTTTTTATTTAGAAATAAGAAATGGAAAGTAAAGTGGAGCATGGTGCAATATGATATCCTGATTAAAACTAATAATGATAACGTAGAAAATCAATAATCCTTAAAAGACTAAGATCTTGATTGACATGTCTTTTCAAAAGTTTTTTGAAAAATAAAATTATTTTTTTTGGTGTTCTTAGATCATTTTTCATGTGTTGATGTCAATAATAATTTTTTAAAAATAAAAAATCATCATTTTGATGTATTTATAAATGAAAAAGCATTTTCAAAAACAACTTAAACCATACTTTCAAACATGCACTAAGAAATACGAGCATCCTTTGAAGCTAAAAAGTTATTGTCTATAGCTAATCATATTGCTAATTAAAATTGTATTTGCTAAAGATTGAAATGTTTCCACATCTTAGATGAAAGAAGTTTCATATATTTCACAATGAAGCATTCACTATCCTAATTTCAGTTTTTATACATAGCAAAGTCTAGACAAGATTTCTCTTTTTATAAAGTATTGTGAAACATTCCATTTTTTTTTTTTTTTACTTCATAGTTCATCCCATAAAACCATAAAGCAATTGACATATCTCTAAGGTTCTAAAATGCTAAAGTACCTTAAATAGTTTATTGATGAATGAAGAGCTAAGAATGAGAATAACTTAAACCATAAATAATCTCATAATCTAAATTTGCTTTTAAATTAATTTTTAAAAGGGTTAAAAATTTAGAGCAAAAGATCAAGGATTGAAATTTTTATTGAAGTTGCAATTTGATTATGTATAAAAGAATTAATGCTTGTTTCTCCTGATTTTCAGTTAAACAAATCATCAAGTTATTTAGTTAATCATTTTTAATTTTGGTTTTTAAATTTGAATCATGTTTCTAAATTTGAACAAGAATATGAGTTTGTGCTACTTGGAACTCCTATATATATATATATATAATTAACAAATCAAGTTTTTTTTTGGAGCTCCTATATTATAAATACACATCTAAATCATAAAAAAAACACTAAATTATGAGCCCCAAGATTTTTCCACGCAGACCTTCCATTCTGGTTTAGACAAAAACGCACAAAAAATCAAACCTTCATCTTCCCTTTCCCCGCAACTTTTCTCCATCTCTTCCTCTTTCTCTTTCAACTACCAACCATCACCAACCAAACACCACAAGCAACCTTTCATCTTCATCCCTCCTCATGCCAGCCTCTCTCTTCCACATGCAACAAGAATCTCTCATTATCGGTCAGGATTCTTGGCTGCTACCATAAACTAAATAAAAACTCCACATCCATTTTTACATTCTTAAGTTTTCGCCGCATGTGCAGCACCTAGTTATGCTACTTTGCAAAATTCTGGGCGTGCCAGAACAATATAATCTGTGTTAGGAACTTGGGAGGTCTTAAACCGTGCATGAAATCGAATTGCTGGCAATAAACAAAAAGTAGAGGAACACAAGGAAAAGTTGGCTGCATACCTGTGAAGGAATTGTGTCCTTTAAATTAATGTGCAATGACTAAACTTGGATAGGACAATTAACGGAGATAATTTAATCTGATTATTTTAGGAGTCGTAGTGCTTTGCTAGAAGCCAACTACGATTAATAGGGTTAAACCTATAGCTATTATAATTGGGTCCTATGAGGTCACACACTTAGAGATTACGGACTAGATCAACGAAAGAAAAATGGTTAATTATTAATACATATTAGATATTATTAATAATAAAGAATATTATTTATTTCTGAAATAAAATAAATATTATTTATTCATATTAGATATGATTAATTATGGAGTTATTCATACAGCCTTTTATTTGATAAAAGGACAAAGTCTTCATTTCTATTTATTGCTCTAAAAACCGTACGTTATAAAAGGAAATGATATTTTCTATATATTGATGTGCCATAAAAGGAAATGATATTTTCTATATATTGATGTGCCATAAAAGGAAAAAACGTCTCCATCATTGAAGATGGAATATATAAATGATTTTTTGAAAATCATGTTATGGTAATAAAATCTTTCCTAAACGTACGGGAAAAGGCTAAAAAAAGAAATGAAAGAAGTTTTGAATGAAATAGGTTTTTCATTTTTTTCTTGGCTGCTCTCAAAATCGTGAGTGGTGCAAGGAGAGACCACCATTTTTCCTTTTTCAACCAAGGCAATTTTGATTGCTCCCTTTTGTCCATTCGTCCTAGCAGTCGAAGGCAATAGATCTATTCGGGCTCGTGTGGACTAAATAGAGGAGCAACACGTGGGGCTCTCATCCTTTTAGATACCACCATATCTGACTCGGTTCACGCATCAACAGGTATTTTTCATGAACAATACTTTGATCTATCAATTATGCTTGAAGATTCTATGATTAGATGTTTAGATATGATATGAAATTCCGCTTAATGCATCTAATTTTCAACAACCTGCACGGGCAAGACACGGTAGGAATAAGTGGAATGGGGATCTTCATTGCTTAACTATATATATATATATATATATATATATATATATATATATGAATACAAATATGTACTCTGAGAATAAAAAATGCGGCAGCCATGTGTTAAAGAACCATCTCACCTAAAAGCTTAAGCTTATAGGTAAGACTCCAGAATATGATTTATATTATTCTCTAACACCCCCCCTCAAGTGAAAGCCCTTTGGGTTTGAAACTTGCACAGACCCACATTACATTGTGCTTGATTTTTATCAAATAGAATGGGGGTGGTGAGATTCGAACTCGTGACCGCTGGGTCAACAAGGCTCTGATACCATGTTAAGGAACCATCTCACCTAAAAGCTTAAACTTGTAGGTGAGGCCCCATAATATAATTTATATTATTCTCTAACACCATGAACGTGATATCGTGTTAGCTGACAGTGAAAGCAATACAAGTAAATGGAAGAGATTGTACATGAGTTGGCAGTGACAATTCTTGCCGAGAATGGATAAGATCTCACAATCACGGGCCTCAAAATCCAAGACTGAGCACCGTCACTCTTTAAATCAGCTACCACCACATTCCATGTTAAAGTTTTCTAGGGCGTGACGTGGCGGTAGAGAACTTGCGATCTGCACAGCAGATCTCGAGTTCGATCGAAAATGTAGGAGTTCTTATACCGCCATGCATTCGAGGATTAAACGTAATCCCCAGGATCTCTACTCCTCCAGCTACTCTGAGAGCTATCGAAAAAACCTGAACTATAGTCTTGGCTACCAAATGCCATCCTCTGAATCAGTCTGATCTGTGCAGAGTGTTGTCTTGAATCAAATATTTCACTTTGGCCAGGTTTCATCCCGTTAGATAGATCCGATGAGTCATCTGACAAGCCCAAGGCTCTCGCCACCTAAAATGGAAAAAACAAACAACAATACTATTAGCCAGGTTTGACCAATAAGGTAGTGAATAAGGAAAATATTCCACACAAACACATGACAACCTGACTCATTCTTGGCCTTTTTGCAGCTGAATGACGGACGCAAGCTGCAGCTGCCTCAATCATCCGAAACATTTCACTTGGAACATAGTTCTTCTCCAGCTCTGGATCAACCAATGCTTCAAAGTCTTCACTTTCAAGCGCACTGGTAAGCAATGGTCGTGCCTGACAATTTGGAATGTTCAATAAAAGTGTACAATTTGGAAGTGTTAATTTTTACAAATGGCACTATATATGCCAAAACCCTGCCAAGCTGCGACCAAACACCAATGAACTTGCTGTGGCCCGCGTGCATGATTGACTTATGCTACAGGTAGTCAATATTTTGAACAGTTCTAACACTTCTGGATATGGGATTGCCAGAAATTCTGAGCCCAAGGCTTTCTCACGTGTAGAAAGTTCAAGTTTTTTAAGCAAGATGAATATGAAAAACTTTGAAGCCAGATTAGTAAAAGCTCACGTCAATGCTGTGAAATCAGGTGCACAAAATAGCAAACATGACTGCGTACATAAAACTTCGATCTTGATCAGTCATTGCTTAAATTGTGAGCTTGTAAAATGCTTAATCAAATGAAAGATAAGATTTGACATTACTAGAGAATTCAAATGGGGAAATCAGTTCTCAGGGTAATATTTGAACGTCTCCAACATTTTACCAACCAAATAAACCATAAATTATCTGTAGCTCTTGAATGTATAGCATGTTAAGTAACCATCTCATCTAAAAACTTAAACTTGTAGGTGAGACCCCATAATATGATTTATATTATTCTCAAACACACACCCTCAAGTGAAAGCCCTTTGGGCTTGAAACTTGCACAGGCCCACATCACCTTATGCTTAGTTTTTTATCAAATAGAATGAGGATGATGAGATTCGAACTCGTGACCGCTGGGTCAACAAGGCTCTGATACCATGTTAATGAACCATCTCACTTAAAAACTTAAGCTTGTAGGTGAGGCCCCATAATATGATTTATATTATTCTCTAACATAGCATCCACTAGATAATGGGGTTGGAATGGTTATTGAACTTACCCATTCAACGAGGCCTTCATCACCTGGTGTCTGAGAACCATCCACAGGCTTACGGCTTGTAATTAGCTCCAAAAGCACAACCCCAAATGAATAAACATCAGATTTTTCAGTCAACTTTCCACTTGTTGCATACTCTGGAGCCATGTACCTGGAAGAACAATGTTCAAAAGAGAAATAAAAGAATGTTAGGGCACACAACAAAACATGTGATCAGTACAAAAATGCCATCTAATTAAGCTCCATCAGCTATGAAAAGATTTAGCTTCAACCTCTGAAAATCGCTTTACATGACACAAGCTTTACTCATACGAACAGGCATCACAATGAATGATAAAAGAGATAAGTAGTGAGGGCACCTACCCAAAGGTTCCCATCACACGTGTGGATACATGTGTATTTGAATCCAGTTCCAGAGCTATCTTCGCAAGCCCAAAATCTGAAACCTGATATAATAAAATGTGCTTAATAAAGGGATTGGAATTTGAAGAATTTATCATAGAAACAGAAGAACACTGAAATATGTTTCAAGTGCACAGAGATGGAACATATTGGGCAGGTTTCAAGTCTAATAATGCCAAAGAAAATCGTTTACTAGATAAAGGAATGAAATATTCCATCAGTATTCTGATGGAAAAAGTAATTGTCCATAGGGGCAGATTCCTCAGACCAAAACCTGGTTCTTAATGATACAAGATTTTCAGAAACAGACATACCCGAGCTTCAAAATTTTAGTCAAGAAGGATGTTAGAAGACTTGATATCCCTGTGAATAATGCGTGGATGGCCTGAAACACATCACACAAAAAAATGAGACAAAAAAGTCTGTCAATGTTGCAAACATACAAATAGAAACATATGTGGGCATGACGCCATATAATATTTGCAGAATGAAGAATGCATGTTGCCAACATGTTAATTCTGCTAACAACCAAGAACCATTTCAATTGTTCTTGTTCCTATTCAAATTACTCAAGAAGGTTTTCAACATATTATCAAATTGTTCTAGAATGAGTCTTGGATTTACACTTAATTAACTAATGATGAAGAAATTATAACTGGCACTTGTATGCCAGAAATTCAAAATAGAAGGACAAAGCTTCTAGTCCCAGGAGTCAAATCATTTATGTCCTCTGTTGTCAATGCAATTTCGTAAACATAAATTGTCAAGTAAGAGAGAAAAAGGAAAATTACAATCCTCATGCAGGTAAGCTATGCCACGAGCTGCACCAGCAGCAACCTTGACCCTTGTTGCCCAATCCATAAGCGGCCTGCCTTCACCTGCATAGGTCTATAGGAATTTAGAAAATACTATTTGCAGTGGAGCTTGAAGCATGAAACATGAACACCCCAAAATATAAAAATGAAAATACTCTTACTAAAATTAATTGAATAGGATAAGAGGGGAAAATAAGCAAATAGAAATAGATTGGTAAGAACCAAGCCAGCTCAAAAACATCTAAAACCCAGTAAGCATAATAGCCTGTTGCAACCAACACAGCCATAAGTCACATAATTGTTTTTGTAAACCTATTCACAAATATTATACCTAGCTGCCGGCATCGTAATTCAGCAAAGTAATTTAGCCAACGTAAATTTTCAGGAAAAAAAATGCTTTCAAGGCACAGGACAGTCTTAAAAGATCTGCAGTGAAAATCCCAATATGATTGGATAATTTTACGCCAAGCAAATATCTCATGATGATTTGAAAGAAATATGTATCATGTCATCTGCATCAAGATAAATCATTCATGGAGGGAAGTGGCATAAATTAATATTTCATATTCTAAACTATGAGCTTACCGTGCAAATGGTAATAAAGAGTATCGTTGGGAAGGTAGTCATACACAAGCAGTCTTTGATGCTCGGATATACAGTAACCCACCAGTGAAACCAGATGTCGATGATGCACTCGACCAATAATCTCAACCTCTGCTCTGAATTCACGCTCCCCTTGAGAACCACCAATGTTTAATTGTTTCACAGCAACTTCTCTTCCATCATCCAGGGCACCTTTGTATACACATCCAAATCCACCTTCACCTAGAAGATTCTGAGCTGAAAACCCATTTGTGGCTTGGACGAGTTCTTCATATGTGAACCATGACCTTGAATTATTTACTACACCTGGCTCTGATGGTGAATAGATGAAACCACTGCCAGAAGGACTGCCAACCAGGAGAGCTGGAGGATAAGGTTTTAGAAACATTGAGCCTGTATAGCAAAACTTTCATTGATTACCATCACATGTCAGCAAGCATTTAAATATTCTTTCTGGACAACCTGATAGCATAACCTCAGTATGTCATTCAACGATTAAAGAAAACATCATTACTTCAAAACTTTGAAGCCAATAAACTTATAGAGAATATTTGGCATTGCCTCTCATTTGAAAACAGTAGATAGAAGGAGAAAAATGACACATTATGCTTATTCCATAAACTAAGGTCAACAGGATACGGAAACCAGGAAATAAACAAGATGATTGTTCTGGATCAAGTAAAGGCGCCAAAAATGACCAGCCAAGTGTTAGAAAAATAAATGTTTAACAAGAAACCAAGACCAAATTCAGATATGATATTGTCTAAAAGAGTGATTGGAACACAAGTAATTGCGAAGCGAATTCAAAAGGGCTTAGATACAATCCAGCCTCTAGGACTTGTTTTACAGCCCCAAAACAATTTGTTAAATTGCTAGATGTCAACGGCGTGGATCAATGCATTAGAGATGCTCTATAAATCATTAACTGAGCATCCAATATAATTTCATGTTTCCAAACAGGGAAAGCTATCAGATTTGTCTTTAGAATGTCTTACGAGGGGATTGTGTTAGCAGACAAGTATCATCTTTTTACACTGATTGGCACATATCCCCTCACAAGGCTTATCACTCCAACAAAAAAGATCTTACTTTACTGAAGATCCAGATTTTGCATCAAGTAGCCATGTTCTATGTCCTCATTCGCAAAACAAATATAAACTCTAAGGGCTTTAAAACAACACCATAAGTGCCCCAGCAACGAAAATTTCAGAGAATCAATCAGATCTAGCTGCAAGACCGATTACAATAGAGCAATGTTCAATAAATTACCTGAATTTTGCGAGGAGGCAAATGGAGAAGGCATAGTGTGACCACTATTTTGTTCTTTTCTTCTCTTTCGCTTTTGTGCAAACCACACAGCCATCACTAAAAGACTGAGTGCTACAAATCCAACCACAATGCCAATTGCAACTGCACCTCCAGTTTTTGAACCTCCTGGACCACTGGATGAGATATTCGCAGATACATTGGTGTAGTTAGTTGCTCCAACAGTTGGTTTCTTTGTTGGGATAGAGGAAATGGGTGAGGTAGGACTTCCTGTTGGAGCAGGAGGAGATATTAACGGAGGCGTTGATGAGGTTGATGGAACTGATGGAGGTGGTAAAGGCAATATGGGTATTGGAGGAGGAGAATTTGTTATCGGTGGAGTAATATCAGGATGAGAATTAGGTGGTGGGGTGGTAACTGTAGGAGGTGCAGGATGAGTTTCAGGGGACTTTACTGTTGGTGGAGGAGAATTTTTTGTCGTTGGAGTAATATCAGAATGAGAATTAGGTGGTGGGGTGGTAACTGTAGGAGGTGCAGGAGGAATTTCAGGGGACTTTACTGTTGGTGGAGGAGAATTTGTTATCGGTGGAGTATTATCAGAATGAGAATTAGGTGGTGGGGTGGTAACTGTAGGAGGTGCAGGAGTTTCAGGGGACTTAACTGTTTGTGGAGGAGGCGAATTAGTGGAGGGGGGTATCGGCACATTTGCAGGAGGAGGTGGAGATCGTGAAACAGCTTGAAGGGGAGGTGGGGGTGTTACAGGAGTCGTTGTAGAGGCTTGTGGAGGAGGGAAGGTGCTTACTGGTGGTGGAGGGGATTCATTAGGAGAGGGCGGTGAAGTAGTAGAAGCAGGGGGAGGCGTAGCAGGTGGTGGAGGTGTTGGTGCTGGAGGGGCTTGTGGTGGGGATGGTGGGGGTGATGGTGGTGGGGCAGATGGTGGAGGTGTTGAGGGAATTATTGGTGATGGTGGTGGTGATGGTGGTGGTGGTGATGGTGGTGGTGATAGTGGTTGAGCTGGAGGAGAAGTAGCAGGTGGGGTTGGCGGTGGGGATTGAGGAGGTGGGGTTGCAGGGTTAGATGGTGTTGAAGGCACTGGAGGGTTAGTGGTCTGATCAGGCTGAGATGTCGAAGGAGGTGGTGAATTGGTTGTAGAATCTGGTGATGATGGTGGTGAAATAGAGATTGGTACTAAAGAGGGGGAAGAATCCAGTGAAGGTGCTAAGGAAGCCATGTCTGTATCTAACAAGAACAAGATCTCTAAATTTCTTACGAAGCCATTTCTAATTTAGGAGAATCGGTAACTAAAACCTCAGTCTTACATTGCTCATCGCACAAACATCAACACTACATCACCTGTCAGATACAATACTCCAATCCAAATATACAAAAGACTCGAGCTTTGTCAGTTCTTCCACTACCAAATGCCAAAATTCTTCAACATATGATAAGAATATATACAAAACCCATTTCAAAAACTCAAGCAAAAGTAATTCACTTTATCTTGTTCACTGGGAAGACCCAGATCCTCTAAATCCCAGACACAGGTTAAAGAACCCAAATTTACAAAAAAACTAAGCATAACCCAGTTCTCAAGGTCCACAACGAGCAAAACTAGACTAAGAAAAAATCCCTCAAAACTTGAAGGAGAATGAGATCACCTAAGCCAGCTGACTCCAAAACTATCTTCTTCTTCAATTTTAAGGCGCAGAGGCAGCATTCCCAGATCACCAAAAAGACAGCAAGGTAGACACAGAAGAGAAAAGCCCTTGCATGTCTTTCAAAATGAAGATTTCTTGGCACTTTTGTTTCCTACAAGTTGCAAACTTTGCATTCTAATGATGCATTTTCAAGAGCATATCTCTCCTTTTCTTTTCTATTTTTCCTGCAAATTAATGACGGTGTGTGTGCCCACAAAATATGCGAAGAACGTGGGGTCAACGATAGAAGGCCAACCTTAGTCTCCACTTCACATTAGCAGGAAGGAGTGTAGCATGGGTGGATGGAATAAATAGAGAGCGAGAGAGAGAGAGGAATTTGTGCTTTTGGTAATTCAACGTAATAATAATAATAGTGGTTTTAAGGGGGGAACAATCACAGTTTCAAATTTCAGACACAGCAACGAGCTTTCTGGCACTAAATTAAGGTTATTTTCCTGTCAAGTTTTATATTTATGGCAAAAAAATACTCTTGAACAATATAGCATATACTGTTTTCACTTCGAAAACAAAGTCTTAACTATTTATTTTAAAAACCTTTATTATTATTATTATCATTTTACAAAATAAATAACTTGCTCGATCTCTGTCGTTACTTTCATCATTTTCACGTATGAAATTTGACCACAACATTTTGAAGATCTTGTCTGTTTATGCATCAGATTTTGATCTTGTTGTTACCACCAAGTGATTTGCTGGTAAGAAACTAATTCTAAATTGAGCATTGCAAAAGACAGATTTATTTAAATTATTAGCAAATCGTTACTGTAATGTGATTAGCAATAATTAATCCTCGTGTGCAAGTCCAGAAATTTGCACAGAAAAAGGTAGATGTGATGACAGTTGGCTCTGAAAGATTTAAAACATACTGGTTGAAGGTAACGTACGTTCAGAACAGAGATAATAATGGTGGGAAACAATAATGAAAGCCAGCTCTCAACACCGCCATATGATATCAGGAATCACATACTAACATGCACAGGAAGGGTTTATTTAGAATTTCTTGTGGTGGGATTTCTACAGGTTGGTCGGGCTAACGATGGAAGCTTGGTCTCTTGCCTTTTATTTTGTGTTTTTTTTTTATTATTATTTTATTGATTTTTCAGTTTTTTTCTCGCCCGATAAAGCTTCCTTCTAGCTATGCACGACGTCTATATGCTTGTGCAAACATCTTGACACTCTCATCCGGAAAATTGTAGATGGAAACATGTGAGCAGGCTGTGTGTTTGATTTACTGGAAACAATAAAAGTGACTGCATCGTAGATAATATTGCAGTAGATTTCAGTATTTTAGGCAGGTTGAAGATAAAAGTTAACGAGTTTGAGACAAGATGTTCTATCTCTTGTAAGAATGAAAAAACCGAGATTTTAATTGTTTATCTGGATGATTCATAAAATGAGATGGGATTTTCTTGAATTCAAAAAAAAGAAAGATAAAAGTTAAGTATAGAGTATAGACAAGCCACAAGGTTATAGATCAGTAAAGGTTATTAAGAACTTTCCAATTACTCCAACGAGCAAGATAAAGAAAAAAGGGTGCCAAAGTATTCAGCAATGTATCAAGCACGTACAGTACTTAGATCTACATGGTATTTTATACACATAAAAACACCTCCAATCTTTCTTTTGGGGATTTTTTCCAGCATCAAGCGATGAAAGAACAGATCAGGATGAAGAACTGTGGACAACAGAGATTACCTAATTGTGAGAGAGAAGCAAAGAACCAGACCAAGAGAACAATGGGGACAGTAATGGAATCCAAAATAAACTTCCTTTTTCAAAACTAAGAAAGACCCATTAGAAATTTCAAAGAATCTCAGGAAAACAAAACACAAGAATTTAAGTGACACCAGTAGGAATTCAAGAATGAAAGAGACAGGCAAGGAATTGCCAAGACGGAGAGAAAAAGGTGAAGACTTTGTCAAGGAAGATATTATTGTCTTCTGGGTGTGTGGCGCCGCGGTTCAACGCGGGAAGATATTGTTTTCTGAGTGGGTGTTTGGGACAACCACACGGCTAGCATTTATTTTGACTGTGGGTCCCACCCTTAAACATTAATATGCAAAAAGCATCTCTCACGTGGCAAAACGAAGAGAACGTGGTTTTTTTTTCCTAGCAGAGAATAATATAAATTATATTATAAATCTTACTTATAAATTTAAGTTTTTAGATGAGATTGTTTCTTAACATCTTTGCTGCACATTAATATCAATAATCGCTTCCTCTACAGTCAAAGAAATTTGTAATTTAGAAGTTGAAGTCTTGGTCTTCCTTCCTGCTCAACACTGTGCCGAGTACAGATCTCTTTTTATTGCACCTCCAAAGTTTTTTCTATGTACAGAATGAATATCGCTAACCATGCACCCGTCGTTAGAAAATCGAAGGAAACTTTGAGCGGAGAACCATCTCATATCCTTCACTTGATCTGCCTCGAAAGCCAGCAGAGGATGAAGACAAAAGTCAGAAAAATAATATATTTATATATTTATTTAGTATATAAATATTTTTTTTTCAATTATAAACACACACACCCCTTCACAACAATATTTTATTATGTATAATTATTAAATCTACAAAATTAAAAAATAATATATTTATATATTTATTTAATATATATATATATATATATTTTTTGTTTATGAGATGTATTGAAAATGTGAAAATAAAAATAATAAAAAATATAAATATAAATATATTATTATTATAACAGATACACTTCATGCTTTAATGTTAAAATTAGAATATTGTTGATGAAAAAATATTAATTACAGTGAGAAACCGATTATTAAAAAGTTAAGTCAAACTACCGACAATTTTTTTAATATTTAAGTGATCATAACACGTTAAAATACGATGCACCTGATTTTCAAATATAAATTAATCAATTGTTGAATTGATAATAAATTAAATTAAATTATTTATTTATATTTAATTAAATTTTATATTTGGATTAACATATTCAGAATCTAAAAGGTTGCACACATTAAAATACATTAGTCATAAATTACACAAGGATAATTTCATTAAATATAACTTGATTAAAATATATTTTAGAGACTAAAAGCTAAAATATAATCAATACATGAATCACATTTCTAGACCTAGAAGAATCAAGTAAAGATTTGTTTGAGTTAATTTTTAAAATCATTCTGAAGTAATATATGAATATTATTGAGAAGACAAATATATATTTTGCTATTTATAGTAATTTACTATAAGTATAAAGCTAGACATATTATTTTGGAAGTGAAAAAGAGAAGTCGTGGTATGTTAAACAAAAAAACTACTTAAACATAAAATTAAAGTCAACACTCTTGTCATAACAATCTCTCAACTAAATTTTACAGTAAATAAACTAGGTATAAAAATTGAGTATAGGTTATTTTTTATTTACTATTTTTTTTTTGTAAAATAAAAAACATAGATTGAATATATTTTATGCAAAACAAACAATTTAAAATAATAAAAAAAAAAAGAAATTGGTTTGGTTATAGCAGTGAAGTATAAAGCACGTAACGAGGGAGGATACGCAGAAGGATTTTTTTATATATAATTATTATTATTATTATTTTTATTTTTATTATTACTAAAGAGCTAAAAGAGATCAGAGATCAGAGATCAGCCGTTTACTGTTTGTTACTATGGACTAGACATTTGCTCTGCTGCTTCGCGCCACATGAGCTCGGTTTTTTTTTTTTTAGTTAGGGCTTTTTTTATTTATTTGTATATTAGAAATGACAAAGAAGTAGCTAAGGGTGAGTGGTTGTCTGTACGATGGCAAATTCGGCGCACGAGAGTTCAAACCCGCTCAGACAACAAAACTGAATTTTTTTTAATCGGATTTTTTTCATAACTAAGGTGCTCGGGCCAGGTTACGCGTGCCACTATTAATCTCCAAATCCACTTTTTTTATATATTTTTTCCCCTGTTTTTGTTTTGCCACTTATACATTTTTTTTTGTTTTGCCACTTATAATTTTTTTTTGTTTTTTTTCTAACCAAGGTGCCCGGGTCAACTTACGCGCACTACAATTTTTTCTTCTCAAGTATTTTTTTTTGTTTCGGGCCAGCTTAGCGTGCCATGAATAATCCCTGGACTCACATTTTTTTAACATTTTTTTCTGTTTTTTTTCTCACTTATATATATTTTTTTTATATATAATCAGGGTGTCCGGATCAACTTGCACGTACTATGACTATTATTGTTTTATAGAATACCTAAAGGAGATCGCAATTCCAAAAAGTAATGAATATATATATATATATATATTAAGGCGCTAATATGAAATAAATAGCAAAATATATAATTAGTCTAACATATTTATAAGAAAAAAAATACGAATAATTATTATCATTATTTTGAATGCCTTATCTACAATAATTAAAAATTTGAACACCTAATAATATTTTTTTTTAAAAAAGCAATTAAAAAATAAAATAAATGGCAAAACAAAAATAAATATTATTAGATTTTGAAAAATTATTTGACTTGAAAAAAAAAGAGAATAATAAGGCGAATAATTACACCACACCCAACCGCCAATGAATGCCCAATTAACTACAAAAAAAAGTAATTCATCTCTAATTGATTTCATCGATTGCATTTTTTTCATCAACCGATTATATAATTGTCAAAACAACTAAGACACGCCAAAGAATCAATCAATTGCAGGCTTGCAATCTATGAATTAAATAAATCGACACACAATAACAATCAACCAGAAATAATCTATCTTTAATCGATTTTAGTAGCTACAATTTTGCTATTTGTTGGTTAAATTGTTCGTTGTCATTAAAATAAACCCAACCATCAACAAATTTGATACAAGAAAAAAATAATTAATCTTTTATTCATTTTATTAATTGCAAATTTATGTCCACCAATTAAATAACTGTCAAAACAATTAAAACACGCCCTATCAATTAATCAATTATAGTTTTTCAATATGCAAATTACATAAATCGATAAAATATTTAAGTAAGTTCACCCATTAATGAATTGACTATAAAATACAATCCACTTATCTTTAATAAATTTTATCAATTATAATTTTGAGAGTTGTCAATTAAATTATTATTCGAGCACTTAAACTGATAACAACAATCAACTAATTCGATATAGACAATAAAAGAAAATCTACAACAAAAGTTTAACGATTACAATTTGCTATCTACCAATTAAATAATTCTTTTGCAAACCGAATAATTAATCAGTTTGCTACATCAAAAAAATCAAGCGCAACGCGCGGGCTAGTCAACTCGTAAATTCTAAGATAAAGAAATGGACCAGCCCAAGCCCATTATTATTCTTCAACTTCCAATATTTTTCTGCAGCGCCATTCAGACAGTTACACAGTCTTACAGTTTCTTAACTGATTTTTTCTGCAAGAATACAGGCATGGCGGGGATTGCTGGCATGGGCAGCAGATGTCGTAGGAGCTCATGGTAACAACCATGAATTAGAAGAAGACAGAATCCCAATTGTGCTCACTGATGACCAACGAAAGTATGTTCAAGAATTAGATTCAAAGGTTTCATCTTTGAGCCGTACGATCCATGATCTACGGCTTAGACTACCTCCACCTGATATCTCTCAACGTTTACCTCACATTCTTGCTCATTCCCTTGCATCCAATGCTGATCTTGCTCTCCAGTTGAATGCTCATTCGGCTACCAAAGAGCAGGTAAAAATGCAGTCTTTGAGGTGATCTGGGGTTTATTTGTATCCGGGCTGTTGTTTTTTGATTGTTTTTGATGGGTTTGTTGCTGAATTGTGTGGTCTGTTTTTGTGTTTCTGGGTTATGGCATCCGGGTCTTTTGTGTTTTTGGATATTGGTAAACCGATGGGTTTTGCTACTGTTTCGTCTTGTTTTCATGCTCTTGGTTCGCTTTATACCTGTTATTTTCCATTTGGGATATTAAAATTGGGTTCTAATTTTAACTGGGCTGTTCTTCTTTTGACAAATATAGAAAAAATCGCAATGCTTAGGGGATAATTGTATATTAGCTTGTGTATTGCTGTCGATCTCTTCAAGTGAAGGTTTCATTGTGATTAATTTTATACCCTTAACATTTTCCATTTAGAAAATTTGAATGATATATAAGAATTTAATATTTATATGACACTTTAAAGAGATTTTGTTATTGGATATGCATGTAATAATACACTTGGTTTGTAAAGAAATAGGTGATGGATATTTTAACTTCGCTTTGGGCTTTTTCGGGGTCTTTGTTGCTCAATTTTAAGAGAGATTGAGCTCCATATGAGAAATTGTTTGGGATCAGGGAAGTTGGTGGTGCAATTAATCTACATGCTCAAAGAAAGAGCATGATCCCCAGGGCATGTAAATTCTTTTGGGTCGGGGTGAAGGTGATGGTGCAGGTCTAATCTATCATGTAGTGAGTAGTGACTGTGTTAGGGAGTTTCCAACTGCTAGATGGCTTCTGGAGTAAAATAAGAATATGCAGCATGCACAGATTAGTTTTGCATGATAAATGATAACTTGGACATGCAAAGTTCTACTGTGTGAATCAAGTGCTCAAGTTGTGCTCTAAATTTCTTGCAATAGAAAGCCATATATTCAGTTGACTCTTGGCATTTTATGAATCTATCTAGGCAAATTTCAATTGGAAGTATCTCTCTAAACATGTGATTAGAATTTAGTTCTTTTGCTTAAAAGAAGTGCTATTAGAAGGAGTTGTTAGTGGCAGGACAATCCATTCTGATAATTTATGTGGCATGCAACCTTCACATTAGTAGAGGGCAACATGTGAAATCTGATGATCATCGAATTTGTATCCTTGCCAAGTGAGAGACTATTGAAATAGAAGCTTAAATTCAGTTACTATAGATTTAGCTTTAAAGAGAATTTGATAATTTCCTTTGTTTCTGGTACACTGGAGGACCAAGCTCTGGAGGAACTTGGGTTGATAGCAAGAGAAAGCTTTTCTTTTCCACAAGCCATTAGTTGATCCTATTAGAGGAAATTTTGATGTCCATTGCATGATGCAATTATAAAAGTCTCAGGTTGTCACCTTAAGAGTGCATTCATTCATGCAATGAAGGACACTGGTAGGATAGTTTTGCAAATTCTTCTTCTCTATGCTCTAATCTAGTGGGACCATCTCTGGTAATGCCTTTTTTTGCAAAACATTATTTTCCAAATGGTTAAATGTAAAAATATTTGGTTAACTTAAGCATTATCATTTGCAGAATATCTGTAAACCCAGAGAGGTTGGCTACTGTTGTCAATTCTATTTTTCCCCTCTATGACAAGACCAATCAAATAATGTAAATTAATCAACACATTTTCAAAAATAAAATTTATTTCTTAGTGAAATGTTAATTTGATGATGGCTAGCCAGTGATCTCCATGGCGTGGGCCTGACATTCATTTAGCCGAGCTCGCTTCAAGGTGCTGGCAGCCCCAGCAGTGCCCCCTGCTTCCTCTCGCAAGCTGGAGGCCTGGTTGACGCAACGGGCGCGGAGGGCCATGGTTGGGGATCGCGTGGAGGGCCGTAGCCGGCGTGGGCGTGGCATTAAATTGCTGGGCTTGCGTCCCTGCATCGGCCCTCCCCGCAATCCCTGACCTCATGGCGTGACGCGCCTGCTGCCGAGTCCTGGCCTGCGGTTTCCGAGCTAAGGCACCCCTGTTGTATTGCTGCCTGCTATAATGACCCGTTTTCGGTCACTGTCTCCGTGATGTGTATTGCTGGGAACCTGGATGAGTTCTGGTCTGAAGGCTGATTTAATTTTACTTAATAACAATAAATGATTATTCCCTTCTGACCTACTAGTATTTTGGATCTATATTTATTACAGGCCCAATTGAGAGAGGTGACCCTTCAGGAAGAAAATGCTGCATATGAAAAGGCTCTATTAAATTGTGAGAACAACATACTGGAGAGGATGCAGGAAGCAGATTTACTTCTTAGGAAGTTACAGGTCAGACTTGCCTGCCACGTCTATATGCTTCTCTGATGAGTGATGTGCAACTCTTCTATGATCGCGTCTGTCATTAGTCATAAACATATATCTCCTGGTGTCTTGGCATGCTTTTTTAAAGAGTAATATTTTGTGATTTTTCTGTTTCAATAAATAGACTTTGTTCCCCTTTCCCTTTATTTTTTTTCCTGTAATTTAATGTTTTTTATTGTGTAATGAAATGTTAGGAAATGGATGAGACTGAGCAAACTTTGATGGAGGAGCTAGAAAATGCAGAAACTGAGAGGGATGCCAGACAACATGGAAACTCTGGTGAATCTGTTAATGCATCTGAAACAACAGTTGAAGCTGGACCAGATGCAGAAGCTGCAAAGTCTGATATATTAGAGAAGTTGGATAACAAGAAAAAAGAATTGGTAGATTTGCATTTATCCACTTCTTACAAGCTTTCTTTCTCAAACCAACTCCATTTATTTTAAGGTCTTGAAAATCTGCCCTAATTCTCTTCAGAGTTCAATGGAAGAAATTGTTCAAGATTTAGAAAAAAGGTGGATGCAAGTTCAAGAGAACGCACTGAAGCAGCCTACTCCAGGTTTTGAATATCAGAAATCTTCTTGAAGTTTGATTTTCTTTCATCATTGTGTGTGTATGTGTGAGAAAGAAAAGGAGAGGGAGCTGAGATCAGACTTTAGTTTATATTTCTTTCCTTGCTTTCTGGAAGGTTGTCAAAGGGACAAACTTGAGTTTGATTTCCAAGCATTCATGGGAAGTGAAATTCGCGCTCAACAACTCAACAAGTAAAATAGCGTAAACAATTCAAAACACTAAAAATCACAATTGGCTATGATCTTGGTAAAATAGGCTGTTGAATCGGTAAAATCCCCAATTTTACTTTATGATTTTGAATTTTGGGTAAATAAAAATTTGGGCTATTTTGGACTTCCATGAGTCAGTAGTTTAGAGGCCTGCCTGAGTAGCATGATTTGATATGACCTTGGTTCATGAAAGTACCTAATCTAATTCCATCTTGATGAAATCTTATACCATAGGATGATTTGATATACCCAAGAATGTTTGTCTACCTGGAACAACATTTGTTCAGTGTGGCTAGGCCTTGTTTTGCATGACCACGGTATTGGTCCAAGGACACAAGTATGATTAGATTACATATTTATGATTAACAGAAAAAAATAACTGGTTACAATAGCTGTAAGAGAAATGATTAATTAATAATATTATTGTTTGAGCATAGGTGTATTGTTAATTTTGTTAGTTATTTTATAGAGTGCAAATCTTATGATTTTACGATCCGATCTTACAATATGATTTTCAGGACCCTCTAATGATCCTAGTTAAAAAAAGCGATTTTAATATCATTGGACTAGGCTTTCCCTGGAATAGGATTACAACATTTGGGAAAGCGTCTTATGTTAGGCTTCAGGGAGGATTATACACCCTGCAGGTGGGGATTAGATTTGTTGTCTGTAGTGGATGTTCCATGGTGATCTCTTGATCTGATTGCTAAATGGTCTTTCTTTCAATAACTCTCACAGAGTTTTGTTGATGTTCAGTGCTTAAACATTTAGCTTTTGTAATCAATGACAAGAAAACCTATGCAATTGGTATTTAGTAGAAAAATTACCACTCTTGAAGAAGTAATTTGAACAAGGGAATTTGACTTGAAAGTAATTTTGCCACAGCTCAGAGAGAGAAGTTATTGGATAAACAGCTTCATAGCCTTATCGAGCAACTAGCAGCTAAGCAGGTGGATTTTACAATTTATTACAAATTGGCTACTACTTGTGACTTCTGTATCAATGTGGAGTAGATTCCTCATGAAATAAACACCAACTTTTCAAAACGTTGTCTTGTTTGTAGGAACAAGCAGAGGGTCTGGTCGGTGAAATTCATTTGAAAGAGATGGAGCTTGAAAGATTGAATGGATTACGGAGGCAGCTTGAAAGTAGCAATGTAGAGAGCAATGCTGCCAGGAATCGGTTTGGAAGAAGCACCTCGGACAAGTGGTCTGCTTCTGCAGACTATATAGTCGATAAGCTACCGTATTCTACCGGTGGCCGAACTGAGCACCAACAGAGACTCATGTTCCTGAGGTCGGCATTTGTTATTTACATTTTATTCTTGCACATTGTGGTTTTCATCAAGCTTTCATTTTGATTAGTATCAAGAAATTACATTTTCCTCTCCATATTTGAATGTGAGATATTTCCGTTGTGTAAATCATTATTTTGTAAAGAAGTGACTAATTAATTCCTCTTTCATAATGAAGTTGGTTTCCTGGACAGATTCTCTCTCTCTCTCTCTCTCTCTCTCTCTATATATATATATATATATAAGCAAAGAAGCTGTTTACGCGATTCTATGATAGGGTAACGACGGCTTGCACATAGACAATAAAATAATGATTAGTGGGTGGAAAATAGGGGGAAATAGAAGATAAAGCAAAGACATTATAGTAAGGAAACAGCATTATAGCTGTGATGCGTAGAGTTTTATATGTTCTCAAATTGAGATTGACCCAAGAAATGTAAAATTTTGTTGGATGAGAACTTCATGAATATGGCATAATCCAATTCCAAAACATTCATCATTATCTGTAAGTGGTGACATAATCAGTGATGTACACTTCTTGTAAGAATCTGAGATAGCTGGGGTTTTACTCACTCACCTGAACCCACAAAGTATGTTTTCCGGGTGTGAGGGTTTTCTCGAATCAAAAAAAATAAAAAATGTTGATTTGACTACTGGTATGTGTAATGCGAGGGGAAGAAGACAGCATTTTTCATGTTCTTGTTTCATATATTCTTAAAAACTTAATTTACTTGTAAACGATAACCCATTACAGAACCAAGATTACAAAGAATAATGAATAGTGCTGATAAAATGTGTTGAAGATAAAACAATATATTCATATCTTCGTGAAATAGTTTTACTGTAGCTTCTCATAAAAAGATCTCCACGCTTCCTTCCTCATCATATAAAGCAGAAACTCATTCCATGTGTCAATGGGGCCAGGCAAGCACCAGTGAACGCAGTCAGCTACCGTCACATTGTCATGAGTTGAGCGACCATAATAGTTTGGGTGCCCATCTGGCCTCAGCAGCATGGCTTCTGTTGTTGCTAGCAGCTCAAATCTTAAACCTCTCTTCTTCCCTTTTTTCTGTGCTTTCCTGAGCTCTTCAACTTGTGTCAAGTAGAATTCCAAGACATACCCGTCAAACTTCATTTCCTCGCTTGAAAAGGGCATTGTCCTAATACAATTCCCTCCTTCATTCCAAGCTCCATTTTCGAAGTGTGAAGGAGAAAATGTCCTTAAAAATGTAATGCCCTTGTAGTTCTTCAGGCTTCGAAGGGTCTCAAACGCAGCTCGAAATGCCATTCTGTAGCCATAATACATTGTGACAGCAGTAATGTTTTCCATGTAGCAGTTATGACAACCAACAATCTGACCATTGATATGGTATATAAGAGGACGGAAGAACCATTGTCCAGCTGAGATGATCACATAGTCAAAATTTTCAATCTGACTAGCCCATGCCTCATCAGCCTGGTCTAAGTAAAGGCTCATCAGGCTGTTGAGGGAATGGCCATTGGGGTCTGCATCAGTTGGACTTCACCAAGAATGGAGACCAGAGAGTTGCTAGAGTAAACCCGTAATCAGAATAGAACCAGCGTTTGAAATATGTTGTGTCTGCTGTATACCTATGAGAAATATCCTCAGGATGGCTCACCTGAAAGACGCAGAGCAGGAATGAGAATCAAATTTGTATCAGAAATTCTTGAAACTGATCGTCTTGTCAGAAAATTTGCAAGTGTCCTACAGTTTGTGATTCAATGCATATGAACATACGCAGCGATGAGTGATTAAAGACTTACACTGGATAAGAGACAAAGCAATGACTGCATTTGGTTCCTTCCCAAGGAGTCCCCGACAAAAGCCATCATCTTCCCTCGAACAAGTTCCAAGAACTGCTTTGCATTAAAGAAAGGCAGCGCACATTTCTCTGGTCTCCACCTCCATTCCATGAACTCTGTATCAGGCCTCCCAAATTTCATGCAATTTTGCTGGTCGATGATTAGGCTACAAGTTGCATTAGTGTAGTAAGGCCCATTGGGATAAGGAATCCATTTCCCACTAAAAATGTCACATTCCTTCACTCTTCCTATGTTTCTCAAATCACTGGTATCAATCTTAGGGGATGGCAGTGGTGAGTGTGAAGTTGTCAGAAGATACAGAGGGACGATGGTGAGGAAAACTAGACAGAGGGCTAGCAGCAGAAGCAGCTTTTTGGAGGTTCCATGCTGTGAGTTCTTTCCATCGGAAAACTCAAAGTCATTAAACTTCATGGTGAAGTAAAACAACAAACTTCACATTTTGCACACTATATGGGGGCTATAGTGATGTTTTTATAATGTTTCTGGACATGGATCATATGTTTGGCCACTTATAATTAGTTTTAACAGCTGTGAAAGTTGGACTCGAGGTTTGAGGACACTTGCTGGTTCACAGATAACACACCTTTTATTTGTGTTGAAGCATCGTAATCAATAATTGATAGCGAGCTTGTGCAAAATCACAATCATGATGCAAATGCCCTTTATTTTGTTAAAGCCTCATGATCATATACCTGGAAATGATTCAAGCCAAGTCTTCAAATCAAGGTTGTCAATTCTGTTTTGGTTGGTGCTTTGTTTTTTTCAATTGGAACGGAATATTTCGGTTTCGGAGCATTTCGCCACGCCGTTTTGGAGTTGTACTGTTTATATATATATATATATATTCAAAAAAAAAATTAGTTCAAATCCAAAAATAAAACTATTTACAATTGTGCAATTAAATCTAAAAAAGACACAATAAAATGATTTTTCTAAACAAAATTATGAACATGTATAATATTACGAGAATGTCATCATCAATCTCGCAAGGTCATTACATTCTTTGATTGCCTTTAAATTTTAACATAATATATAAATATGTCAAGAGACTCTTCGTAAAATTTCATCTCAATCTAACGGTCGGATTAAGAGATATAATTGATATTGTAAAATTATTTGGCCGAAACGGAACGAAACCGGAACGTTTCGGCCGGTATTTGGCCGAATAATCCGGAATGGACAAAATTTAAACCGAGGTAAAAACGACGCTATTTTATCTTTTTTTAACTAGTACGAAACGTTTTGGCCATTTTTCGACCGAAACGGAACGAAACTGACAACTATGGCTTCAAATAGAGCATGGTGAAAATGGACTTCTGCATTCCTTCACGCTGCTTCTCTCATTCATTGTTTCAGGCACAGAAATGTACACATAGTTTTTTTGACTAGTGTCACATGGGAATAGAGATGCAGAAGAATTAAAACATAATCAAACAGTGATCGCATTTTACAGTCAACACTGTGCCACATCATGGTGTTTAGCATTGCAGGTATCTTCAACTGAAAGTATTGGACTTCTCTTTTGGTTATATTTAGTGCCAAGTGAGACTGGCGTGGCTTAGGAGCAAAGTTATGGATGATTGCAAATCGCATTTTAGTGAAATTGAGTTCATTCCATGCACATCTCACCACTTCTTTTCAGTGGAAACTTAAGTACCTTATGCTTTGATAATAGAGTGCTAATCATTCATGTCATCTACTTCTCTCTTAAATAAAATATCAGGTGGGACCTTTTACACATCCCTGCCCAGTGGGTAGTAGTGTTAAGGAACCATTTTATCTAAAAACTTAATCTATCAGGTGAGGTCCCATAATATTATTTATATTATTCTCTAACACACCCCCTCAAGTGTCTAGGCGTGAAACTTGCACACAGACTCACTCTACCTTGTACTTGATTTTTATCAAATAGATAGAGGGTGGTGAGATTCAAACTTATGATCGCTGGGTCAACAAGGCTTTGATAGCATGTCTAGGAACCATCTCACCTAAAAACTTAAGCTATTATGCGAGGTCCTAGAATATAATTTATATTATTCTCTAGTGGGACTTGAGAGGTTGTTGGGTTATTAATTTATTGTATCCATGAGAAAAATGAGATCGAAGAACTTTCCTTTTTTTTTCTGTAAATTACTCTATTATTTAAATTGATCCAAGAGAAAGGAATTAGCCGTTGGGATTTAGGAGAAATGGTTGCCTAACTATTGTTGGTAATTTGGTTTCTCAGCAATCAGTCCAAATGTTCTTGCACATGAATTTGAACAAGATTGTGGTTGGGTTACTCAAAGATGGTTAAGTTATCTTAGTTGATGTTTAGATAAAGAAAAGGGAATATTGTACTTCTTTTTTGAAGAAACAAAATACATTGGGATTGTTCATGGTTAACTTGAGATGTGAAATAACAATTACCATATTTAGCATATTCTAATTGTATTAATCCCTAAATAGTAGCCTATAATAATCTAACACGTTTAATGCTGAGATATGTTTTCGTTTGTATATAATTCGTAATGTATCAATGGAAGAATTAAGCTTTTTTTTATTTTTTAAAAATTATTTTTGACATCAGCATATAAAATTGATCTAACCCTTCAAAAAAAAATTAATCTAAGGTAAAAAAATAAATTAAAAAATTAAAAATTAAAAAAAAATACATTTTTGGAACGACAAACACCCATTTTATCATTCTAACAAACATCAAGCACATTATGTCCCTGGTTTATCTTTGGAAGATCAAGAATTTAGATCAAAAGATGATGATGATATGGACGGTGCCGGTGGGGTATGCATAGAGCCTTTGATTATTACCCTTGGAATGCTTGAGTAACATTCACTATATTCTAAGATATATTTCTTGAAGTATTTTTTTTTCCCTTCTCTATTAATGATTTTTAAGGCAATGAGGGATCAAGGGCAGAACTTGAACTAGAATCATGATTCTCTTCCTTCCTAGCAGGAAAAGTGTCAATAATTATATTTCACAAGGTTAAAAAGAAAAGTCAATAATTATATTTCACAAGGTTAAAAAAAAAGTCAATAAAAAAAAGGAAAAATTGAGTTAATAAGATTAAATCGATAAATTTTTTTTTAATAAAATCTGATCCTTAATACTATAAATTAAAGGATGAATTGAAAAAAAATAGATTTTAAAAAAAAGAAAACATAATTAAAATGAATAGCATGAGGGCTTTGTGATGTAACATCATCTAATTAATTAATATTAACATGCATTTTTGCCTTATAAAATCTTAATATATAACATACAAGTGGATTTGTAGCTTGCTAAAAACATATAAGTCTTGAATTTAAGTCCTAACTTCTTAATTAATAGTTAATATAAAAAAGAAAAGACAAGAAAAGAAAAGAAAAGAAATAAATCTTAATCTAACAGTGAGAGATGCTGGAAACTGGAATTAGAGATTTTATCTATGAGTTAAGATTTCTTTACAGGCCGGTAATTATCAAATGGGCCTCTTCTCTTGTAGATGTTTTTTTCATTTCATAGTTTTGGACTTGGCCCATAGCCCATAGCCCATAGTTTGGTTTTTTAAAATTATAAACCTAATAGAAAAATCTTCCATGCAAAATTGGGATCCATCCTCCATGGAATAAGATGCGACTGCAAACCTCCAAGAACACATATTAATCTTCAAAAGTCTAACATTTAGGTTAAAATTCAAGGTTTTTTGTTTAATAGCCTCTTTGATATTGAACTATCGATTACTTTTCAAAATGTTTTTGAACTTGAAAATATAATAAAATATATTTTTTTATTTTTTTTAAAATTCATTCTTAATACCAATATAACCTCAAAACAATAAAAAAAAACACAAAAAAATTATTTTATGGAAAAAAAAATATTTTTTTTTCAAAAATATTTTTAAAACACAAAAACAAATAAGTTTTGTATAAAAACTTAAACTATGAAATCATAAGTTCTCAGTTTCCAATCCAAGAACCATTGGCAGCAAAACCAAATAATGATTGTTTTTTGAAATATTTTCTACTCATAAATATATTAAAAAAAATATTTTTGTTTTTAAAAAACTAATTCTGATATTAACAAAAGAGCTAAAAGAGCTCGGGGTGGGTACTGTAGCGCTAGACACAGTTGCACGCGTGGGATCGGCCATTTCTCGGCGATGCGTCGCAGCTGTTCGTCTGCCTTTCTCTTATGAACAGTGTAGAGGCGAAATTAGCCCCGGTAATAGGACAAAATAGCTGACGGTCTGAGGGTAAAAATCGCTGAGGGTCAGGGGCATGAATGTAGTTGCACGCGTACGGACCGGTCCGCCGCAGTTTTTTTTTTTTTAATATATTTAAAATGGCTAATTACTATTATGGGCCCGAATAAGACAAAACCATGGATTTCGGTCCAGGGGCTGTCCGGTAATTGACCAACTTTTTTTATTTTTTTCCCCGTTAATTGTCGGAGCGTGTGTCACACGCGCCAGCCGGTTTCACGCCCCACGCCCCTGTTTAGGTGGCGCGTGCGGCGCCATACGGTGGGACGGAGACGAGATTCCGACGGACGGAGCGGTTCGCTCGGGCGTGTTCTTCCTCCCGCGGTGGCGCGTTTACACTCAAAAATTCCCCGTGGGACGCGCGTGGAACCGGTTAAAAACGCCGGCCACATTTCTCTCTCTCTCCCGCACGTCAAAGTGCGGGAGAGTCCCCCAATTGTGCACCTGTTTTACTTCGGTCCCTTGACTTTTGATTTTGTTTTTTGTCCCGATTTTGGTTGCATAAGTTTTGATTTAGTTTCGATTGGGTCCTCCGATTGCAATTGATTGGATGTCAATATTTCGGTTCGGTCCTCCTTCTTTTAATTTTCGGATTCGGTTTAAATTATTCAATAAATACGAGTACATAAGTTTCGATTTCTTCAATTGGATCCTTTGATTGAAATTGATAATATATTGAATTTGCATTTTGGCCCTTATAGTTTTAATTTTTTTATTTTCATCCCTTGATAAATTGATATTTGTGTTTTATTTTCCATTATTGACATAATAATAATAATAATAATAATAATAATAATAATAATAATACTAAGAATAATACTAATAATAATAATAATAATAATAATAATAATAATCATGATAATCATAATAATAATAATAATCATAATAATAATAATCATAATAATAATAATAATAATAATAATAATAATAATAATAATAATAATACATAATAATAATAATAATAACTAATAATAATAATAATATCATAATAATAATAATACTAATAATAATAATAATAATAATAATAATAATAATAATAATAATAATAATAATAATACATAATAATAATAATAATAATAATAATAATAATATATTCTTTTTTCTTGCTTACTCTTTTGTTAATGTTTATGAGTGTTTTTTTTCCCGGGATAATTTGATAATTTTAATTGTTTTTGCAATAATAACAATAATCATTTTATATCTAATATTACTTGGGGGATAAAAGACAACTCAAAAAACAAAAAAAATAAACAAATTTACCTAGGTTATCTACAATTAAAAAACGATACAAGTCACTTTTGTCTCGATTACATCTGTTCCTTTTAAACGGCAAACAAGTCATTATTATATGTTTTAATATTTATTGCATATTATCGGCTCAAAATATATAAAAAATTAAAAGAAAAATGACCTCGGATTTTTTTTCATGAAAAAAATTTAATATCAACATTCTTAAATAAATTTAATATAATAATATGATGAATAAATCTTATAAAATAAAATAAAAACTTCGCTTTGATTTTTAATTTTGTGCTCTTTTGTTCAAGTTTATTTCTTAAAAAAAAATTAAATTGTGAATATTTAAGATCTAATATTACACGGGAAAAAAATACAGATCAAAAAAAACAAAAGGTCAACAAATTTGCCTAGATTATCTACAATTAAAAAATACACGAGGCACTTTCCATTTCAGCTACACTGTTCTTTTTTAACGGTAAATAAGTAATTATAGCACGCAAAAAAATTATATTTATTTTGTGAAAAAAAAATTCAATATTTTTTAGTTATAATGTGTAAGATCTAATATTATTAGGAAAAAAAATGCAGCTAATGTTTTTTGTTTTTTTACAAATTTACTTAGCTTTTCGACAATTAAATATATATTCCTTTTTTGAAAAATATTGCAATGTTTTTTATTTATAGTGTGTCGGATCTAATATTATTGGGGAGAAAAGGCACCTCATAATTTTTTTTTAACAAATTTACCTAGGTTATCTACAATTAAAAAAATATAAAAAATCACTTCCCATTTCGATCACACTATATAGTATGTGAGACTAAGTATATGTGTTTAATATTTATTTAATATTATCGCCTAAAAAATATATAAAGAGAGAAAAAAAATGACCTACGATTTCTTGAAAAAAAAATTAATATCGGCATTCTTCAAGATATTTAATATAATAATATGTATATATATATATATATAAACCAGATTCAAATGATCAACCAAGCACCACCGTACCTGACAGCAACCACATGAGCTTCTAAAATGTCCTTTGCGGTTGATATCAAAAGATCCCTTGAGTTGAACTCATCATGGGGCTCCATTGCAAGTGTTCAACAAAATTTTGCAATATTTTTTGTTGTCATATTAACAAGTCCTTTGTATGTGAATTGAGAGCTTCCTGATATCTTTATTGGCCAGAAAGGAACACAAGCTTTGTCGTATATTCATGGAAGTTTATAGTTTTTCAAAAATACTTTTGAAAATCAGTACCAAACACCCTCTAAATCACTTGCATCACTTTGGATGAAAAGGATTGGAAAATTGGAGGAGTGATCAATGTCTCATCGCATTGTCTTCTTCTGTCTCTCTTATGTCTAGTCTCTGTCCTAGAAATTAGTGGCCGGTCGACATTTTTATTCCGTCCATCTTTAGCCTCTGTGTATTGGCCTCTTCAAGAGGAAAGAAGCTTGCCAAAAACTGCACATTTGGAAATTAATTTGGATGTAATGGATGGGGAGGGAGTAGCTATCAAGAAAGCTGAGGTTCCGTGCAGTGCTTATTCTGGACCACCACTGAGTTATTCCAACACTCCAAAAAACACAGTTGAGTTTCTGTTTCTTTCATGCTTTAGAATGTCCAAAAGAAATTCGCATCACTGCATGGAGATGCCGGCCGGAGCTCAGGAGTCAGGAAAAGCCAATCCTATGGCAAACATCCGAAAAGAACATACGTTAATTTTCCAGCTGAAACCATTCATCAAGTTGGCCGGTGCCTACAATTTCCGATCTCCTAATGTTGACAAACTTGACTTGTCTGATGTTCAATGGAAGCAATTTCAGTAACTGTGACCATAACATTGGTGGCTGAGACCAACAATTAGAACTTTTAATTTCATTTGGAAATTGATTTATGAGTTTACAAGCAAGCCAAAACACGATTCACTGGATAAGGCTAAATATATAGATATTTGGTCTTTAAACTCCAACACCAGTACTGAAATACAAAATTTTTGTCCTACGCATAATAGAATGAAAAGTAAAGCAACTAAGCTTGAAAACAAGGAGAGGAGTCCAGTTATTGAATTGCTTAAGCAGCACCCTTTCCCTTCTTCCTCTGGATCTTCTTCATATAAAAGTCAAGTTCTTTCCCTTCCAAGATGTATCTGTTGGGGAAAAGATAAGTCAGAAAATAAAAACGTTGACATCGAAAGCTCCATGTACTATCTATCTGTATATAACTAGCTCTTATCAACTCACCCATCAGCTCTGCCACATTGACCAGGTCGAGATGAGATGGAAGCCAACAGCCTACCACCTCCAAACTGCTCTTCAATGTGAGGATCTAGCTGACGACCCTGTTGACGCTTCTCAATCTTCCTGATCACATGGTTGCTCTTCTTTGTTTCTTCCGAAGTTGCTTCTCCTTCCTGCTGATATACAAGACAGAACATTTTAATCAGGAGCACCGCATAAAGAAACTAATCCAGAAACAGGCAGAAGATAAAACATCAGATTACCACGCAAAAACAATTATTAAAATATAGCATGGTTCTATCTCGTTGGCAGCATTAACAACACAAATTACCATAGCACACAAATGAAACATGGCAAAACATCATCAATTCGCAGTTCTACTAATCTTCAATAAAAAGAACAAAATGCAGTTTTGTTATATTCCATAAACAAACAGGATGATCCACAGCATTCAATATCTGTATTGAAGTTAAGTTAAATATCAAATTAATGAAGAGAAACCTCGGAGGAAAAATGGTTCTCCAGAATATATAGGATACAGGAGAAGAAAAAAAAAAGAGGAATAACATTGAGCACGCACACACACACACAGCCCTTAGTACAAGAAAATCTTATTCGAGAGAATATACTGATGGGTCAAAGTCATTGAATCAAAATCCATGCTTAAGATAGTTTTTAAGGCTTTACAGGAGCAGTGAAACATTGAAATGAGGAGGGTTCATATTGATTCCATAAAGCTAAAAACCTGATAAACTTCTCTTAACCTACTCATAAACAACGTTGGCGAAATTCAGTAGATCCCATAGAAGTGCCATTCTTAAAAATCATGTTAATTACGATCACAGGCATCTAGCAAACATCCTCAACGTGAAATAAAAAAATCAAATATAAAAGAAACAGAAAAGAAGCATTATTCTGGTAAAGCATATACAATAATACCTCAGGGGCTTCCTTCTTCACCACGGCCTTCTTCTTCCTACCAATGTCAACCCCATAATGCTGAAGGTACCATTGCTTGAATGGGGCAGCATCCACTTGAACAATGGCACTTTTGACAAGAGTCTGGGTTCGGACAAGCTCATTGTTTGAGGCATTGTAAACCACATCAAGAATACGGGTTTTGCGAGTGACAGCTTCACTGCCCCACGAGTAGTTCCCAGTATCCAATCTGAGGGCCCTCCACTTCACATTGCCTCCACGCACACGAATTCTTCTGACAGTCTTGTTGCTTGAGATCTTAGTGCTTGCAGGCTGACGGCCTAGCTCATACCTTCATCGATCCAATAAGCAAGTAATTATTATAAATAAATAAATATTGCAACCTAAGGAGAATTAAGGAAACTGTACTTTCTCTTCTTCCTCCAGGCCTTCTTCTTCCCTCCAGTGGCACGCCTCTTGTGCATAGAGTCACGTGAGATACCTTCAAACACATAAACAGAGACACCATTTTACAGCAGAACACAGCACAGCACACAGAGATATACTACTTTTTATTTCAAGGAAGAGAAACGGAGAGAGGTTTTTTACTTACCCATGGCTGCGGTTGCGGTTGCGGTTGCGGTTTTACAGAGACCCACTGATTTATGTATCTGTTCCTAAGCGCCTCTTCTTCGACTGGCCAGCTCTGCTCTATTCGTGAAAACCCTAGCTGTCTGACTACGCGGGGCAGTCTTGTCATTGCACATACCCCTATTATTATTATTATTATTATTATTGTTGGGCTCCACAGTCAACTCTAAGACAAATTAAAAATTGTTAGTTTGACTTTGGAGGAAATTTGAGCTACGTTGCGAAGTAAAAATTTGGAAATTAATTTTTAATATAAAAAAGTAATGCTATCATAATATATTTAACTATATGGTTTGATGTGAATTACATTTTGCCTCTTATGTAGTTTATATTATCTTCTTCTTTTGTAAGAAAAACAAAATTCAAACTAAAGTTGTTTAAATATTTACAAAATTGTCATTATTATTTATTATTAAAAATATTTTACTTTAGATATTATAGCATGAAGTAGGTCGGCTTAGTTAAATCATATTTATTTTCAATATTATAGTTATTTATATTTATTTGTTTTCTTAGTTATTTATATATATATTTTTTTTGCTATTTAGTTTAGAAGATTAAATATTGTGTTTAATAATTTTTTTTTTCTTAATTTGTTTAGGAACCTCATTACTTTTCTTTTATTTACAATTTCTCTAGTTTGTTTTGTGAATTTATTTATGGAGTTAAAAACCTCTTAAAAAGGAGATTACTTGGTGTAGTGATCTTATTCGGTAGAATTTTGTATTGTTTGTAATTGTTCTTCTTCTTGTGTTATTTCCGTCTACGTCATAACACATTAGTCACATGTGAGAATATAAATAAAAATAAATATTAACACATGAAACCATGAAAATAGAATTTAAAGAGTGAAATTGAAACAAAAATTAAATACAATAATCAATCTATAAAAAGTTAAAATTCTCAAGGACTAAGAAAAAAAATCAAAATAAAGAGTAAACATGTAAATAAATCTAACATTGAGAAAAGAACGATTACCTGACCCGGAGCCGTAATCTAAATTAAATTTATAAAATTAAATTTTATAAATTTTCAATAAAGTCAATAAAATGAAGAACTAATCCCACTCACATAATAATAGGACAATGACAGGTCACAAGAGGCATCGATGGTCACGCGAAGTAGATTAGGGGCCTGTTTGGTATAGCAGTTATGGTTGTGGCTGAAAAAATGGAGTTTTAAAAATGGAGTTTTCAACTGTGGTTCAAAAAACGCAGTTAAGTGTTTGGTTAAAACTGTGGTTGAGTTGAAGGTTGAAGAAAAATGAGTTTTGGTGTTTGGTTTCCAAACTTTACAAACTGCTTTTAACTTGTGAAATTACTTAAAAGGGTATATATATATATATATAATGTTTTTTAAATATGATAAATTTAATAATTATAATAAATTTATTTTATCAATTATTTTTTATCCCACTTTTCTCTCTCGTTTTTTTAATGTTAATTAAGAAATACATTTTTGTTTTGTTTTTTAAGTTATTTATTCAAGATAAGTTCAAACATAATTAATTAATATACACTTCATTACAAATATTTCAATCAAATTAATTACAAAATAAAATTTATAGCATGTAATTAAGCTAACTGGATTTTTTTTTATTAATTTAACATAATTATTTTTCTGTGCAAAGTATTATAATTATTATAATTAATAATTATTATTATTATAATTATTAATACTAATTATAAAACCCACCTCCCACCCGTCCCCACCCCAACCCAACCCTATCTTCTTCTCCCACACAACCAGCCGCCCTCTCCAGCCAGCAACAAAAAAATTGGATTTTCTCCACCTCCCGTTTACTCCACTCTCCCTTGGCCCTCTCCAGCCAGCAACAAAAAAATTGGATTTTCTCCACTCACATGCTCTACCGCAACGCAGCTCCAGTTTCACTACCAAATGACAATTACCAAGTACAAATAAATTGCCTCCGCTGCAATTAAGAAAAAAAGCACCAATATTTGTCACTAATTTGATGATCTCAAGCTAACCTTAACCTCGAACTTGCTGTACCTCAAAACTCCAGGGATGAGGAGTTTTGTTACATGAGAAGGGAGATGTGGGTTGTTGTAGAAGTTGCAGAGGAGAACAGAAATTGAGATGGGAGGTTGCAGACGAGAGGATAAGGTAGGGATTTTGCTTTTCAACGGTTACATTTCGGGAAGATGAGAGATGTTTTTTTTCGTTTAATCAAAACGGAGGAGGTGCTTTTCTTGAAACGCCGTTCGAGACTAAAAAAACTGTGGGTCCCATTCATTTTAAATGGCGTTTTGTTGTTACCAAACACTGAACCTTCATCCCAAACGGCAAATGTTAAACGCACTGGTGCGCCAAACGGGTGCTAGGGCTCTTTGGCATCGCGATCGGAAATTACTTATGAAAAAAATTATTTTTTTTATTTTAAATTAAAAAAATTTAATGTTTTTAGATTATTTTGATGTGCTGATATCAAAAATGATTTTTAAAAAATAAAAATATATCATTTTAATATATTTCTAAATGAAAAGTAATTTCAAAAGCAACCGCAAAATTTCCAAACAGGCACGAACTATAGGAGAAAGTTAATAGCGAAATTTGTTGTCCAATTTCTTTATTTTTTTTTTATCCGGAGAGCATTATTTTAATGAAAAAGACTTCATTAAACTTTTTAAATATATATTTAAAAAAATTGGATTAATATCAGCTAGAATTTTTAAAATATATTTAAAAAATTACTGAGTAGTTGTTTTTCAAGAAATTAAAGAAAGAATAAAACTTTTCATGACTAAAACATTATTTGTTGTCGAAAAATAATTTCAAAATTTTAACAATTAAATCTCTTTTGAAGGCCATCAATCATAGCATTTTTTTTAAAAAAAATATTTTAAGAAAATATACATTTTTTATTTTCGAGAAATTAAGAACTTCTTCTTAATAAAGAATATCTTCTCCAAATCAATTTATTTATCAGTCAAATTTCCAAATAACTTTGAAAAAACATATCCTCATATTGACTTTATCGACACAGTATAATTAAAATAATTAATTAATAAATAAATTGGTATTTTATATATACACACACACACACACACACACACACAAAACACACCCAATTAACTCTCGAGTGCATTAATTTAATTAATAAATGATATTTTATAAAAGTTCAAGAGAGATGAGAAGGTCAATGTAGCTCTCAAGTAAAATTGCGTGGTCTGCCTTCCAAGCTCTTAATGCTTCCATTGTGACCTCTCACAGCCACCTGCATTCATTCATTTCACCTCCTCCACCTCGTCTCTCCTCCCCCCACTCACCTCCTCTCCACCCTTTTTCTGCAACTTTGCTCTCTTTTTGCAGGTAATCATTTTTTGAGCTCTCTTTCATCTCCTCTCTCGATCTTCTTCTGTGTTTTTTCTAAAAGGTGATGAGAATGTTTTTTTTTTTTCAAAAATGTTTACAGGAAGGTATATATACAGTGGCCATATACATGACGATGGGACTGATGAGCTTGATGGCGAGCTTGAAATCGAAAATAAGGGGGTTGAAGATGAAGAAACCTTATGATAAGATCGAGAAGAGTGACAGCATGAGAGTGGAGATAAGAAGCAGGAAGGCCAAGAAGCTCATTGAAGAGACCTTAAAAATTGCAGATTCGCCGAGGTCCAAGACTTATGCTCTTTGATCAGTACTGCTGCTGTTCTTGATCGTGTTCTTCTCAGATGTTTGGCTCCTGCAAGTAGTGATTAGAAGGCAGACAGCTCGTAGTTGGGTCGTCATGTTTCGATGTTTCTTTCATTTCTTCTTGATTAAAAGCATGTTTTAATTATTGAAGATACATAGTACAAGAAGGCTGTCTTTAATTCTGCTGTGGCGTCCGTTACTGTTATTTTCTTCATACCCTATTCCCATACCACATATAAATATCCCTATTTCCCTTCATAAATCCTTCTGATGTCCAGCATGATTTGAAATTGCATCAATAACTCTTTTAATTATGTGCCCCGTAACCTCAAACATAGAAGATCGGCATGTATTTTGTCGCTGCAGGAAAGAGAAAAAAAGGAGGGGGAAAGAAAAGTTGTCCGTCGGCAATCATTTGACTGCCTTACAATGACACGCGCTTCATCAAGAGGAAGAGGACATGATGCCGCACCTGTAGATATATGGTGTGAATTCCTCATGGAGCTAGACGAGATAGATTTTCTTAAATTCATAATAATTATAGATGTTATTATGAATATGTGATCATGGGTCATCTTTGAATTGCTGAAAATATCACAACTTGCTCTCTTTCATTGTAGAGCAACAAACCATATTGACTGTGTATGTCAAATCTAGTCTTGTACAAACCATAACATATATTAAATACCTTACTACACTAGCATAAATAACTTTCAACATGTCTTTTACTTTATCATTTGTCTCTGAGAACTGTTCAGTAGATAATATGAAATTATTCGCTAAAGTCTTACTCGTTATTTTTCTATTATCCATGTTGAACCTTTCTAACACTTAACATAACTATAATGAGATAATCATAATCTATTAGTAGTTCTATCTTTACAAATCTTCATCCCAAGAATCTTTTTAGTAGTACCTAAATTATGCATTTCAAGTTCTTTACTCAATAAAGTCTCTAACTTGTTGGTCCCACCCATATTATTTGCACCAATCAACATATTATTCATATAAAGCAATAGAAAAATGAAAGAATCATCATCAAGACTCTTTACATAAACATAATAGTCATACTCATATATTTTATAGTCAATCTTAATCATGTATCCATCAACTCACTTATATCATTTCCTTGAAGACTATTTTAGTCTATAAAATTATTTCCTCAATTTATAAACCAAGTGTTCTTGTCCATTAACTAAACCTTTCTGGTAGTAACATGTGAGTTTTCTCCTTCATATCACCATAGAGAAAAGTTACCTTGGCATTCAATTACTCTACTGACTTATCAAAATATGATACCAAGCTTAACACTACCTAATGGAAGTATGTTTGAATACATGAGAAAATATCTCATCATAGTCAACCCCTTTTTCTCTTTGAATAACCCTTTGTTATAAGACTACTCTTGAACGTCTTACCTTTTTATTTTGATTCTTTTCTTTTTTTCTTACACACTCATTTACATCATATTGCCTTATTCCTCTAAAAAGCTCAACCAACTCTCATGTTTGTTTCTTATGTAGAGACTCTATTTATTTTTCTATAGCATTTATCCATTTACTTTTATCTTAATTGTATAATGCCTCCTAAAAAGTAATAGGATCCCCACTACTAATAATAAGTGCATAAAAAAACAAATTTTCAAAACCATACTTAACGGGTATCTTAATAGTGTGTTTGGGTCTACCTAAAGTTATATTGTCATGTTGTTGATCTTTCTGAACTAGAACTCCCTGAATTCTCAATGGTTTCTTCCTTAAAATAAATATTTATCTCTATATGCATCTCATGGTCATTGTTGTTGTTATTTTTTAGCATTTGTTTCTTTTCTTCCTGAATACAATGTGAAATAGTTTTTTTAGAAAAAAAAACAATATCTTTATTGATCATTATCTTATTTGCCTTTTAATTCTAGATCTTGAAACCTTTCACCTCTTTCTATAGTCTAGACTTCGCATCAAGTTTGGACTTCTCATCACCAGAAATATGTACATAGGCTTGACATCCATATGTTGCTTCTTGATCATATGTTTCTCACACAGCCTTATGAAATTCAAATATGTATACTCAATACCATTGTTTGACCGAAGATATTTGATCTTCCTTCATGTATGGTTTATTACTTATGTTGCCCATACTTTGAATGTGATAAGAATTTCTAACTTATATTGCATGAAGTGCACCCAAAACCTTTTCTGAACAGTCATCAATAAAAATCATGAAATATATATTCTATATAAATATTTATTGGCAATCTTTGTCTTTTAATCGTTGTTATAACACCTTCACTCAATATAATGTAAGGAGCGAAAAGAGTCCATATCCCATTTGACTTGCCCTTTCAACATTGGATATTATCAAGATAGAAAGTGTAAGAAGATGGTAGGCTAAGAACATTAGCCATGCGAGACAAAACATGGAAAAGGTGGTCATGATGTGGCAAATGTTCGGACAAGAAATCAAGATTGAAGGTGGGCACATCATGTGCTTAAAAATCAATTATCTATTTACTTTTCAAAAAAAAAAAAAAAAGAGTTCATTATCGCAAGAGGGTCACGAAAATCCAAGGTGTTCTTCCAAAGTGGTTAGAATCTTCGATTATTATACAATTGGACAAGGGAATAGACACAAGAAGTAGCTCGTATGCCGCATGCAAGACCTTGTCTCGTACTACAAGGAGTCAAAATGTTCTTGAGGTTCCTGAATCAAAAACAAAACCCACATGGTTAGCACAATTTAATCCTTCAATCGGTCAAGAATCGATGAAAAATGAGAGGGTTCATGAATTCTTTTTTCTTAATTTGATCGTTTGTGAATACTTTCTGGATTTTTAACCGTGTACATACTTGGCATGAACTAGCAATTATCACAGCTCTTAAAATCAGGGTTGTCAGTTTTTTTTTTTCGGTTTTAGCCGAAACGTTTCGTACCAGTTAAAAAAACGAGACAAAACGATGTCGTTTTTATCTCGGTTTAAATTTTGGCTTATTCTGGATTTTTTGGCCAAATACCGGACGAAATGTTCCGGTTTCGTCCCTCCCGTTCCATTTTGGCCGAATAATGTTTTTTAAATAATAAATAGTTTTACAATATTAATTATATCTTTTAATCTAACCGTTAGATTGAGATAAAATTTTACAAGGACTTTCTTGATATATTTATATATATTATGTTAAAATTTCAGAGCAATCAGAGAATGTAATGACCTTGCAAGATTGATAATGACATTCTCGTAATATTAAATTTCATAATTTTGTTCAGAAAATTTATTTTATTGTGTCTTTTTTAGATTAAATTGCACAATTCTAAATAATTTTATCTTTGGATTTGAACTAATTTTTTTAATTAATATATTTAATTTTATATATATATATACATAAATAGTATAAACTCGAAACGGCATGCCGAAATACTCCCAAACCAAAATATTCCACTCTAATTAAAAAAATAAAACATCAACTGAAACGAAATTATAAACTTGCTTAGAAGCTAGAACTACTTGATAGTCTCTCTATTAACAAACCATTTAACCTTTCTCCTAAATTTGAACTTGAAATTTATTATTGTAATACTTTTGTAAATGGCATAAATTTAATTTGGCAGCCCCACACCGACATTAATTCCTGACCAGGGTATTTAATTTGATTTAATGTTTTGTGCACTACCACCGATTATAACAGGTCCACCTCTTTTTAAGCATTACGTGTCTACCTTGTACATATAAATAAATAAATAAAACTATATTTGTATTTTAATTTATTTTATAAATTTTAAAATTAATGATTATATAAAATTTCAGTATTTATCTATTAGCAAGCAGAGCAAACTCTTGAATTCTAATTTTATATCAATGTAACACCTATTATATGATTTTGCCTTCCACTTCTTCTCTCCCTGATTAACGTCTCTTTAAAGTGGTACCACCATTCACTCCTTAATTTTAGTGCTCTAATAATAATAATAATAATAATAATAATTGAACAATCTTGCTAATATCTTTTCCCAGCTAAAATTATATCTCGTTGCAAGTGATTCCTTGAGGTAGGGACTCTTTAGCTTCACTTCTGTTTTATATCTCTGTGCTCGTTCAGAAGTGGTTAAAATCATCGATTCCTTTAACAGCAGGTAATTGGAAATAGCTAGAGATAGCCATGGTGATGATGCGACTTGAGAGGTTGATGACAAACTTGTCAATACTGTTTTTGTTTTGGTTTTTTAATTGGAATATAATATTTTGGTTTTAGAGTATTTTGGCACATTATTTTGGACTGTACTGTTTATATATATATTTCAAATCTAAAAATAAAATTATTTAGAATTATGCAATTTAATCTAAAAAAAAGACATGGTAAAATGATTTTTCTAAACAAAATTATGAATATGTATAATATTACGAGAATGTCATCATCAATCTCGCAATGTCATTACATTCTCTGATTGCTCTGAAATTTTAACATAATATATATAAATGTCAAGAGACTCCTCGGAAAATTTCATCTCAATCTAACGGTCGAATTAAGAGATATGATTGATATTGTAAATTATTTATTATTTAAAAAAATATTATTTGGCCGAAACAGAATGGACGGAACGAAACCGGAATGTTTCGGCCGGTATTTGGCCGAAAAATCTGGAATGGACCGGAATTTAAATCGAGGTAAAAACAACACTATTTTTCCTTATTTTTTAATTGGTACAAAACATTTTGGCAGAAACGGAACGAAAAAAACAACTATAGTTGACGATGCTCTTGAAATCCAAAATGAGGTTCTTGAAAATGAAAAAAAACTTACGATAAGATTGAGAAGAGTGAGAGTATGAGACATTAAAAATTGCTAATTCTCCAAGGACCAAGACTTGTGCCTTCTGATCAGTACTGTTCTTGAGTATCTCCTCTCAAATGTTTAGTTCTTGTACGTTCTATATAGTAAATATCATGCTTAATTGTTAATTAAGAATGTTTTATACATTGAATATAATATTTACATGTCTTTTTTTTCTTTTAATTAATCTCCTTTTGTCTTCTTTTTCTCCCATGGCTAAGCTCTGTCATGGATACATTAATAGCGTAACTCCATTATTAATTTCCCCAGATCCTTCTAATCTTGCAATTTACAGCATTTTTTACCTTAACAAATAACTTGATCAATTAAAATAGTTATGGCATAACTCTCTTCCAAGCTGGTTATGTCGAGTTTATGGGATCAATCGAGTTTTCTTTTCACACAATCATTTTAGATTTTAATCCAGGTATAGCTACATGAAAATGAATACCCTGATATTGAAATTATACTAAGCAAATACATAAACGTGTCTCCAGGAGAGCGTAATGTGATAACAGAGGACTTGCGATCTGCACAACAAGTCAATAGTCCGAGTCAGGATGTGAACTCTTTGTAAGAACTTGGAACAGCCAGAGTCTTACCCACTTACCTAGATCCATATAATATATTTTCTGGAGAGTAGAATTTCCTCGCATCAAAAAAAAAAAATCAACAGTCAAGAACATATCGACATATGTGCAAGTAGTGATCCATGGATTTACTATCTCAAGATCTCCTGGTGTGTGTAACTCAGCACCTTAGAAATTATCAACAACAGCATATGGTGTGGATTCCTCATTGAACGTGGATCGCAAACTATTGGTAAGTGGTCATGGTGGTCTAGTTTTACTCGCTCACTTGAACCCACAAAGTATATTTTTCAAAAAATAAAGTTTCCTCACATAAAAAAAATAACTATAGAATTTTCCGTTGGTATTTATCATCATATGATATAAACAACTACGTGTATATCTAATCATCATCTCAATGTTTAAATCTCAATGTTAAAGAATTGTGATTGCATACTATTCTTGTCTAACTCTATGTTCATATAAGAATCATCTTTAATCGCAAAGTTAATTGTGTCCACGTAATAAAACTATAGAGATGATGAGGTTGTGCATAAAAAACAAGTGCTGGTGATGTTTTTCAATGTGAGTTTACTCCAAGCTAAAGCAGCAATAAATAATGGGATATAAAGTAGTAGTGAAGAGCTAAAGCAGCAACAAAAAACAAAAGAAGCACATATGACTTGTCGTTTTCAATATGAATGACAAGAAAAAAGGCAAAAAAAAAAGATGGTAGATCATATCATGCTAAGAATATTCAAATTACACAAAACATGGAAAGTTGATTATGATGTGGAGCGTATGGGGAAGGTGGGCACTTTTGAAAAGTTAGGTGATTTTCTCTTTCCACTAATTTAAAAAGAAATTAGTATGTATGTTTGAGCTATATGTGAGCGGATTCTAAGCATAAAAAAAGCATATAGGTCTCAAGAAATTTTTTTGGCATTGTCATTAACCCCAAAAATATAATTGTTGTTTTTTGCATGAAGATAAATTTTCTTGTTTATGTATTTTTTTTTTGTTTATCTTTTCCAACACAATATTTTTAATTAGAATAATTTTTTTTGTGAAAAAAAATTCTTATGATTGTTACATAAGTTATCAAAAAACATATCAAAATAGTATATCTAAAACCATAAATGTGATAAATTATGTTCAAAATATAGTAAAAATATTTTAATAAAAAAAATCATATTTCAATTAAATTTTCATGAGTAATTTATTATTAGTATTAATAATAGCCAAAGTTAAATTGTACAAAAATAAAATAATAATAATAATAATAATAAATCATGCGAGAAACTGTACAGACTACATTGAGATATATTCATTCCTCATCCTTGCATAAAACTACAATGAATTGATATAATTATTTTTGTGTAGTTTATGGATAGCTACATTTTAGAAATGATCCTCACTTTCATTAATCCGGGGGCACTTCGACTTGTTAGGTACAGCAATTCATATTTCAGGCATCAAATTAGCAATGGTTGCAAGAGGAAAAATTCCAGTTCCAAGAGAAAAGAAAGAAATTCATCTACCAGCAAACTGCCAGGGAAAATCTCCCATAACAATCACACTAGACACCGCAAATGGAAGCTCGAGGTGAAGAGGTAGAATTGCTCAAAGATTGTAATACATTGTTGCAATATATCCCTTCAAAGCAAGGGATCAAAACATATGAGAACTATTGGGAAATTAGTGAGCTTTGCGAAACAAGACAGGGAGAGAGTGTAGTTGCTCGACCAATGCAGCATTTCTGCTGGATGGTGCACCGTAAAACATAAAAACGGGAGAAAGAAGGGATGTTAGCTGATATTTCACTGCAAGTACATTATCTTAACGCTCATCTCCTGGCAGGGTTTGGAGCTCTAGCTGATGCCTCATACACACTACCTGGACGGGTTGGTGGCGTTGCAGACCCGTAAGGCAAGTTGTTTCCAGGTGCCACTTGCCCATGCTGCCCGGCGACACCTCTAGCTGGTGCTTCGTACCCACTTCCAGAATGAGTCGGTGGAGTTGCAGACCCGTATGGCATATTGTTTCCAGGTGGTGCCACATGCCCTTGCGGACCCGGCTGCACCCCTGGATGCATGATAATTAGGTAGCCGCTGCGCATCATAACCTTGTCCTCTTTGTGCGTCATACGCATGTGCTCTCTGAATGTCATAAACGCCAAGTCTCTGCGGATCATAACCAGGCCCTCTCTGAGCATCATATCCAGGTCCTCTCTGAGCATCATATCCGTGTCCCCTTTGCATATCATAGCCAGGCATTCTTGATGCTTCATAACCAGGTAATTTTGGTGGCTCATAGGCAGGGCCTCTTGGAGCCTCATAACCGGGTTTTGAGGGCACAGCACCAGATTGAGCCCCGGAATAAGGAGTCCCAGTACCAGCACTAGCATTACCGACAGCACCGATATTTGCAGCACCAGAGTTGTGAAGGGCAGGATGTCCCTGTTACATAAAACACAATTCTATCAATTCATTTTTATTTCCAGAAGCTGACAGAATATTGAGCCATCAACAAAAGCAACAAAGACTACAGCAATGAAGACTCCACTGCCCAACAGAGTAGGCCCTGATCAATTGTTTGAGCGTTGTAATAGTATATGCTAGTTTTGCCCCATCAACAGCCTTTTGAGTTGATTTTACATGGAAAAATCTGTGTTGCAAACATAGTTAAATATAGCAAGCATTATGCGCACCCCAAAATGTATTTTGGTTTTTTCAGGCTTGCTTTTGGTTAACTGATTGTAAGTTTACAGTTCATTTATAACAAACAGTTATGTTTCTTCAAAATGTCACACTATCAAATTGTTTACTTTCCATCTGTGTCCCAAAAACAGGCTTTAATTGGGAACCACTCCGGAGCCAATTTTGTACCAACTAATTCCCACTGTAGAATAGCCATCAACTGCAAACTCTAGCTACATTACCAGCTTTACTATATAGCGCTCCATGTCCCAACCTGAAAGAGACTACTGGAGGGTCTAAATTACAACAACCTCAATTCCTTGGCAGGCAAGTCTGAAGTAGCAGTAACCAAAGAAAATTAGCCATCTGATACCATAACTCCAATGAAAATTATATTAGGACAGATCTTAAAATGAGTAACTCCAGAAAGAACACTCCGAAACCCAGTTTTTTTATTTTTATGATCACCAAATATCTGCCTTGTTTCTAGTTATAAGCTCTTATTCATTCATACTTGGGATAATTACTCTGCCTCAAATACCTAGGAAAATCTTCAAAGAAACAGTCCAGAGAATATCAAGATATTCTCTCAGGATTAGTTGCCTAATTTTGTTTTGCTGTATTGTTTCTTTCCCTTTGATAAACTCAATTTTCAGAAGCAATCAAGTTCCTGACATCCAGAAACCACCTTCATGTTTTATCATAATTTCAGAAGCAGTTTACATTTGTTTCTCTATTTCAGTATCATTCCCTCACGTTTCTGAAGCTTCAAACACAAATATATAATTTATTCCAAATCTAAATGTAAGATGAAATGCAACTTACATAATTGCCATGAAATATACAGCACCAGCTCACTAATGTGCATGTCTAAGGATTTTTTGTATCCACCAGAAAACTTGCATGCATTTTAAACTGTCTTTAAATGTAAAAAGAACTCATGCCAATTCTTACAATTAAGGGCTTCTAAATAATTTATCAAAGAAGAACCCACTGATAAGCCATTCACAATTCAGCAATACTCATTTGACACACAAGCATAAGAATACAATTCAAAAAATAGCCAAAATAATAGCCTCTAGATTTAGTTTCCAGGGGGAAAAAAGAACATTATAAATAAATCCCAGTCTAATGTCATGATGGAGCAATGAGATCAAAAATCAAGAAGTTACAATGGTGTTCAGGCATAATCATCTCATTGAAAATAACCTGATTGCATCAACTATCTTTACTAATAAGGCAAGTGAAGAAAGAAAGAGGAATCAACAATACATTTTCTAATACATATCTATAGTATAGTTCACCATCCCTTCATAAATATATTACATGTTAATAATAAAACCAGATAGAATTAGAATATCAAAGAGACCAAGACAGAGTAACTAAGTCAACTGTCAATGTGGAACTTGGCTCACCTGGCCTTGTGGAATGCCATAACCATCTTCACATATATTTTGTCCGGCAGGATGCCCAGATGACTCACTCTCGTTGTTCCCAGTGGGGCCACCATAAGACCCTCCTGCAACTATATACAGAAAATGAGCCCTGTATAATATGAAACAAATTCTAGAGAAAAAAAAGAGCTCTAAATGAGCAAAAGAAACAAAAAGATTACCATTTCTTATATCAACATTCGCTGTTTTAGTCAATTCTGATCTAAGTTTTTCCAATTCCCTAGACATTGTGATATAGTTTTTCTCCATCGTCTGAAGTTGCTCAAGATGGTCATGAAATAATTTCTTCTCATAATCATATGAAACCCTACACAGTCAACACGATAAAAGATAATGGAATTTTCATAAGTGAAACCAAATCAGTCATAAGAGTTAAAAAATAAGCATGTTCAGATTACAAATGAAAACTGTAACACTGAGGAAAAATGAGTCCAACAGAATGATTTGCCCATAAAATTACTCAGGAAAAGTGCACACCATCAACTAAAGGAAGCATTAAGTTGGCAGAGCAGACATGGGTATAAGAATGCTTTAGAATGGAGCGTTTTTTAAAGACAAATGTTCAAACATTTAAAATAAGTTTTTTCCCTAAGGTAAATTAAGAATCAACAACTAGCTAAAATAGAACCAACACCTGCATCGTTGATATTCCTGTCTGAGACCCTCAAGTTCTGACATCAGAGCAGGAATCTGCTGCACATCTGTTTGCACCTTGTGAAGATCCTGACTCAACTGATGAATTTTAGACATAAGTTCCTGCCTCATTACAAGCAAGTTCTCAGCCTCAACCCGTGCCTGCTGCAATTCCAATCTTACAGGTTCTGCGCCTTTCAATTCAGTTTCCATCTTGGCTATATTATCCATAAGTCCCCTAATTTGTTGCTCTCTTTCAGCCTTGACAGCTCCAATGTGAGCATGTAATATCTGCAACTCATGTTGAGCAGAAGCAAGTTCTTGTCTCAAGGATCCATGAGTTGCCGCAAGTCTCTGGTTCTCCGTTGCAAGTCTTTGCATCTCTCCATGTTGTGCAGCAATCTTCTGTTCCATAACTTCCGGGGGAGGTAACATCTCAAAAGGAGGAAAAGGGCCTTGCGGCAGATGTAGTCCTGGACCAAATGAATCAGGATGAACCATACCAGATCCTGGAAGAGGACGCCTTAAATGAGGAGGTGGAATTCGACCTTTACTCGCCATTTAAAATTAACTAGCTCTGACCTGTATCAAGAAACCCTACAGATAAAACCATAGGAAATAATCAAAGCAGCATTACCAAGAAACACTAGTGTTACTTTCTCCACATTCTGCACTCATAAGCAGTAAATAATAAAGGAAGAGTATTGCGCAGAAGTGAAATCATAAAATTTCCATTTCAAATCAGTTCCTCAATTCTATTCACGGTCAAGCACCATGGTGAAAAAACACATCAAAAGTTGGAATAAAACAACATATAGAATTCATGTGACAGCAAAACCAAAAAAAACCAAAAACTGCCTCTAGAATCATAAATGCCAAGATACATCATATTTATTCAAATTCAATCAGTACACCCATTTTATATAGAAGCAATAACAAAGTCTCATGCAAGTCAAAACCAAGAAATTCAGAATAAAACGTAGTTATTTGCAAAATCCACCTCTTAAAACCAATCCCAGTTCATAATCTATAATCATCAAATTTATTACCATCAAAAAATTAAAATATTAAAACAAAGTCCCATTTGTTTAATTCGATGAAATTGAGCTAATTATCCAGTAATCACTTTTTAGAAAAGAATTTACTGCTATGTTATATTATTAAAACATAAACTGAAACGAAATAAAAAAAAGAAATGAAAAGATAGAAAAACAAGTAGATGAAAATCGAAGATAAATGGAACAAGACGATGAAGATTCTGAGGATTACCTGAAAAGAGAGGCTGCAACTGAGCGTAAGCGGATATAGGAAAAAACACAGCACCAGCGATTTGCTGATTCAGAAGAGAGAAAGGGGCAAGGGGGAGCTCTCACGTTAATCACTCAAAGCTACAAAATTTACACCCAGAGAGAGACCAGGACTTCCTGTTACGACGACGTTTCTATCTTTGTTTTATGTGAGGAGTTCTCGCTTCTAACTTATTACCCTAATATCAATTGAGTTTCAATTCTTTTAATTTTATCAATTTACCCTCAAATGCAGCCATCATGTTAGTGAAGTGCAGGAAAATTGATGGGAGGGAGGTGTGCTGTCTAATATTAATAAAATATTGTTTTGGATAGACCATGTAAATTTTGATGAGATGATAGAAAAATAAAATAAAAGATAAAATCAAGGTTATCAATACCATTCCGGTCGTCGTTCTGATTTTTCTATTGGAACAAAACGTTTTGGTTTCTGAGTGTTTATATATATATATATATATATGAAAAAATTAAAATATTAATTTAGCAAGTATAATCTAAATTCAAGATAAATTAACTTTAAATTATGCAATATAAACACAAAGTCAAACAAACATAATCTTAAAATTAGAAACATCTCTAAAATTTCAAAATATTATGATAGTAAAATGTTGTAAAATAAAAGAAATATTATGATTTTGAGCCGGAACGGCACGGCCAGAACGGTACTGAGACGTTCCGACCAGAATTTAGCCAGAATTTCCGGAACGAGACGGAATTAAAATCGAGATAAACACGACATCGTTTCATCTCGGTTTTTTTAATGGCACGGAATGTTCCGGCTGAAACAAAACAGAATTAACAAGCCTGGATAAAATCGTCGAAGGAATTGTCAATGACGATATTTCACCATTGAAGGAAGTCATATGAGCCAAATTATCTTGTCTGAGTTTTTCAGCCCTTGGAATTTTTTTAGTTTTAAATTTAATCCCTCAAGCTCAAATTTTTTTTTAAAAAAAAAAAGATCTGCAAAATTGAGCATCAAATGTGTGTCAAGATTTTTCCTTAACATCATGGGATCCTAATATCTTGGCAACTGAAAACAAAATCGATAAAGTTAAAAATAAAAAATCAAGGAATCAAGAAAAATTATTGAATCTCTCCCTTGCCCAAGTAATTCAATCCCTGAAGTTTGCAAGAAAACAAGCTTAATACTTAAATAAAAAAGTGGTTTAGATACAAACAAATTGGATTGATGTTTAATTTTGTGATCGTTATTTTTTTTATCATATAGTTAAATAAAAAGTAATTCAAATACAAACAAATTACAATCTCATTAGAGTTTATAATCTAGTTCACGTTTTTGACATGATAGCCCAGATTACTCAGTTCATAAGTTTGATGAGTTTAATCACTAACCGAAAGTTTGATGTGTTTAATCACTAACCGAATATTTTTGTTTGTTTTTCTTGGTCCTTTAATTGCGTTTTAGTTTTCTTTCAGAATTAGATTTACTAGGAATTAAACTACATGATTTATTTTTATTTTTTTTTCCTATAGGGTTATCATTGTATCAAATAAGTCTATTTTTATATTGTTGATCAATTTTGTGAGCATATATTTTAATCATATAATTAAATACAAATAGTTTATAAAAAAATTTATTAAATTCAATAGTCCATAGTGCAAGTCAATGAACTAGTGTGTGTATGTTGTTGTTATATTTTTTTTATTTTTTAAAATGGAAACCCAAACCCATTTCAACCAACCCTAACCCTTACCCTACCCATTCGTTTTAATTTTTTTTTATTAATAATTTTGATATTCTTACAATATGATATCTAGAGATTTAATAGAACAAAATCAGTAAGGGATGGAGTTGTAATTAAAAAAAGTATGATGAGTAACAAACTTTATAATAAGACTAGCTTGTAAGAAAACAATATATAGGGATCAATTTTTTTCTTCAAAAAATTAAAGATACTAAAATTAATATTTACAAAAGTTTTATTTTCATGCATGATGGGTCCAACGGGTAAACCTTACCCAACTCACTCAACCTATTTAACTTATAATATATTTAACTAGCTCATTACTTTACTGTTTTATAATAGGATGAGAAAAAAACTGAAAAATTAATAAAACCGAAAAATTGAAAAAATATTAATTGAGAAAAAAAAATCATTAAAAAAACCGATTAAATGGATTAGAATTTAAAAAAAAATTCCGGTCCGGTTTTTGGTTTTTAAGGAAAACCTATAAACCACACCGAATTGATTCTAATTAAAAAAATGCTATAATTTTTTTATTTTTTCGGTCCAGTTTAAATTTTTTGATTTGGTTTCATTTTGGTTAAATGAGAGAAGTAAAAACTTGGTTAAAATAAAATAAAAAAACCCTAAAAAATCCAAAATTATTTTTTGGTTTTTTAGTTAAGAAACCGAACCGAAATCGGGTCTGATTCTATTTCATTTTTTTTGGTTTGGTTGTTTCTATTAGTAAAAACCAAATCGAACAAAAAATGTTGACCCTGGTTTGTAAATTTTTAGAAGTTCAAGGTTTGGGAAAGTAAAAGCAACATTGAATGTTTCCTACATTACAAAGAACTATACATTCCATCTTAAAATAGAATACATAACCTATTAGCTCAACCGAATCCATCAATCATTATGAAGAATCTCACTATGAACACTGCTACTGCTACTCACTCACTCAGGAAAATATATTAGTAGATGATCTATCTAAGTTCTGTATCGATCCTTTTATGGCTCCCACCCCTTCAAAACAAATGCATATCGGGAGGAACCTCACCAAGCTCCACTGACGAAATTCAAGAGCATAACTTTGTCAAGAAAACAAATTATTGTGGTGGCAGAAGAGAAAACCACTGATTCAAAACAAGGCAAATGCTACTGTTTAAGTCTTCAAACTTCAAGAAGACTCGCGTTAATTTTATGTTTTATTGAAAGCCTAATTGCAACAACTAAATTTCAATAAAAAAGCATCTGATAGCATACAATCTCTAGCTCACCTAGCATGAAAAAACTTGTCCTTTTATTTTTGAGATTTCCATCCTGCATAGAACCACTTGTGCTGGTTCAAATTCTTGTCACCTGAGGAACCTTGGCCAATGATGCTCTTATTCTCTCCTCATCGAATGACAAGTCAACCATCTCTCCTTGCAAGAACTTCTCATAAGATTTCAGGTCAAAATGGCCATGTCCACACATTGCCATGAGAATTACCTTTGCTTCTCCTGTCTCTTTACAATGCAGTGCTTCCCTTATGGTAGCAGCGATTGCATGAGTTGGCTCCGGTGCCGGGATTAGTCCTTCCGACCGAGCAAATTGTATGGCGCCTGCATTGAAATTGAGCTGTAAGGTTAACATTTTGTTTATTGCCTACAAGACAGCTTATGCATGGATGATGGATCCCCACTTCCACAATATGACTGTAAATTTCACAGTTCATTGATAATTCTGCTGTCAAAATGAATGAAACTTATATCGGTTCTAGTCCAAAAGGAGGAGGAAAGTTACCTTGAAAGCACTCGATCTGAGGGATTGCCATTGCTTCCATGAAACCCAGTTCATAGACATGAGAAATTAGTGGAGCCATGCCATGGTAACGCAATCCACCTGCAGAGTAGAAAATTTTGTTGCAGTATAGGATCAGAAGAAGAAAACGAAACTTTGAACATATATGAGTCTTCAATAGAAACATCACATTACCAGAATGAATAGGGTCAGGAATGAAATCATGTCCTAGAGTGTGCATCTTCATTAATGGAGTCATTCCTGCTGTATCGCCATAATCATATGCGTATACACCTTTTGTCAGTGAGGGGCATGCTGCAGGTTCAACAGCTTTTATGACAGGGTTGATTTTCCCATTGAGCTTCTCTCGGATGAAAGGGAAACTGAGTCCTGCAAAATTGGACCCTCCACCAGTACATCCTATTATCACATCAGGGGTTTCACCAATAGCCTCCATTTGTTTTATGCACTCCTCACCTATGACTGTCTGATGCAACAAAACATGATTCAGCACACTCCCTAAGCAGTACTTGGTGTCAGCATTTGCAGCTGCAACCTCTACAGCTTCTGATATAGCTATTCCTAAACTTCCTGGACTTGATGGATCCATCTGGAGAATTTTCCTGCCAGTCTCAGTAATGCTTGATGGAGATGGGTGAACCTTTGCACCCCAGGTTTCCATCATTAATCTGCGGTATGGTTTCTGATCATAAGAAGCACGAACCTGCCACACCTGTCAAGGATTTAAAAGAAGACAGCAATGGTTCAGGTTGGGAATAATAACTAAATTTAAGTGCAGGATCAGTGTAGTTTAAAATCGAAAGCTCTCACTTGGAAGGTGAGCTCTAAAATAAAATAGTAGGGCTCTGTGGCTACTTTGCCTAGATGAAACTTTCATATATTGCTAGATTTAATCTAGACATCCCCTCATTAAAGGAGATTATTTTACTGACCATGCTATATACACTGTCTTCGTTGCTATAGAAATGAGGAATTGAACTCGTGAAGTTCATGACACAGCAGCTCTTTAGTTAACCAAACTATCAGTAAACCCGATTTGATTCAGCCTATTTCAATGCATGAAAATATTTGTTGTGGTTAATGAATAACTTAAACATTGTTTGTATTAGAAAATAATATAAATTATATTCTGGAGCCTCGCTTAACAGCTTAAGCTCTTAAGTGAGATGGTTCCTTAACATGGTATCAAAGTTTTGTTGACCCAACAATCACAAATTCGAATTTTATCACCCCATTCTATTTGGAAAAAAAATCAAGCACAAGGTAGTGTGAGTCTGTTCAAGTTTCAAGCCCAAAAAACTTTCACTTGAGAGGGTGTGCTAGAGAATAAGATAAATTATATTATATAGCCTCACTTAACAGCTTAAACTTTTAAGTGGGATAGTTCCTTAACAGCCTACCTCACAATCAAGACCAAATAAGCTGCACGCAAAGGCCAATGAACATCCCCATTGGCCAGCACCAGTTTCTGTCACAACATTCTTGATGCCTTGCTGCGCATTGTAAAAAGCTTGTGGGACTGCAGTGTTGGGTTTATGAGATCCTGCTGGGCTGACACCTTCATACTTGTAGTAGATTCTGGCAGGTGTATTGAGAAGCTTTTCCAGCCTCTTTGCCCTAAATGCAACAACAATCATGTAAGATACTTCTGACCAGGAACAAAACACCTTAACGCATAGTCTATGATTGTAATATCAAGATAAACCTGATCAAAGGGGTTGGGCGCCAGAGACTGTAAATATCAAGAACTTCTTCTGGGATATCTATGAACTTGTCAGTGCTTGCCTCCTGCTTAATCAACTCATCAGGGAATAGTGGGGATAAATCTTCAGGTTTGACTGGCTCAAATGTTTTAGGATGCAGTGGGGGAGGAGGTTTCACTGAAAGATCTGCGACAAGATTGTACCACTGATGAGGAATGCCAACAGCTTTCAAATCAGCATTCAGAGAAGCTCTTGCCCTTACTCTGCCTCCATTTGAAAGCCTCAGATTCCTAGGCCTCGTTTTCAACACAAAAGATCCAAAACATTGCTCCCCACCTTTCGAGAGAAACAAAAAGAAGAAATCATTGACAACATATTGAGCAACCGATAGCTAGGAATTTCATGTTGTGAATAAATCTGTCCACTGCCAATCAAAACAGGAGAGCATTTGGCAAGTAATGAAGAACCGTTTCAGTCTGAGTAGCCCTAACAAATAAAAAGATGCAGACATGGAAAAGGTGAACCATTCTGTAACTAATAATTCACGTTTGCCATCTTATGCAGTAGCAGGATCCTTTTGCCTAATCCCTTGCAGAATAAAACATTTTCCGGATTGTATTAAGGGAAATTGTTCTGATGAACACCTCTGGACAGGCAACATCTAAAGATATTACCGCAATCAACAACATTTTGCATAAAAACTGAGCTGCTGTATACCCTATATATGACACAGTAGTGGTTTTTGAGTAAGATGAAAGCTTCACTGACTAATTTTCTTTAACTTTCCCACTTCAAGAAAGATGCAGGCAAGTTATCAAAAGTTTTCACATGGTTAAAGAAAGAAACTGCGTTGAAGCTCAAACACAACAAGATCATAAAAGAAAAGGAAGATCGCAAGAAACGAAAGATGAAAAAAAGAATGTTTGCCTCTAATGGAGATTCTTGAGGAGCTTGAAATGGGAACTGGATCTGCTATGATAGTTGCTTGAATGGCCATATCCAGCTAGGGATTTTCTCTCTTCCAAGCTGGTGAGTCTTGAACCATGGACATGATATTCAAAGGTATAGACCCACATATCTTGGACTTGAAAGTCAAAGTGGAGATCAAGTAATGATATTTTATTAAAGATTTTGGCACCATGCAAGATGAGTAGGCGTATAATTTAATGTGCGTGAATAATTTAATGTGCGTGAATTAAACAGCTGTGATCGTGCATGAAATAAATTATTGTTTGGTTGAAGTGCTATGAACTGCACTGTTGGATGCTTGGTAGTAGAAGCAGCCGTTTGGCACGTCCAAACCAAACCTAAATGAAATGTTGGAAACAATTAATGGATTTATTGACAAAATTGTAATTAATAGGAACTGAATGCCCCTCTTTCTTGAGTGTCTTGTTCATTAAATAGATATCAAAATCGATTTACATTAGTAGCTATTAATTCGAGCTAAGTATGGAAGAAGAATAAGTGTCTTATTACAATACTACCATCTACTATTTACATCTCTAATTAATTTCCTAATTAATACACAATCACATCTCTTGACATCCCCCTCAAATTGATGTTGGTCGATCAAGAAGTATCAATTTGTCAACTAAGAATTTATGCCGATACCGAGAGAGAGCTTTAGTGAAAATGTTCGCAGTCTAGTAAATTATTTTTGATCATCTAAGTACAGATATCATTAACTATTTTTTATTAGCTAGTCTAATAAATTATCCTGACTACTTAATTTTTATGTTTAGCTAGTCTAATTTCTTAATTTTTTTATGTTTATATAATAAATAATAAATAAATATCATGCATTTTAAAAAAAAATTACAGTTACATGACTCTAGAAATTTCTTATAAATAGCGATAGTAAAGGACATTTCTTATTCTAGAAATTTCTTATAGTAAAGGATATTTTTTTTATAAATAGCGATAGTCATGTGACCTCTTAATTATACACTAAGGCCTTGTTTGTTTCAAGGAATTTAGTTTCCTCATTTTCCAATGTTTGACAATCATCCGAAAAATTAGTCAAAGTAAAGTTAATTCCTTAACTTTCCGGTCAACAAGGAAATTACTTTCACCCGCAGGAAGGTGTTTTCCTTTCCTTATCAAAAGGAAAACACTTTCCTTTATTGATAAAACACATCTTCTCCTCTCTGTGTCCGAAAATAGTTGAAAAGCAAAGAAGATCTGCTGGAGAATCACACTTGCATTTCAGGTATTTTTTCCCTCAAATTTCTCTATTATATCTCTTTATGTTTTTTTATCTTCTTCATATTTTTTAGATCTGTAGGAATTATAACAAAAAAACCTTGATATTGTTTAATTTGTTGTCTGTTCTGAAAAAAAAACAATTTCTCTGTATTTGTATTTGTTGCGCAAACAATCCATCATGGTTGGGGAAGCTACCTGTCAATTTTTTTCCCATACCCAGTTTTCTTCTTCATCTCCTCGCCACATTCAAACAAGCTCACAGAAAAACCCAACCAAATTTATCACAAGCAACCCATAAAAAAACATAAGTTTTCTTGCACATTCGGCAACTTCCCCAACCAGTCCTACCTTGTTTCCTGAACAAAGAGAACAAAGAAATCTATAGGCTGAACTAGTGCTTAAACTCAACAATCTCCATGTTTATAACTAACAAATCAAAATAGAATAGAATTGAACCTAGCCATGAACTCGATCGTGTGTTGTGTTGCCGCATATGAGGTGATTTTCGAAACTTGTGTTTATTTAATTATTCGATAATGACATTATTTTTAAGAATTAAAATGATTGATCTTATTGATCATTGTGAACTTATGAATTGTATATTGTCAGCTTCTTTGAACATAATTTATTGTATTGATTGTGTAAGTATTTTATATGCTTTTCTTAATATTTATTTCCCTACATTTTTAGGTTTTGTTATCAGAAAACTACACTTTCATGTTATGGATAGTAAAATAATTAATGCAGTATGCATGGGAGCAGCTGTAACTGTGATAGCTACAGGGGTAACTATTATTGAAAAAGAAAGAAATAGAATTTATATACCAAGAGAACCACGTATAAATGCAATTGCTCAACGAGAATTCTATATTGACAGCATTTTGAATCGAGGTGATCGACATTGCGTTGAACAAATTTGTATGAAACCTATTGTATTATATCGATTGTGTGATGTTCTCACAAGTCGTAACCTAGTACGATCAACTCAAAATGTGTCTATTAGGGAGCAAGTAATTGTGTTCTTACAAATTGTAGGCCAAAACCAAAGATTTCGGGTTATTAATGGTATATATTATAGGTCTGTTGAACCTATCCATCATTACTTTAGAATTGTTTTAAAAGCAATTCTAAAGTTATACAAACACCTTATTAAAGATCCAGAGGATATAGTTCCAGCAGAGATAATGAATAATAGAAGATTCTATCTTTATTTTAAGGTATGAAAACAATACCAATATTTTTATGAATTAATTAATTACATTAAGAAGAAAAGGTTATAAATTATTTTTTCATGTTTATATAGGATTGTGTGGGAGCAATTGATGGTACCCATGTTCCTGTTGAGATTCAAGGAAAGTTTCGAGGATGAAAAGAAGGAACAACACAAAATGTTTTAGCAGCTATAACTTTTGATTTGAAGTTTTTATGTGTTTTAGCTGGCTGGGAAGGAAGTGCCCATGATTCACGGGTTTTAGGTGATGCATTATCAAGATCTAATGGTTTTAAAATTTCAGAAGGTATATAATAAAGTATGTATTATATGCATAAACATATAAAATGTCTTATTACATAAAGATAGCAATAGGTTTGTTTTTTTTAATTTGTAGGGAAATATTATCTTCGTGATGCTGGTTACGGTATTCGAAAAGGAATCATTTCTCCTTTTCGTGGAGTTCGATATCACTTGAATGAGTTTGCAGAACGTTCACCGAGAAAATGAAAAAGGAGCTATTTAATCTTCGACACTCTTCATTGAGAGCCGCGATTGAGCGAGGGTTTGGTATTTTGAAGAGTCGTTTTAGATCAATTGATGGAAAATCTTTTTGGTCTTATGAAACACAAGTAGATGTTGTGCTTGCATGGTGTATTATTCATAATCACATAATGGGGGTTGATCCTTATGACTTTCTTATGGAAGAAATATGTCCGGATAGTGAACCAATTAGACGAACAATCAACTTAAATCAACGGTAGGAAAGGGAAGAGAATAGGGAGTGGATAACAAAAAGAGAAATGATTGTCTCAACCATGTGGAATGATTATAACACTCAAAGAAACTAGTAATTGAGTGTTAATTATAGGGGTGAGCAAACCGAACCGAATAACCGAGTTAACCGAAAAAACCGAGAAAAAAAAACCGAAAAAACCGAACCGAAAAAAAAAACCGATTAAACCGATTATATTTTTTTTTTAAAATGTCCGGTTCGGTTCGGTATCGGTTTTTAAAAAAAAAAACCGATTAAACCGAACCGAACCGGTCCGGTTCGGTTAAAACATCCCATATAAATATAAAGTTACAATAACAATCTCTCATTTCTTCAACCCTAGCCGCCAGCCCCCTCTCGCCTCTCTCCCTCTCCCTCTCCCTTGCTCTGATAAAAAACCCTAGCCTCCACCCCCCCTCTCGCCTCTCTTCCTCTCCCTCTCCCTTGCTTTGATAAAAAAAACCCTAGCCGCCAGCCCCCCTCTCGCCTTTCTCCCTCTCCCTCTCTCTCGCCTCTCGGCTCAGCCCCCTTCTTGCCTCTCTCCCTCCCTCTCGCCTCCCGGCCTCTGTTTTATTGGAACCTTTGTTTACAAAGAGTAAGTAAATAATTTTCTCTATTTTATTTCTATGTTTTAGTTAATGTTCATGGGTACTTGGTCTCTTTGGAAATCGAAGCCTTGAACAGAAGACACATGAAATTTTCAGATCTGTAGCCCTCATTAAACTAACTCTTTGCTATGTTTGCCCTCGATATTTACTGGTCTGTCATTGTTTGTTGGGCTGATAGGTATTTGCAGATTTTCTCTCGCCAGTTTCCACTTTCCCGTGTCCTCTCGCCTCTCTCGCCTCTCGCCTGAGTCACCTCTGTCCTCTCGCCTCTCTCGCCTCTCGCCTCTGTCCTCTCGCCTCTCGCCTCTGTCTGGAAATTAGCAAGCAACAAGCAGGCTCTCGCCTCTCTGTCAGTGCAAGTCTGCATCTTAGAGGTAAGTCCTCTCGCCTCGCTACCTTAGCAGTAGTTGATGTGAAATACTGGTTTTAGTGATTTTAATTAGTTGTGAAATACCTTAGCAGTAGTTGATGTAAAATTGCTATAACCGAAACTGGATTGCTATAACCGAAACTGGTACAACCCACCGTTATATTGCTATAACCGAAACTGGATAGCCTGTTTGCATCGTCTTGTGCTTCGCGAGAGTCGAATCGATGCCTTTTGATGTGAAATTAGGGTTTTGTGTTTATAGTAGAAGTGTATTGTTAGCTTAATTTGAGTTTGATTGCATGCCTTTGTGGATGCGTGAATTTAATCAGGTCTTAGGAATCAGACTTGTTTATGATTACAATCCTTTTATGTAGATATTGTTTTGTTGGAACTTTATCTTCCGCTAGGTGAAGTAGTAATTAAATAAATTTTTGTTCCTCTGGTCTATGACTATGTTTCTGTCTTCGGCTAGGCTTTGCATCAACTTGCAATAATTTTTCCCCTAGTATAAGTCCTGCACACTCTTGAAAAGGTGGATTTTTCTTATACATTTGTATTTTTATTTTATTAAATAATAATCAACTTATTTGCAATCTAACATTTCTATTATTTTTTTGTAGATTTTGGTGGAAAGTTAAATCTAGCGACGGATGATAATTAGTTCAAGACCGACTGTATTTCTTGAAGTTTTTTATGTTAATGTTTCTTGTTTATTTTGAAGCCCTTTTTGAAGGCATTTTCTGTAATTTAAATTTAAATTTTTTCACTTGTGTAGTTTTAATTATCTCTCGTCATGCTAAATTACACAAAACAAAAGTATTAGAAAGGTTAAAAAAAACTTAATAAACACTATATTAACAATTTAATACATTAATATTTGTATTTGTTGCAAAAAAAAATTTAAAAATACTTTGGGTTCTTGTACAAAAATAGTTTTTCAAGCTTATCAAAAAATTTATTAGAAAACCCATCAAAAAGCCCATCAGAAAGCCCATCAGAAAGCCCATCAGAAGGCCCATCAGAAAGCCCATCAGAAGGCCCATCAGAAGGCCCAAAAACAAATTCGGTTTTATGATTTTTTTAACCAAAAAAACCGGACCGAACCGAAAGTGGCCGGTTTTGAATAAATTCGGTTCGGTTTCGGTTTGATTTTAAAAAAAAACAAAAATTTCGGTTCGGTTACTATTTTGACAAAAAACCGAACCGAATCGAAAATGCTCACCCCTAGTTAATTATATGTGTTTGTTTAACTTATGTCTTGCTTGAGTTTTTATATGAAATTTATTAAATCAAAATATTGTATGATTTAAGAAATGATTCATTTTCGAATACCGTAACCAGCATCACCAAGATAATATTTCCCTACAAATTAAAAAAACAAACCTATTGCTATCTTTATGTAATAAGACATTTTATATGTTTATGCATATAATACATACTTTATTATATACCTTGTGGAATTTTAAAACCATTAGATCTTGATAATGCATCACCTAAAACCCGTGAATCATGGGCACTTCCTTCCCAGCCAGCTAAAACATATATAAACTTCAAATCAAAAATTATAGCTGCTAAAACATTTTGTGTTGTTCCTTCTTTTCATCCTCGAAACTTTCCTTGAATCTCAACAGGAACATGGGTACCATCAATTGCTCCCACACAATCCTATATAAACATGAAAAAATAATTTATAACCTTTTCTTCTTAATGTAATTAATTAATTCATAAAAATATTGGTATTGTTTTCATACCTTAAAATAAAGATAGAATCTTCTATTATTCATTATCTCTGCTGGAACTGTATCCTCTGGATCTTTAATAAGGTGTTTGTATAACTTTAGAATTGCTTTTAAAACAATTCTAAAGTAACGATGGATAGTTTCAATAGACCTATAATATATACCATTAATAACCCGAAATCTTTGGTTTTGGCCTACAATTTGTAAGAACACAATTACTTGCTCCCTAATAGACACATTTTGAGTTGATCGTACTAGGTTACGACTTGTGAGAACATCACACAATCTATATAATACAATAGGTTTCATACAAATTTGTTCAACGCAATGTCGATCACCTCGATTCAAAATGCTGTCAATATAGAATTCTCGTTGAGCAATTGCATTTATACGTGGTTCTCTTGGTATATAAATTCTATTTCTTTCTTCTTCAATAATAGTTACCCCTGTAGCTATCACAGTTACAGCTGCTCCCATGCATACTGCATTAATTATTTTACTATCCATAACATGAAAGTGTAGTTTTCGATAACAAAACCTAAAAAATGTAGGGAAATAAATATTAAGAAAAGCATATAAAATACTTACACAATCAATACAATAAATTATGTTCAAAGAAGCTGACAATATACAATTCATAAGTTCACAATGATCAATAAGATCAATCATTTTAATTCTTAAAAATAATGTCATTATCGAATAATTAAATAAACACAAGTTTCGAAAATCACCTCATATGCGGCAACACAACACACGATCGAGTTCATGGCTAGGTTCAATTCTATTCTATTTTGATTTGTTAGTTATAAACATGGAGATTGTTGAGTTTAAGCACTAGTTCAGCCTATAGATTTCTTTGTTCTCTTTGTTCAGGAAACAAGGTAGGACTGGTTGGGGAAGTTGCCGAATGTGCAAGAAAACTTGTGTTTTTTTTATGGGTTGCTTGTGATAAATTTGGTTGGGTTTTTTCCGTGAGCTTGTTTGAATGTGACGAGGAGATGAAGAAGAAAACTGGGTATGGGAAAAAAATTGACAGGTAGCTTCCCCAACCACGATGGATTGTTTGCGCAACAAATACAAATACAGAGAAATTGTTTTTTTTTTTCAGAACAGACAACAAATTAAACAATATCAAGGTTTTTTTGTTATAATTCTTACAGATCTAAAAAATATGAAGAAGATAAAAAAAAACATAAATAGATATAATAGAGAAATTTGAGGGAAAAAATACTTGAAATGCAAGTGTGATTCTCTAGCAGATCTTCTTTGCTTTTCAACTATTTTCGGACACAGAGGGGAGAAGATGTGTTTTATCAATAAAGGAAAGTGTTTTCCTTTTGATAAGGAAAGGAAAACACCTTCCTGCAGGTGAAAGTAATTTCCTTGTTGACCGGAAAGTTAAGGAATTAACTTTACTTTGACTAACTTTCCGGATGGTTGTCAAACATTGGAAAATGAGGAAACTGAATTCCTGAAATTCAGTTTCCTTGAAAAAAACAAGGCCTTAGTAAACTAGATTGTGTTTTCAATATAGATGGCTCTAATGAATCCTTGTCAACCATTACAGCTTAAAAATGAGAGCTAAACTCAACTGTACCACATTCCACACCCATCAGCCACATGCATGCAACTAACAGCAGGCTCTGGGAATGCTGTTGCTTTCAGGAGTCAGGTCAAGCCCAGCATTTAGTTTGCTCAAGTCTTGATTGGGACCACCTGGGCATATAAATAGCTTTACTTGAATAGATCCCGGAATGTATTGCAAATTGCATGCTCAAGCACTTTCCCTGTGTTTACTCTGGCATAGTATATGTAAACAGAACATGCAAAATAAATCGGTGAGCCACCATATTAGAAGGGAAAATGGTGGATGTTACGTTACCAGAGCGACCGCAAAAACAACCACTCTTCTTATATCGAAGACAAATAGGAACTCCCAAAAAACAGAGGAAAACATATTTTTTGCTAGTCGCAGAAGTGGTATGCTTCTCAATAGAACAACTCCCGACAGCTCTATTAAATCTGCATCGCCACATCATAAAACATGCAAGCCTTTAGAATAAATGCTTTTACAGCAACAACAAAAACAAGCAGCTCAGTCAAGTCAATATTTGACAGACATGAGTGGCTAGCCAAGGATATAAACTTGAGCACAGAAAATAATGATTCAAGTTTTCAACAACCAATCACTAAAAGATAGTTTTTTTCAAATGCACTTTTGAAAAACAATGATTTTTTCCCTTTTGACATTAAAAAAAAGATAATAAAAGGGTCAGGGAAATCTCATCCATTAATTAGCAGGGAAACGAGAATCTTGGTGTCTTCAAAATTATGAATTGAGCAAAACTGGACAATATTGTGTGAGCACTGGCGGGGGCTGACTATGGGAAACCGAGGATCCAAGAGAGAAGGATCATAGCAGTAGTACTTTTGGTTTGCGTTAATTTTGCAAGTTAGAACAGATTGATCATGTTTCTGTAAAGCAGAAGCCTTCAAATTTCAATTATTTTGAAACAACATATCGTGGTTTTTTTCTCCCTCTTATCAGCCAAGAAATTACCTTATTCAGAACCCCAGGCCAGCTAGAAGTTCGTAGGGGAGCAGCTCAAGTGTTTAGTTCAAGAAATGCCTTGATAATACCCATCATTTGTCCCCCAGGAAACCGTCCCAGGCATCCTCTTGCTGCTGCTATCTCACTAAGTTCACAAACGGAATCACCACTGAAAGCTTTAAGCTGTTTGCTGCTCCTCTCCTTTTCTGCGTTCTCAGTTTCCCCTAGGTTTTCACCAGCCTTGACAGCTGGAAGAGGAAATGGATCAAGGGAAGTTTCCATGATGATAGACTCTCCACCTACCGCACCCACAAAATCTCTCAACCGGCACATGGAAAATGGAACTGGTTCAAAACTATGGTCTCCATATTCAACTGGTGTAGAGTGATCTCCAGTGACACAAACGAAGTAATGGAACTTTCCAGTTGATTCTGCCTGCAAGAGGAGCTTGGCCAGCTGGCCTATAGCTCGATCTACAGCTTCCAATGCTTTAACTTTCAAAATGCTTGCCTTGTCATGGCCTGCATCATCTATTGCCTGAAATGCCAAAAATCAAGTAAATCAACCAATAAGACATTGAGAACTTGTAATCTAAGCATAAAGGCCAGGCGTTCAACCTTTCAAAAAAAATTCTATCTAGTCTAGATAAGTCACAAGGAACAAAATAAATTGGTAAAGCAATTAGGGAGAAAAAAAGAAGCCTCCTAGCAATAAAATGATTTTAAAGCCATTAATTTAGCCTTGTCAAGAAATAAAATGAGCTATTTTTCCAAACAAAATGCTGAATTTGTCCTGAACTCTTACAGTCTAAGCTCAATCAGTCTCAATCTTTTTGGGGCATTGAATCCTCGAAATGATTCATCTCCAAGAAAGCCCCTGGTCTGGGACTAGACAGCATGATTTACAATTTCTGCCTAAAATGCTAGCGAGCCCCTGATAGTATTTTCTGTATAACAATGATTAATATGAAAGTTTTTATTAAAGAACAGAAAAGAATGAAAGAGGCTACACAATTAAAAATCTCATTCTGCTACAAAAGGCAGCATTGTTTTAAATGAGCAGTTGATGTGAAAAAAGCAAAAAGATAAAGATAATACAGAGACTAAGAAGGTTAAGACCTTAATGTGGAGAAACCCAAAATCATAGCCATCTGGTCTTCCTGGTTTGTGCTCGTCCTCCCCTGGTACAAATACATTGGGAGAAGGCATCAATGGAGCTGAGAGTGCCTTAGCTATGACTGTTGCTTTGGAAGTCAAAAGTGTTTGATAATCTCCAGTTGCACCAGGAGCTTCTAGGATATCAATATCTAATGATAGTCCTAAACCAGCTATGATTTTAGTGGGAGCTACCATGCATGGCCATAAACCATGTTTATTTTCAAAAGAAGGAACCTGCACAGTAATAATAAGCAATATACTCAAATCTGTACAGCATAAAATGATTATATATAAAACATCTCATATAATAAAACTCTTCATTGCGAATTTCAAGTCGTTTGCTCTTTTTATACCCAATAATCTTCAAATAAGAACATTAAGATCCATCAAATTTTTGTAGCAATCTTAATTATTGCACAGACATGCAGCAGAATGCACAGTCCTGCCCCTCTCATGCTGCCCGTGATGTTTAGTGTTGTTAGATGTAAGATTTTACCTCCCATACAATTTTTCATCCAAACAATGATACATTCACAATGAAAAGCCAAGCCCAAGATCAAATCAATACTTGAATAATCTAGAAGTTTCTCATGCTGGCTCAGTCATTGTTCATCTAAAAAGTAAACATCAAGGGAATGGTATCAATGAGGTTTGTCGACTGATAAAGCAATTCCCATCTCCTGATGGCTACAATGAATAAGAAATTGAGATTTAATTTCCTAGGTTTCTCACTGCCTTATCTGGAAAAAAATGGCCATGATACATTGAAGGATTGAGACAACCACCTCAATTCGAATACCACATCCTCGTAAAAGGACAACATTGGCAATGCTCTTTCCTTCTGCTGCTCGTTTTGCATTTAATGGGTGAGAAACCAGAATACGAGATATCTCCCTGGATAACTCATTAACAACTGCAGCTGTATGTCTTGCTTCATCAGTGTCATCTAAGGCTTCAGCTTGAAGAAGTAAGCGCTTGTCCTTCAGTGGATCTGTTCCTGATATATTACAACTCAGCCTTGGCCCTTTCACCACCACTCCACATCTATGTTCTGTGGCATACCTGTAGGAAGTGGTTTCTTGTCATATTTCCATCTTGTGTAAGAACTTTAGACTTCAATCAAAGGACAAAAATGTTTCATATTATAGGTTTCAGAGAATTTACATGGATTTATACTGGATAATTGGAGTGATATAGTGAAAGATGACAGTTGGCCAAACACATTTACCGTGTTGAACTTGCTAAGTTAGGCATGATTTGTTTCTCCTTTAACCTTTTCTTAAATTCATTTAGATCTTTCCAATATAGAAGACACAAACACCCCCAAACAACCAGACAATAATAACAGAAAAGGCTAACAAGCATATATTTATAAGAAAATTTGAAACTTGAAAGTTTCAATCAAACTTTTAAATGAGAAGATTGTTGCTGCAATTTTCTAAATGGACAACTGAATTAATCCATTCCAAAACACCTATAAAAAAAAAGTGAATTAACCTATTCTCAAACACCTAAAAAAAAAACTAGTTAAGTGCTACTTCACATAGTATGTGACTTTGATTTTTCGAGCTTGTTGGCAGCCAACAAGAGCAAGATTAATTCAAATTTTCCGTTGATGTGAAGAAGCTTGCAAAGAGTTTGTGAATAATCTAGTCTAAGCAGGTTTATCTAATCGGTTTACTTGAAGGTCCATAAAATTTCAGACAAAGAAGGGTGGCTTCAAAAAAAGAAGGGTGACTCATTAAATTTTTTAAAATATCCAGTTTATTTGAGTGCATTCGTGTTATCTTGATTAATCAAGAAGTTAACTGCATTTACAAAGAATCTGCACCTGACTCTGACTTCATATTCCGGGAAAGATGGCAACTTCATTCCATCCAGAGCTGCACAAAGAATTGGCCCTTCTTCATCAAAATGCCTGTCAGCCCTTCTACTGATGACTATTCCAGTTTCCTCATCTAATGTTGCAAAATTTGACTGCAGATAAAAAGTAAACAGAAATGGCACTGAATGGGAAAACCAACAACAAAAAATTGTAATTTTCCAAAAGTTAAAATGTAGTGCGCAAAAAATGTAACTGAGAGCATAAAATATGAACAGAAAAATTAGAAACGGGTGGAAAGGAAAAAAGCTATTGAGCTCTGTTAGAGCTGGAAAATTGTCTACTTCACAGACCTCAGGACTTTTTCTACCCACCAAGTTCACACAACTCTTTGTATTAATATAAAGGTAAGACATAAGGGACTATTGGGGGAAAGAAATTCACATTAAGGCCATGAAAGTGAGTAACAAGCGTTTTAAATGTTTTCACTCTCTGATAGGCAGAAGAGTTTTAATGTGGAGAGCATAATCCCATGAATAAATAAAAATACAATAGCAAGATAACACACGAATGTTCTTCTCTGATTTCAAAAAACATCACAAGAAAAAAGGAAGAATCGCATGGGATTAAATTCAAGATCTAAGCACATATATTGTAATCATGTAAAATTTCTCTTGATAAAGACAAATCTTTCCATCCCTGTTTCTCGGGTATTAAATATAGTTTCTTTGTTCAGTTGTGTATGTAGTGAGTAGGGTTCATGAGTAAATGAAAAGGTTCACCCTTTAAGTATGGAATATAATGACTCTATTTGTTATGACAACATGTCACGTGCTTAATACAAGAACAAGGTAGTAATCATTCAGGGAGCAAGACCAAAATAAGATAAATTTTGAAAGGTGGTTGAAGAAAGCAAGGGTGTATACTCACTTTGAATGCAATATCGCCTGGAGACATTGCCAATCCAGCACCCATGGACTCAAAGGCACCTCGACCCTTGTAATACACTCGTGGGTCATAACCTAACAAAGAAAGGTGAGCAGTGTCACTTCCACATCCCAAGCCTACTTCAACAGGGTCCATAAGGCCATTAACTCCAGCAGATGCAATAGCATCTAAGTTAGGCACATTTGCTGCTTGCAAAGGAGTCTTGTATCCAAACCTTGGCAATGATACATCACCCAACCCATCAATCAGGATAAATGCTACTCTCCTTTTTAATTGCTGGGGAGTAACCATGCTTCTATATGTTACGTCTAATCCTGCCTCCTACTTAAATTACAAGTAGCTGTGCAGAAACAACATGAAATGAGAATTTTAATTATAGGCTAATTCAAAGCAAAGAGTTTGAGACTGAGTCGGAAGACAATTTAAAGCTACATCAAATATCAAAACAAACTGCTTTGAACTCATGTTCCGTAAGATGTACTGATTTCAGTTATGGCATGCAATTCTGTGGCAGATCACAGTGATAAGAATTATCATAAACTCAGAAAGCCAGTGACTTCAATATGTAAATCATTAAAGTAAACTTCTTTTATGCATACATAATAGTGATATGCATATCTAACTCAATAAAGCTGGTTTCTAAATTGAAAATCCATAATAACCCCACTGCGGCAGAAACTGATTTCTTCAAATTGAGAGCAAAACACAATATGGGTTCTCACATTATAGCTAAAACACAGTAAGAAAAACACCAAAACAATCTAAAATCAATCAAAGAATAGCCCATAAAGTATGAATCATCAACAACAAAAAGAAAGCAAAAAATCAAGCGCTCTCCAATCATTAACAAACCAAAAAAAAATTACTTTCAATGGTTATTAAGGAATAAAACATCACCAAATAAAAGAATTAACTACTTCTAATTAATGCCAGTATGATTATAGGACTCTTACCTCAAAAGGAAAACAAAATGAAGCAGAAGAAGCTTTAATGGTGATTTCAATTTAGTTTATTCGGTCTCTAATGAATCCACCGACGAGTAGGGTCAGCGTCACCTTTGTGCACTGGCTGTGGAGGGCTAAAACTAAAAGAGCTTCAACATTCCAGGCAAGTAGATTTAAATAAACAATAAGTTTGTGTATTTACGTTTATCTCTTATGATGTTTGATAAATTAACTGCATTGCCACTTGAGGGGTGTGATTGGTTATCTGGATATTCGTGCTCTGCTCTCGGATTTGTCTCGGCCAAGCTTAGATTTTGGATCCGAATAACATTTTTTTGGGTCCAGCGTTACCATATGAGGGTCAGAAGGTGGGTTAACAGGGTAAGGCACGTGTGGATTAGCAGCAGAATTGATTTTGACAGTAACACCTTGTTGGAAGCAACAGCTTACTGATCAGTTGATTTTACCACGTGATTAGTTAGTTAGGCAGCAGTTATACAAGTTAGTTAGGAGTTAGAATCTGAACCCTTTTTTTTTCTCTAAAAAAATATAGAGGAAAAATTACAATTCAAAAAACACATTAGACGAGTCACAAATTACTTTGGCACTATTTTCCATTGTATTTTAAAAGCAATTTTGAAAAAGAATAATTTTTTATTTTAAATTAATTATTTTAAGTATTTTTAGATCATTTTCATGTTTTGATGTCAAAAATATTTTTTTTAAAATAAAAAAAAATTACTTTAATGCATTTTTAAATGAAAAACATTTTAAAAAACATCTTCAATCACACTTACAAATAGCTTTATCTCATTCTCTAATATATTTACTAAATTAAGCATCAAAGAGAACTTTATTCTTATAGTAAACTTATTTTGATGGAACAAAAACCATTCCCTGAACTAAGATGCAATTATGGAAAGCTAATGATTTTTCATGAATTAAGCACCATGATACTTCTCGAATTTGATTTACTAGGCAATTTTCTATAATATATAAATACTGAATTTAATTAAAGATAAATCTTTATTTTTTAATTTTATTCATTTATATCTTTTATTTTTCTCTCAAACAAAACCTTAAAAAAACATAGCCTCTCATAGAAGCAACCTCTAGTTTTAGGTCATGTTAATTTTTTTATTTTTAAATCTAAGTAGATCTATACTTCGACACAGTCTTGAATCTCTCATTATAGGTTTAACGGTGTGATTTATTTTTTTATTGATCAATGGTGATTCAAATTCGTTGTACTTTTTTATTCAATAAAGAACTAGTGATTATATTTAAACTAAACGAAGGATTTTAACTTTGATGGATAATTTTGAATATATCTTTCAAGGTTGAAGAAATTGAATCTAAAATCACTAAGAGATAACTATATGTTCCATGTTCTAGAATTTTTAAATTTAATCTTTTTAAATTTGTGTTTTCCTTTCTTAGTCTAGTTTGTGCAATGCAATTTTTTTTTTATTAATGTGGGTGTTCGAGCTAACTTGCACGTATCTAATGTGATGGGATTTGTTGCCATTTTTATTCTTAGTTCTTCAAGATTTTATCCTTAGCTTCCCTCTCTTTTTTTATTGCTTATGCTTGATGGTGTTCTACATTTGTTTATTCCCATTAATCGCAATGTAGCATAACATTTACTATAGTAGAAGTAGAAGTTCAATTGTCGATGTGTGCTTTTGAGAAATCTAGAATAAAAAAAAACATGAGTTAATGTAGTAAGAAAAGAAAACAAAAATGATGTTCCTTAAAACAATCGAATTAAAGAAGAAATACTAATAAGTGAATCTCATATCCAACATACCATAATAAAATCAATTTATTTCTTAATTTTAAAAATAATATTTATAATTTAGGAAAGTTTATCTTCATGGGACATCTTGCAAATGTAAGAATTATTGGATGAACCTAGTTCATCAAAATATAAATAATTAAATTTGTACACGTCATAAATTTGATACTAATTATGAACATTTTTATATTTAATATTACAGTCATAATTATGTGCTGAAATAATAAAAAGAATCAATCACAAAATAATATGAAAAAAATAAAATAACGTGTAATATTGTATTAGTTTAGTTCATAACAAGAAAAAAAATTAAAATTATTATTATTATTGCGTGAATAATAGGAAAATAAATTCAATAAAAGAATAAAAAAAAACGAAAACTTTAACAAAATAGCAAAAATAAAATAAAAAATGATAAAAAAAAAATATTAGCTAAAATAAATCATTTGACGTGAAAATAAAAAAAGAAAAAAGAAAAAAAAAAGAAATATCAATTGTATTATTACTATTATTGCTAAAACAATAAAAAATATTAAATTACCATAAGGAAAAAAACTCGAAAATATTAACAAAAGAGGAAGCAAGAAAAAAAACTAAAATTCTTATTATTATTATTGCATGAATAATGGGAAAATAAATTCAATAAAAGAATTAAAAAAAAAGTCCAAAAACTTTAACAAAAGAGCTAAACAAAAAAATAAAAAAAATGATAAAATAAATATTAGCTAAAAAAATCATTTGATGTGAAAATAATAATACAAAAACTAATAAAAAAAAACACCAAAAGAAAGAACAAAGGAAAACAAAAAGAAATATCAATTTTCAAATGATCATAAACACAAACTAAAATTTAATAACAAAAGTTTTGAAAAAAATGTTATCTCAACAAAAGAGAAAATAATAAAAATTAAAAACAAAAATTAAGAGCACATATATATAAAGCATGGATAAAAATAGGGATTATTTAAGAAATATAAAAATAATAAAAGAATTAAAATAAAAAATTAAAAGTATAAGGGCCGAAATGAAAACCATATATATTATCAATTTCAATCAAAGGACAAAATTCAAAAAAAAAAAACAAATCTTCTGTACCAAAAATATTAAAGGGATTTAAAAGCAATCCGAAAATTAAAAGAATAAGGACTGAAATGAAAATGTATTATATAATCAATTTCAATCGAAGGACACAATTGAAATAAATCAAAACTTACATAACAAAAATAAGGATCACACAGCACAATTAAAAGAGAAAGGAATGGAATGAAAAACCCATAAAATTGTGGGCTGACGTGTAGTTTAGGGTGAAGGAGAGACAAAAGGGGAAAAAAAGTTCAACCGTCCACCGTCTCGTCTCTGACCACCGTATGAGACCACGTGCCACACCATGAGGAAGAGAACACGGCGGCGCGTCCAAGGAGACGCTGGATGGACATTTTTGGTCGTCGGACTCCTTCGCACGCACCTCCCGAAGAGGGCGTGAGGTCGAATATTGTCGATCGCGTGTGTCATACGCGCCCACAGTATTCAGAGAAAAATAATTAAAAATATGGCCAATTACCAGGATACCTTTACAACCAACTCTTCATTTTTGTCTTATTGAGGGGTATATCAGTATTTAGCCATTTTTTAAAAAAAAATATAAAATTCCCGTAGCGCCCCTCTCGGCCAGAGCTGATTTTTTTTTCCGAGGGATAGAATGATTATTTTACTATGCAAAGAAATATAAGATAATCAATAAAGTGGTGACCCGAACCAGACCAAATCAGACTGAAAAATGTGCAATTATTGTGGCACCCCTCCAGCCAACATCTGGTTTTTGTCTTTTTCAAAGGACAAAATTGTTATTTTATTGTGCAAAATTATAAAAAAAAATCAGTAAACCGGCGAACTGAACCAACCAAACCAACCCGAAAACTAAGCAACACTATTATAATCCATATTGATTTGTCTCGTAATGCACAGTAACTGACTCATGATCTCTTTTAGTATATAGTATAATTTTAAATAATAAATTAGACTCACCTAATAATTTTTATAATATATCTTGTTGTCCTAACATATTAAAACAAATGCTACCTACCCTTTAGATGATTTTTTATTGAATGATTACATTTCTATAATATTTTTATATTTAAAAAAAATTCTGGAAATATTTCTTTTTCAAATTAAATTTCACATTTTATATAAATTCATAAATGAGCAGTACAAATAAAATTCCTATATAATCCTCCATATCTTGCTCACAAGACTCGGGAAAAAGAAAGAGCTGCATCTACTCCACCTTTCATGGCAACAAAAGTTCTGCCACCAAAACAGCTCCAAAACCTTCATTTCTTCATCGCAAGGTCCCTCACCACTTCCTCCTCCTCCTCTAAAACCTCCTCCGCCGTCTCTCCTTTAAATTTGGCTGAAAAACCAGAAACCCCTATTCAAGAACCTCCCACTGTCATTCAAGATCATGCAAAACCATCCATCCTAGACTTCAATGACCACCAAAAACTTTTCTCAAATTTTCCAACTACCAAACTCTTGCGTGCATCTTCAAATCTTCACATGGTTTCTATAGGTCCTCTGGTTGACTTTGGGAAGCGGGTTATGAATTCCAGGATTATGGAGACAGACAATATTGTGCGTGATGTTGTGTTAGAGGCGGTAAAGGCATACGTTCTATAACCACTTTTGTGCTGGAGAAGATGTTGTCGAGGCCAGAAGGTGTATTGAGAGAGTTAATGAAGCCGGTTTGAGAGTTATGTTGGATTTTGCTGTTGAATATACGAGTAATAACGATGCCTGTGATCATAATTTGAAAGGGTTTCTTGATTCGGTTCAATCTGCCATGTCTCTTCCTCCATCTTCTGTAAGATTTATTTCTTCCTTAATTACCCCATTTTCTTTAGTTTTTTCCAAGGATTTCTTGTCTCTGTTCTGTGTCTTGAGTATTTTTTTTATCAGTCGATAAGTTCGATCCTCTTCAAAGTAAAGCTGGAGACCAATTTGCTAATTTTGTTTTATTTTTTGCATCAGGTGAGCAGTGTGGTGGCAAAGGTCACAGCAATGCTCCCCTTAAGCTTGTTAGAGAGAGTTAGTGATTTGTTAAGGTGGCAACAGAGAGATCCTTCCTTCAACCTTCCATGGAAACAAAACAGTTTTCCAGTTTTTTTCTGAATCCAGCCCTTTGTATCATACACTCGAAAAACCAGAGCCATTAACCCCACAGGAAGAGATTGATCTCCAATCAGGCCAGGAGAGATTGTGGAAACTCTGTGAAAAATGTGTCCAGGCCAATATCCCATTAACTGTGGATGCAGAACATATAGCTGTTCAGCCTGCCATTGATTACCTGACATACTTGACAGCAATCAAGCACGGCAAAAATGGCAGTCCCATCGTGTACGGAACAATTCAAGCCTACTTGAAAGACGCAAAAGAGAGGCTGCTACTAGCAACTAAAGCCGCTGAGGAGATGGGAATTCCTGTGGGGTTTAAGTTAGTGAGAGGTGCTTACATGTCAAGTGAAAGAAAAACAGCCTCTTCATTAGGCTATGAATCTCCAATTCATAATAGTATTCAAGAGACTCATGCTTGCTACAACGATTGTGCTGCTTTCATGCTTGAAAACATCGCTAATAGCTCAAATGCAGTCATTCTTGCAACACATAACGTTGAATCAGGTAAAGAGATGAAGGGGTTCTGTTAGATAATAATATAAATTATATTATCGGTTTCAAGCGTAAGATAATGTGAATTTGTGCAAGTTTTAAGTTTAAAGAGCGGGGTCTCACCTCACAGTCAAGTTTTTAGACGAAATGGTTACTTAACAAGCTCATATGTTATTGATTAACTATAGCTATCGGCTTTGACTCAGGATTTGATTCAGGGTTCTTTGTACATTGTGCAGGAAGACTGGCAGCGACTAGGGCAATAGAATTGGGGATTGAGAAGAGGAACAGAAAGCTCGAGTTTGCTCAGCTCTATGGAATGTCCGATGCGCTTTCATTTGGTCTGAGAAATGCAGGTTTTCTAGTCAGCAAATACACGCCATATGGACCTATTCAGATGGTTATCCCCTACCTTCTGAGGAGGGCTGAGGAGAACAGGGGACTGTTATCTTCTTCGACCATTGACAGGGATCTCATGAGGTAAACAAGCTTTAACACAGACTCAAGAATCTAAAAAAACCAGAGGGTTTTGAAAAAAAAAGGTCGCAGCAGTCTGATTCTTATTTTTCTGCAGGAAGGAGTTGAAGAGAAGACTCAAAGCAGCGATATTTTGAAGTGGGGTTCAAAGCCTCGAATGGCAAGCTGACAGCAATCGCTGCAAATAAACAAAATTTCAAAATTAAATTTAGATGTAATTAAATTATGTAATTCATGCTGTATTACAAGAAGAAAACTGTTCGTAGAATTATTGAATGGTAATGTCTTGCAACATATTTGATTAGTTCTTCCCTTCTGCTTTACTGCAACCTCAAAAGTTCACAACCATTCTTTTCTTACCCTCAAAGGGACAAGTCTTCTCTGCAACTTGGCTGATGGGTTCACACTGCACAATAATGCATTGGGAAATAAAATAAAAAACGAAAAACTAATGATCACACAGCAGGAATCAGATTGGGTGCATGGAATTCAGCATAGAGGGCCGCAAATTGTTCACGTGACGAAACTTGATGTGCAAGGAGAAGATCCAACCCCCAGAAATAAAATAAAAAACAAATAAAAATGGTGCTTATGGGTGTAAGAAATCATACCGTTTGCACCACTTGATAGGAATACATTTGATTTGGAGAGACAGCTGAGACTGCTGAGTGGAAGAGCACTGCATTTCCAGGAAAATGACAGGCAGTGGGGGAAACCATCCACCTGGGTGATCTCATCTTTCCATAAACAAAACCAAAAAAAAAAAAAGATTGCAGGCCATCTGCCAGTTTCCATCAAGCTTAGCCAGCTGCCTTGAGTGATAGTGTTTAAAATAAAAATAAACGAGATATGAGGTGTTTCAAATAATATTTTAAAAGTTTTTTTTTGAAAAAAATTAAAAAAATATTTTTTTATTTTTTATTTTTATTTTAAATTAAAAAAATAGTGTTTTAGATATTTTAATGTGTTATGTTAAAAATAATTTTATAAGATAAAAAAAATTATCATTTTGATGTATTTTTAAATAAAAAAATATTTTCAAAAACTATTTCAACCACACTCCAAATAGATACTAAATTGTATTTTGAAAAATGCATTTCTTTTAAGAATATATATATTCTTTATGTTTTTTATGTCATAAATAAATAAAACTATTTTGATGTATTTTTAAATTAAAATTACTTGTAAAAAAGCACCATACTAAACACTTTTAAGGGCAAATTTGATATTGCAATTCAACTGTGTTTTAAAATTTTATTTTATTTTATTAGATTCAAATTATTTTTTAAGTGTTTTTGGATTGTTTTGCTGAGTTGATATAAAAAATTTTAAAAAATATTTTTCTAAGTAAATTTTCAAACAAATTTTAAAAAAAACACTCGATAGACTACACTACAATACCAAACACATCATATAAAAACAAAAAGAAAAAGCTCATATATTCAAGCAAAGACATGGAGGTGGGATATGTAAATGACTTTCCAATGAAAAAACAACATAAAAGACCAATTATAAATTATTAAACAAATAACGAGCTTTGTCATGGTTTTAAAATGCTAAGAATCTGTTTGGTAATGTGATTAATTGTCTATTAGTCAAATATTTAAATTTTTTATTTTACTTAAAATTATTTTTAGTACTTTTAAATTGTTTTTGATATATTGATATTAAAAATAAAATAATATTATTTTAATATATTTTTAAATGAAAAATATTTTGAAAAACAAAACTGCTTTCACTATCTAAAGCCTTTAGTTCGGAGAATAACAAACATAAACGACACGTCGTTTCCCCTTCTTCCTTTCCATATAATTTTGCCTGTCGTTTTCGGTTCCACTGTTAATGGAGTTTTTATGCAACAACACGCATTAAGCTCCAATTGGTTTGCAAAACGTCCCAGCCTCGTCCAACATATCCACTTTTCTCAATTTTTGGAGCTAATCATTATCAGGCTAAAAAAACATTAAAAACCCAGGTTTATGTTCTTTGTGTTGGCTTAATGTAGTGATAAATTCACGTTTTTGAGATTAACCAATTTGATGTCAATGAAAAAGATTTGTAGGAATTATTTTTCAGCCTTATTGGTTCATATTTTCACCATCAAGCTCAGTGCTTTCTTCTTTTCTTGTCTCTGAGTTATCTTTTAGATACATTCACTGTTACGGGAATTCGAGATCCTGTTGGCTGATTATTTTTTTGGTCGGTAGAAGTTTTGTTTGAATTCATTTAGGCTTGAGAGAAAGTTCCATTGTTTGTTGTTTAGTGTATAGTTATTATGAATTGGACAGTTCATTTTTAGCATTGATTAAACTTCTCCTTATTTTTTTTTCTTGCATTTAACTTTCTGGTCATCTATACTTGTAGCTGTTATCCATTGCCATGCTTCTTTTGAAGGTGGTTTCCTTTGCTTTAGTCTGTGCTCGTTATTGTTCCTGTCATTTCTAAACAGCTATGCTGCTGCTGTGACTTCAGTATTATTGAACGATATTAGTTGCCGTCATTGTGCTTGAATATGTTTACTTCTAATCAGGATCTTCACCAGTTATGAAACATTCTTGTATACCTATATACTTGAAATTAACTCCAAAATCTCTGCACTTGTTTTCAGTTTTCCTTAACTAACCTGAACGGTTACTTGCATGCTTAGAATGTTTTGGTTAATTTTGATACTCTCATGGTTTACTAAACACTCTAGTTAAGAATGAGGTTTGATTCCTTTTTATTTCAATTGGGTTTATGTATTCAATGTGTAATAACTGATAGTATTCGCTGTATGATTTTCAGCTAATTAAATTTTGGTTTTGCAGGTGATTTGAGATTGGTTAGTGGATTGCCATGTCAGGGAGAGTTAGGTCTTCTGCCTTGTGGCATACCAAAGTGTCTTTCAAATAGTAGCATGGAGATCAAAAAAATAGATGAATATGAGCCAGGACCGCTTCCTTCACCTAGACCACTGGATAGGTTTGGCTTTGTGAAGCAAGAGGTTAATAATTCACCACATGGTTTAACCAAGGGAAAGTCAGCTTATGAATTTGAGAGGTATGCTGTTTCTTTCATAGGTCACTTCCAATATTCCCAATGAGTTAATGCCAAAGGTTCATTGATGGATACTCCTTGCATACTAATAGATAATAATCTTGATTATTGATTGTGGACATAAAAAAATTTCAGGGAAGAAAGAAGGGTAAGAAAATGGAGGAAGATGATTGGGGTTGGAGGGAGTGAATGGAAGCATTATGTTAGAAGAAATCCTCGTGTTGTTAAGAGGTGCATAAGGAAAGGAGTCCCTGACTGTTTAAGGGGTCTTGTTTGGCAGTTGATATCTGGAAGTCGAGATATTTTGCTGATGAACCCTGGGGTTTATGAGGTACTCCTTCACTTGTCTTGATTGAGATATATAACCTAAGTTATTTTGCTCATGATTTTAGTAATGATATTCTATTTGTAATGTGTAGTGGCTTTGCTTAAATTATCTTTGAGCCTTAAAATCATTTATTCATCTTTAGTTCTTCAGATGTTACCGGACTCCCTCACTTCTTCCTTTTTCTGAATATTTTGCACATTGGTTTGTTCACCTCAACACATAGGTGTTAAAGGCACAAGATCTAAAGCTATCAGATAATAAAAATTAAAATCAAAGTCCATGTTGATTGATTAAACCATACATTGGTTTTCCATCTTAATGTTTTCAACAATTTGTCAATATACTTGATTCAACTTTGGCTCTTTTCGAGTGGATGGTATATTGGTATGCTAAAAATGAGCATTTGCTGGTGGCAGTGCCTAAAATTCTCAGGGCTTAGCTTTGTGATGGCCTGATATACTCATCTGGATGATTTAGATGTATGAATTTCAGGACTTTGCTTGATTGCCATAAAGACCTTAAGATTTTTTTTATTTTTTTATATGAATGAATGAATTTCATAGATCAAAAACTGGAAATTTCCCAGTTTACCAGAGTTATTTACATCTAAATAAGAAAGAAAACTTATCTTAAAAAAATTCCAGAAGTCACAAAATCTGGAAATGTTTGGGTTACTAATTGCTTCCTGCAAAAATCTTCGTATCTTGAAGCCCTAGCTGGACAGTCTGAACAATGTTCTTTACAGTGCTACCTTCATCTACTGCAACAGTATCATGAATCACTTGGTTCCTTCCTTCCAAATACATTAGAAAAAAACACCAATGAAGCCTCATAACAATAGATTGATAAGAATTTTTCTGAATTGAGATATTTTTCCAAGTTCATCTCAGAGTTGCAAACAGAAACAACCCTATTATTCCCACAAATTTGGAGAATTGGTTGCCAGACTCTTTTAGAGAATATACAAGTGAAGAAGAGGTGATTTCTGTCTTCATCATCCTTTGCTTAACACAGAAAACTGAAGCCATGACCCTGTCCATTTCGATGTGCCTCATCTTTAGAGTTAACCTGTCCAGAATAGCTAGCCAGAAAATAAAGTTGTGCCTTGGAGGACATAGAGACCCTCAAATCAACTTAAACCTGTCCGCTCTGCTTCGTTTTTCTTGATCAAATCCCAAGCACTCATAGAAGAGAATTGCCCATCATTAGTGACTTTCCATGTAACACCATTGCTTTGCAAAGGATAAGGGAAGACAAAGCCACAAATAGCACAATGAATGGCTTCCATGGAATCTGAGCAAGCCATTTACTTTCATTGCTGTAGAAGGCGATTCAGATTAAAAAATGATCTTCTGACCATATTGTTTGACCAAGGGTCCATGAGGATGCCAAGAATCCCTACCATAGGTGGATAATTCTCTCTGTTGCGTACTGAATGCTCTAAATAGTCCCGAATTAAGTTTCTGAACTTTAGTAATCTCCAAGTTCAAGAACATTCATTTACAGACATTTAAGCACCACAGGCATTTTCCCTTAAGAAAGACTGTAAAAAATTGCCTATATTTCCCATTTACTTGACAGTTATGTCTCTATAATATCCTTCCCTAGGGAAGCTATGTAGCATAACAAGGAAGGGATTAGCTAGGAAACCTTGTTGAGCAATTGTGTCTTGCCATGCTTATTAATGTTAAAGTTGTATGTAAGAAAATGAAAAATAAAGTGTGCATCGACATATACAAGGTTGCTTGTTTAGTTTGTACTCATTATCTCACATATTTTCTTCTTAAAAGACATTTAAAATTCAAATAGTATTGCTTTGTATTGATGTGTGACTGCCGTATAATTTAGATTCAGGGCTACTGTTTGATCAATGTACATTGTTACTTCTGGGAAATTTAAGGCTTTTTTGTACATAGATAAATGGTGATTTGTTCTGGAGTTGAAATTGAAAGCAGAAGGGGATGACATGATATCTGTAGGAACAGTGCCTATGAACACAATCCAGGGAGCTGCTTTGGTTTATACATGTATGAAATTTTTGGATCTGACTAGGGCTCTACAACTCTCACATTAAAATTAATGATCGGTGCTGAAATTATTGCAGATTACATACAATGAAGCTTTATTCCCAAAATATTTGTAGATCGTTTTGCAAGTACAGTAGGTAAAATAAAACAAATCATATTCTTCTTAGAAGACGTTGAGAAGGGATATTTCTTTTTTATAGCCCTTACTGGTATCCAATCATGTGTCCTTCAGTGCTTTTCTTTCTCTTGTTCTTTGTAAGGAATCTAAGCTAGACAAAGGATTTTTGTTCTTCTATTCCTATTTTTTACAACTTTAGCTTTCCATCAGGGTAGCTAAGAGGGTTTTAGACCTCTTGAGGGTTTTGAGAAGCTCTTTTCCTACTCCTTTCTAATACCCCATGGCTATTTTCCTTACCCACTGCGAACTAAATTTGGAAGGATAAATTGCTTTATGAGATAAATTTTTTTTTGTTTAGGGCACCTTAATAGGGTAGACACTAATGAGCTTTAGCACGTAATAGACCAAATAAGGCTCTGTCTTCTTATGTGCCTTCATATGAGAGAAATTGTCTTCATAGTACACTTGCAAAGAAATTTTACAAGAAGTATTGGCTTGGGAATTTATTCTTAGAAAAATTTACTACTACATGACCTGTAGATTATCCGTGAAAAGTTCATAAGTGGCAGGGAATTATATCCTAAAAAGAATTAATGAATGCACAGTCCTTGGTTTCTGATGTTAATTTTAGCTTTTCATGTTAGTATTTCATATCATGCTCTTTTCCCTCTGCTTGAATGTGCACACAGCCACTCATGGATTTATTTGTGTCATAATGATGAAACTATGTCTTTACTGCAGCAACTAGTTATATATGAGACATCAGCATCGGAGCTGGATATAATTAGAGATATTTCACGGACCTTCCCATCACATGTTTTCTTCCAGCAGAGACATGGTCCTGGTCAAAGGTCCCTATACAATGTTTTGAAGGCTTACTCTGTGTATGATAGAGATGTTGGATATGTCCAGGTCTGAGACTTGTGTGATTTATGGATCTTAAATTTACTTAATTCACCGACTGGAGAATGACTGTGCAATTGTTAAAAAATGCAGGGGATGGGATTTTTAGCTGGTCTACTACTTCTTTATATGAGCGAAGAGGATGCTTTTTGGTTGTTGGTTGCATTGCTGAAAGGAGCGGTCCATGCTCCAATGGAGGGATTATACCAGGTAATTCATTTATACAAAGAGTTTCTTGTTCACATTTGTAAAGTTGTGATTAGCTTAGATTATTGGCTGTAAGATGCTAATTCCCTACAATCATAGATATTGATCACTACTTAGTCAGCACAAACTAGGGCGAGATAAAGCAACAAGATGCAATAAGATTCACATTTATACATCTCATCAAGCTTTTCATGTAGCTTTGTTGTGGTGGCTCGGTGGTTTAGAGAGAGTGCTGAAGCGTTATCATCCATCAACTTCCTCGATAATACATGCACCATATAATGGTGGTGTCACTTGCAACTTTTCACTTAATACTAGCTTATAGAATTATATCCTCTGTTAGCGTTAAAAAATAAATGAACTATGCCCTCTGCTGATGAAATCAGGCTTGAATTTCGTGTTTCTCTCTCGCACACATGCACACTTACTCTTGGAATGCCTTGATAAGGAGCTGGCATTGCTTCTTGATATTACAAGGTGCATATTAATCTACATTGCAATTTCAAATACTGTAACCTAGAGGGGTAGCTTTCCGCTTCCTCAAACTTAGGAAAAGGCCACCCACAATGGAATTTAAAACTTTGATTCCATACTTGTTAAGGAAAGAAAAAATATTGTCTGTTAGTTTTGAATTACACTTTGTGGAGTCAAGTTTTATGTAGTTACCAAAATTATGAATCCACTAGTCATCAACAGTATCATGATCATTTGAAATTTGTTTATTTCATGTGATACCAAAAGGAGAGAGAATCTTTTTCCACCTAGTTATGGTTGCATCCTTTTCTAAGTTTTGTGGTTGCCTCAAGCTTTCTAGAGTTAGATTGACCTTTGTACATTCAATGGTAGGTTCACTGCATGCTTCATATAAAAAAAATGAGCTGCTCATACTTGAGAGAGAAAAAGGAATGTAATGGTCAGTAAACTGCCAAGAATTACAACTGTTTCAAAACCCCATCAACCATTTATTGGTATGATATTAGCATATGAACCACCTGTAGCCTCTTTTACTATTTTGAACTGGAGTCTGAGGTAACAGCACCTCATCCACTCTTCTTGGGCTTTGAAAACACTTTCATCCTGTGAGAAGTTGTATTTTATACTTGTCTCAGGTGGGTCTGCCTCTTGTTCAACAATATCTGTTTCAGTTTGACTGCTTGATGAAGGAGCACATGCCAAAACTGGGAGAGCATTTCACCCAAGAAATGATAAATCCTAGCATGTATGCAAGTCAGTGGTTTATAACTGTTTTCTCATACTCTTTTCCATTCCACTTGGCCCTTAGGATTTGGGATGTATTCCTTTATGAGGTCAGTTATTAATCATTTTATATGTTTTTTTCTTGAAAGGATCATTCATATGGTCTGGGAGTTAATATGTGTCTGCAATTTCTTCTTTCCCAGGGTGTTAAAATTGTTTTCAAAGTGGGTCTGGCACTGCTAAAATTTTGCCATGATGACTTGGTGAGGATTCAATATTTTTTTGTCTGCTCTGAAAGAAATAGCTGCACATCCTCAGCTTATAATTGGTTTTCTTTTTGCTATCAGGTCAAATTGCCCTTTGAGAAGCTTATGCATGCTTTGCGTAATTTCCCTGAGGGTGCAATGGATCCAGATACATTACTGCCCATGGCTAACTCCATCAAGGTTCTCTCTCTCTCTGGCTGGCGTGTGTTTAATCAAAGCAAAAAAATGAGTTTTATTTCAACTCTACATTCTACCATCATATCACATTTATTATAATCATGGTTCCTCTGGTTATCTCCATCCATTTTCTGATGTTGTGTCAGTTTATTCAATTATAATTAAAGACAGTCTTATGCTTCTATGATGATCTTTGGATTTTAATCTTTTGAGCCAATAAACAGGTAGTATTGTGCAGTGATATTTAATAAAAGTTGGCTGTCATTCAGTAACAATCTCTGCTTAAGCTACCAAAAATTTCTGATATCCTTAGATCTGTTTTGGTTGATTGGATACAACCACTTTTCCTTTGTATGTTTTATTTTGTATTCTTTGACACAGAATAGTGAAAAATATGAAATATAACCCCGAGAAAAAAATATGGCTCCTCCTAAAATCATGAATCAGTAAGAATTATTAATATTTGGAGCCATAAATATAAGCAGAACCATATTGTATTTTTTGATGATTTATAAGGGGAACCATATGTATCGTGTTGGTGTGTACACATTTTATAATGGTCTTGGATATTCGAGCAACTTGGCTATATTTTGGGCAGTGCTTAAATTATGCTTAGACACACACCCTTAGCAATGTAATTAATATGTGTTAGCGTTCCTGCATACTGAAATGGCTTAGTTTTTGAGGTAAAACTTTATTCATTATTCATGAAAAAGATGTGGATTCAATATCAGGTGTCCAGGCGTTTGGAAGAGCTGAAACAGGAGTATGACAAGAAGAATGGAAAGTGAAGTCATTCTACATAAATTTTTAGGAATCAGAAACAGTTACAATGAAGGTTTTTCTCATCTTTCAAGGGAGCTAATCCCTTTAAATATGCCATACAATCTGATTCTTTTATTCTTTTGTTCTGAGCTATCTTATAGTATAAAAAAAATGTATATAAAGTATTTACTTTTGTCATGGCCTGATGCTCCATAGTTGCTTGGTGGAGTTGAAAATGTCCATGAAACATGTGATACATACGGATCAGAAAGCAGGGCAACGACATTAGTGGTCAGATCTAGTCATCTCCTACTAGGATGGGATTCTCTTCTTGATTGTAATGCATTGAATAAGATAGTGATAAAGGATGACTAGATTGTGCCTTTTCAGCAATGATTACATGGAAGCTGTGTGATATCGGTATGATAGTCCAATAATTATACGCCTTTCTTGCCCTGGACATGCCTTTCACCTTGTTAACCTTAAATATTTTCCCCCAGTAAATCAACCAAAATGACTTGCTCGCCTGTTTACCTTGCTTGAAAGGATAAGTGCGTGAGATGGTAATAATTGCTCTTAGCTACGTTTTAGAATGAGTTGACTCACTTCATTTCTTTTTGCTTCTTGTTCCTAGTTAAAGATTACAGGTCAACAGAAGTCTCTTGTGCTAACCAGCTCATAAAGATTTTGACTGGGAGAATTCTTATCCAGCCAGATTGGGTTGGCACATCATCACAAAATCAGGGAAAACGCATCATAGCCATGTGATAAAATCAAGGGATTGTTTCTTCTGTGTGTCATCATTGAGAAAACTTTTTTTACTTTTTTTGTATTTGGAGAAAATCTCATCTATGCAAAGCATACTTTTATGGGTCTAGATGAGTGAATAAAATCCCGTTGTCCCAGGCTCTTACATAAAATACACGTCCTGGCTAGAACTCGAGACTGTTGTGTAGATTTTCAGCCATCGCACCGCATCCCTTGGGGAACATCATTAAAAAAACATGTAACTGCAAAGATTGTTCTTGAACACCTGTAAAATCTCCTGAAGTTGTTCTTCGGAATGGAAGTGTGCTTCACATCATCTGTTTTCAGTCTCAGCTTTCAAGGTGCTAGCTAACCATTTCAATGGCGTAGAATAGTTGAAGATTCAAGTTGTCTGGTCCCTCGCATCGCACCAGGCCTGCAGATAAACATCGTCACATTCATGGAAGCACCATGATTGGTTTTTCAAGAAGAAGATATACAGAGCACCATCGAAGAATCGCCTTTTTTTTCCTGGTAAGTTCCATGCGTTTGCTGCTCGGTGTCTAGTGGTTTGTACTTTCCGCCTAACGTGCAAAAGCAGAGGGCTCTAATGGAGCTAATGTCTTGCAGAATTTATTCCTGGCCAGTGGATGCTCATGCAATTTGACGCAGGTGTCGGCATGCCTTTCATTTAATAATGGTGCTGGCAACCATTAAAGTGAGATTTAAATAAGTCATAAATATGTTTGGTTAAATCATTAGCTAAAATAAATGTTTCTATAACATTTTAATATATAAAAACATAACCCTTTAATTATCTACTAGTATTTTATTTTATTTTTATTTTTCTCAATGCATTAACTAACTTAGAAAATATAAGAATTTTGACTCCCTTACGAAAGGAGATTATTCTTTGTGAAAGCTAGTAATAGCAAATCATCTCATCGAGTTTGATGACTATATTTGTTTGGCGAAATTCAAATAGAATTTATTCTTTTTTATTTTGTACTTTTAAATTAAAAAAAAATAGTATTTTTAAATTATTTTCACGGGGAGCTGATGTCAAAAATAGTTTCTAAAAAATAAAAAAATTAAATCACTCTAAAAAACAGTCTTGACAAGACAATTACATGAAAAAAATGTTGGAATAGAATAAAATACTTATCTATTTTAAAATCTCTTCTCATCTTTTATGTATTCTTATGATGGGAAGCCAGACCAGCCCTGCACACCCAATATTTCTCTTTCTGGCTTCGTTTTGTGAGGATACCAAACCGATTTTTTTTTCAAAAAAAAATCTCAAATTAATATTGTTTTAATATTATAAATTAAAAATATATTTTAATATATCTTTAAATGAGAAATATTTTGAAAAAAAATCTCTATTATATTTTTAAACATACTCTAAACTCTTGATTAACTAAATTCTAAGCTAACTTGTCAAAGTAGCCTAGTTTAGAGTCTCTTTAGTTTTTTGTGTTGGTAATTGTTTTTCAAAATACTTTTACACTTGAAAATAATATGTATATTTTTTTATTTTTTAATATTTATTTTTTACTATCCACATATAAAAACAATCAAAATAACTTTCAATTATTTTAAAAAAATTACTTTTAAAATCTAAAAAAAATGCTCTTAAAACATTCCTGCCTCAGGAATTTGAAGAGTGGAAGGGTTAATTTTAGGATATGGAAATGCTGTGGGGGACCCAAACTGGCAAGCAAGACAAGCGTGAGAATAGCAAAAAGCAGTGGAAAGAGGCAGGGCGTAAACGTCTGGAGTGGGAATAGTGATGTGTCGTGTCAGCTATCCGAGACAAGCTAGCTGGCTGCTGCCACTTCTCATCATCGACAGACAGCACAGGGCAGCAACCACTCAACACAAACGTACTTGAACTTTTATAGTTTAAACATTTTATATATATATAGTTTTTATGGCCGGTTGATTTGAATTGTTTTAAAAATATTTTTTATTTATAAATATATTAAAATATTTTTTTATGTTTAAAAAATTATTTTAATATTAGCACATTAAAATAATCTACAATATTAAAATAAAAATAATTTTTTTAAATATAGTACCAAACACACACTTATATTCAAAGTATAAAACAGGTTTTTATGGATAAAAAAGTATTTTTATAAATAAAAAATAATTGGTAAATTTACGTTTTATTTATTTTTATTATCATAAAAGGAAATATGACCGCTCATAATGAAGAAGAGGCACACGCTTTTGTAAATCTTTTGAATCACCTCAACTGCGGGTATATTAAAGTGTGATTATGTTTTTTAATGAATTAAATTAATATTTTTTTATTTTTAAATGTTTTTTTATATTAAAAATATCTGAAAAAAAACCAAATTAAGATAAAAAGAAAAAAATATTTTTAAAAATAGAAAGACAAACAAACTCCGCAAATAATGGAAGAATGCTTATTCTGCAAACACGTAAAGGGTAATATAGTCATTAGATTACCGAAAATGTCGCCGTCCAATCTTCGAGGAAATTCACGTGAAATAAAAAACAAAGTTATGGTAGTGGCATAAACGTAATGTGCACAAATCTCATGGTTATTTCAAAACCACCCTAGCCAGCCAGTCCGTCCTATATAAGCCCTGTATTTCTCTCAGAACTCACATAAAAAAAAATCTTGCAATTTTAAGGCCAGAAAAACTCTCTCCCATCACAAACATATCTAGGGTTTGTTGGTTTGGTGACTGTTTTCGCCGCCTTTGCTTTCAAAATTCAATCTTGATCTGTTTTCTTTTTATGCTTTTTTAAAAGGTGAGGTGCATTGTTTTTATTTTGTCAGGTTCGGTTTTGTAATATTGGTGCTTTTGTTTAATTCTGTGGTTTTGGTTTGTAGGGCTTTTTTTTTAATTTGAGAGAAGAGGGGGTTTCGCAAAGGAGTTAGCTTTTCTAGATTTGATATATTTTATTGGTAAGTGTTTTTTTCCCGTCTCTTTGGTAATTGTTGCATAGATTGTTGGTGTAGATATTGATTTGGACTTGTTTTTGTTTTGTTGTTTCTTTATGTGTTATGCGTATGTTAATTGTTTTGATCCTTGATATAATGAGAAGTCCCTGAGGCTTTTATTTTTATGGATTCGTTAGGGTTTATGGATTTGGTTGATGTTTCTTAGCAATGATTTTGTTACTTTGATGCTGGTAATAAAATTAATATTTGAAAAAAGGCTTGGCAAGTTTTCTTCTGAGAATACCTTATTTTAATGGAAGCTGTTTAGCAATTTTTTATTTTATTTTGCAACATATTTTTTAAAACTAAATGGTGCTCGCGATTTGAACTCCTTTGTTTGGTTGTGAATCTGATTAATCTTTTAAATTATATTTTTTATTTTTTTTATTTCACTAATGATTTAGTAATTGATTAGTGATTTTTGAAACTTGTTTTGTCTGTTGATTTTTCATCTCCAATACGTCTCTATCATGAACACATGAGAAGTTTTCTACTTACGCCCCTTTTCATCATTTTGTTGAATTGCTTCTTTTATCTCCTTGTCGTCTCAAAATATTTTTATATGCCCGTAGCTATTGGAATTTTGCTATTATTTTTGTGATCGTAGACTAGTTTGCTTTGAGTTTTGTGCTAATTGCAATCCTGTGTGATTCTTACAGACGAGACTGAATGATCTAATGGAGTCTAAAGGTGGCAAGAAGTCTAGCAGTAGTAAATCCTTAATCTACGAAGCTCCCCTCGGTTACAGCATTGAAGACCTCAGACCTGCCGGTGGAATCAAGAAGTTCAGATCTGCTGCATACTCCAACGTGAGTTTGAAGTTAATCGATTAGGTTTTCCATTGGCATTTCTTTGTGCGACTGGTTTCTTAATCTTGTGTCTTGTTTATTTGTGCAGTGCGTTCGCAAACCATCCTGAGATTTTCCGAGTGTTGGCATAACCCCATTTTAGTTCTTTCGCACACTCAATTGTCTTTAGTCTTGTCTTTTCTGTTCTGCTTTCCTCGTACTCTTGTACTCTTTTCTGCATTTTACCGTGAGGTGGGATGGCGCTTCCAGCATCTGCAATCGGATTTGAAGGTTACGAAAAAAGGCTCGAAATCTCTTTTCTAGAGCCTGGCTTCTTTTCTGAACCTGAGTTGAAGAACCTCAGGTCTTTGTCCAAGGCTCAACTGGACGACATTCTCAAACCAGCTGAATGTACTATTGTTGATATGCTATCAAATGACCAGGTTGATTCTTATGTCCTGTCGGAATCCAGTCTCTTTGTGTACCCTTACAAAGTTATTATCAAAACCTGTGGAACTACCAAGCTGCTTCTCTCGATACCGGTGATTCTTAAGCTCGCCGATGCCCTTTCACTCACTGTTAGCTCTGTGAAGTATACTCGTGGGAGCTTTATCTGCCCTGGGGCTCAGCCATTTCCACACCGCAGCTTCTGCGAGGAGGTAACTGTCCTTAATGGCCATTTCAGTAAACTTGGTTTAAACAGTGTGGCATATGTGATGGGGAGTCCTGACAACACTCAGAAATGGCATGTTTACTCTGCCTCTGCCGATATAGAGAGCCATTCTGGCCCTGTTTACACTCTGGAAATGTGCATGACTGGTTTGGGCAGGAAACAAGCATCTGTTTTCTACAAAACACAATCGAGTTCAGCTGCCGCAATGACTGCGGATTCTGGTATAAGGAAAATCCTTCCACAGTCTGATATCTGTGATTTTGATTTCGACCCTTGTGGTTACTCTATGAATGCCATTGAAGGGAGTGCAATTTCCACAATCCACGTCACTCCAGAAGATGGTTTCAGCTATGCGAGTTTTGAGGCTGTGGGTTATGATCTTCAAGATTTGAATTTGAGTCAGCTGCTTCAAAGGGTTTTGGTCTGCTTTGAACCCACCATGTTCTCCATTGCATTGCATTCTACTATCGAGTGTGATGAGCTTGTCGGGAAGTTTCCCCTGGATGTAGAAGGTTACTCCGGCGGAGGAGGGATCTATGAAACGCTTGGGAAAGGTGGATCGATCGTGTACCACAGCTTTGCTAGGACTGGAGGCAGTTCATCTCCCAGGTCTATACTGAAATGTTGTTGGAGTGAGGACGAGAAGGACGAGGAAGCTGAAGAGAAATAGTTATTTTCTGCAATTTAATAAATGTCATGGGGTTATGATTCTGAGTTCTAGGCATTTGTCCATGCCTTGTGTTGTCTTTTATCATCAATTTAGTTTGACTTTGGATTAATAAATGTCATGGGGTTATTATCATTTTCTGAGTTATCAGATGTTGGAAGTGTAAAACCTGTGTTTTATCATTCAAATGCCTTCAATTTTAAAAATCGTTTCTTTTTCGATCCGAGAGTGGCTGCTGATTGCCCTGCGTCCCTTGGATGAAGGAAAACTGCAAAAAAAATTAAAAAAAAATTGGTAAAAGTAAATAAAGTGTAAAAGCAGCAGCAGATCATATCATTAAGAGTTGATTGCAGGACGAAGTTGAGATATTGATAGGAAAAGAGAGAGCAAGAAAGCTGCCAAGGAGTATATATTATATTATTGTGTTTAAATAAGCTGTTATGATATAATAATAGTCCTTGAAATGATTCGAAGATGTTCTTCCACTTAATTTTGTCGTGGTCCAACTGCACTTAAAAACATTACATAAAAAAAACATTAAAGTAAGCCAAAAATTTAAAATTAAAAAAAATATTAGAAATTTGAAGGTTTTCCTATCATTATTATTAAAATCACGAGTTCGACTATTAAATTTTTATAATTTTATGAGTCAATGTATATTTATTACATGCTAAATCAGATCATAGCTTGAAAACTAATAAAATCATACTTGTTTCATGCAAAATTGATAAAATCGAGTTTACCAAGTTAGTTATAAATTTTGTCTTAGAATATATGTTGATCAATTTTGTGAGATAAATCATATCTTTTAAATTATTATTGTGTATTACTTTGGACACATCTAGAGCTATAAATGGAACTTTATTGTGATACTACTTGAGAGGGAAACCAGACATTTCAATATTTTCAAATATATATAATAAACTCAATAATTTATTTATACGAGAGAAAAGTATGTATTTAAAACACTTATAATTTTACAATTCAATTCTACGATCTGATTTTACATTCTATTTTTCCGAGTCGTGGTAAAAATACAATTGTTCCCCACCACATCTAGTTATAGATATAGCGAGTTGCTCTTTAAATTCATAACCAAATTCAAACTCGATTTAAAAATTATATATATATATATATATATAGATATTTGATGAGACAAGAACAGTTTGATTGAGTAGATAATAATTGAAGAGGTGAGTGAGCATATAATGAGAGAATAAAAGGAGTGGCACGCATGCAGTGGACCAGTTGAGGTGGGCAGACACAGTGCCTTTCAAAGATATGACCATTAGAATAAATTCTGCTGCCTTTTCTCTCCACTTTTCGCACGTAAATGGACAAGTATTAGCGAGCTTGTCACCTCTGATGGAAAGACACCATTCTCAACTATGGACCCTTTTCTCCATTGCTGTGCAGCTGGGAAGAACATGTTCTTCAATTCAAAGATTTCTTGCAATCTCCCCAACCCATCAATTGATTTGTATTTTATTCATCAGAAGCTCAAGCTCATGTTGCTTGTGGCTTCAAATTGCAGGGAACCATCGGATCAGATCTGCACCAAGCATGCTCTTCAATGCAGGCCAGGCCACAAGACTTGTGTTTTTTTCCAGGATTTGATTGTGCAAATCTGTCCTTTGGATTGTAACAGAATATTTCGATTTTAAAGTGTTTTGACATACTATTTCGAGGTTATACGGTCATTTTACAATTTGGAAGTCACTAGTACCATTTGCGATTCATAAATGTCATCCAATTTTTTTTAATATTGTGCTACTCTCTTGAACATTTTATGGACAATTTTATTTTATCAATGTATTGTTTTTTTTTTGAAAAAAAAGAGTGCTAAATTAAAAAAAATAAAAACTTTACTTGTGTTTGGGTTCCTATGAAGTCTAAAACATTATTTAATTGTGGTGTTTTTTCGTATGAAAATACATTAAAATATTTTTTTTTAACATTGACACATTAATTGTGTGTCCATCATTTAAGAGGAATCTTACGTACCACAAATGATGAACTGATTTTAGCCATGGAAGATGTGTGTGGCTATCTACTTGCAATATATTGAGCGTACACCACCCCAGGCATGGCCTAGCGAAGCGTGCTGAAATACGTGGAGTTGTTTTTGGTGGTTGTGAAAAAAGTTTTAATTCATTTTTCATGTTTTTTTTTTTTAATTGGTATGGAATATTTTGATTTCAAAATATTTCAGCTCTCTTTCGAGGTTATATTATTTATATAAAAATAGACTTATATATATAATTAAATATATTAATTCAAAAAAATATAGTTTATATCCAAAAATAAAATTATTTCGAGCTGTACAATTTAATCTAAAAAAATACACTAAAATAATTTTTCTGAATAAAATTATGAATATGTATAATATTACGAGAATATCATCAATCTCGCAAGGTCATTACATTTTATGATCCTTATGAAATTTTAACATAATATATATAAATATATCAAGAGACTACTCGTAAAATTTCATCAAAATCTAATGGTTAGATTAAGAGATATGATTAATATTATAAAGTTATTCACTATTTAAAAAAAACATTATTTGACCGAAACAGAACAGTGCAGAATGAAACCGAATGTTCCTGTCAAAATTTAGATGAAATTTCTAGTACGGGCTTAAATTTTAAACAAGGTAAAAACTATGTTGTTTTATCTTGATTTTTTAACTGGCACGAAACGTTTCGACAGGAATAAAGTGAAATCAACAACCACACTGGTTGTAACTCATTGCTGGTACTAGATGGTGGATGAATTATGATTATCAGCTTCGTGGTCTCTTGCTAGCGTATCAGTGGAGTTGAAGCAAATTCGATATGATCTCGAAAAGCATGAAGATGGTAAAGAAGCAAATGCTCAAGTGACAACGATGGGACTGCAGCTAAAACTATACCATGAACCTTTAAAAGGGTGGAAATGGCCAGCAAAAGATAATCTCAACCTAATTGACATCTCATTATTCATTTCAACATCATTTTTTCATCATTCATCAGTAAGGCCAAACTTTCCAGAGCCACAACATCTACTGCGATGTTGCATTGCTGATGCTTTCGCATTGGAATAGCCATAACCTATGTAGCTAAATGTATTCTCCTTCATGTTCAAGATAAAAATAAAAATGTAGCACTGCCTCCATTATTGCAGTTTAGGCCACTAGAACTCTACTGAAAGGAATTACCTCGCATAACAAAGGTTGCTTCAGCAACATTGTAAAATTTGACATTTCAGTTAATCACCTGAAAATTGCACATTGTCGTTGAGAGTTATGATAACTCAAGAAGAATACAGATAGTGATTTTTAATTAATTTAACAGAAGCAAAAAATTTAGGCGGTTAGAATGAAACCCCTTGTTTCTTATATTGCAATGTATGACTAGATGCTTCAGATTCCGATTTGTATCTATCTGTATGGCCTCTGAAGCACTCAGTAGGGTCGAAACTTCCTAGCAGCTCTTAATTGTTGAATCCGCTTCCTGTCCTCCTCAAATTTGCTTCGAAGTGCCAAAATTTCTGCAGGGAAATTTAATTATCAATAACTTGCTTCAACAATCAATGAAACGAGAAGGATACCTGTTTGATCTGAAAATATTTTTCATGTAAGACTCAACGCATCCCAAATTGCAACGACATGCTACGGCATGAGCCGTTGTTTCTTAGATAAAGAGAAAAATATTATCTTTTATGTTTCAAACAAATGCATGTGGGATCTTTAAATGCTGAAATGCATCAGGTATGCATCTCATCATAGTTACTGTAACTAGTTAGTATAGCATATTGCACAAAGAAACAGTACACTAATTTGCTATCTGTAAGATTCATCATACCGCTCTTCTGAGCTTCTCTTTTCTGAAACCGATAGAATTCTAGCCCAACTTCCTTGGGCTTTTTCTTGGTCTGATTCTCCATGGCAGCTGGAGCAACAGAGCCCACGGTGATTCCACTTTCAGAATCTGTTGTCTTTTTCCTTCCTTTGTGATGCTTAACAACTGTCCATCCCCCTTCTGCAGCTTGGGCTTCTCTTTCTTTTCTTTCCTGTAAATGCCATATCAAGACAAATGAGCAAAATATGAGACAGAACGGCATAAACTAAATGCTGAAATATGTAGCCCTGTAGCAAAACATCTACTTTTCAGATTCTTCCAAATATGTTTGGCGGGACAAACAGATACATCACTCATCTACCTTTGTCAAAAGACAACTGTGAAAAACATGCTTTTCCTGCAAGCATGTTTTTGACAAACTCAAAGCGAAGTTTTCAATTTTGAGCCAGACTATGCATGCACAGTTCTGTGATCACTCTAAGAGAAACAGTAGAAGTACTGAGAAACAAGACTGAAAAGGGTTCCACCGCATTATGATTCAGTCTCAGAGGTGCACGAGAGACAATACCTGATCAAGTTTTTCCTCGTGAGCAATTATGAACTCATCCATTCTTTGTTGCAGCACCTTCAGACCTGGTCTACTTTGATGGTAATCTGTAAGCCACTCTGTAATGCAAGTTTACAATCAAGAACCTAAATAACAAAGCATCATTCATATATATAAAACCAACATTCAGAAAATAAACTAATATTGTGCATGGTGAAATCAGTCAGACAATTGAATAAAGAAATTTCTAGCTAATACCCTTGCCCCATCATGACATGTAAATCCTTAATGTCATGTTCCAGGAAAACCATGAAATAGAAATGGATGCTTAAATGCTACACATTCAACACAGAATAAAAAGGGTGTACAGTTTTACTACTATATATACTACTTCTTTTTATGGCCATCTGATGATGTACATTACAAAAACAAAATTTCAAGGAGAATATATGACCATTTAGTTTTATTTGATTATTAGAGATTTTTACTAGTTAATAGGATTTTATGAAATTGAAGTGCTAAAACATAGTACACGGTATGATTCATGCATACTTTTCATTCCTTTTGAGTAGCCCTCATCCCCGGAAGAAATACAATAAGCCTCATCCTGATTGGTCTCTCCCCTCTTTTCCATTATATTCTCATCCTCCTTTGACATGTCATGCTCCCTTTTCTTTTTCTTAGATTTCTTGGATTTACCTGAAGAATGAGAAGTGCACCATGAGACAACACACAAAGAAAGCAATGTAATGTTTTCAAGATGAAACTCTGCATAACTGCATAACCAAACAAAGGAAGTGTTTATTTTTGGATCTCTCATCTGTCCCAACTTCCAATAACATCTTCACTTCGCCCTTTCAGATTTTAATATCACCACCTAGCTCAATCAAGTTGCAAGGAAGAAAACAATCGTATGACAAACAAAGAGGATAGTATGAAAACTAAATGGATGTTCATTACTTTATTGTTTAATGTGGATTAGAGTGATCTCAAGTTCAAGAGAAAGAAACACAACAAAATGAAAAAAGAGAGAAACCAAATCGTGGAAGCACTTTAGTGTGCATATGCAAAGAGAGTTTTAGAGGACACTGTAAATGAAATCACACAACTCAATATAGCATTTAATCAATTTTGAGATTGAGTCAAAGCACCCTGGTGATGTAAATCTGTCTAAACAACAGGGATTGACAAAATAACACAATATCTTAGTTACATTATCTCAAGAGATATAGTATGTCAGTACATATTTCACCAAGATAAAATCCTATTGACTTACCTTTTAGTTCATTAAAACCATCTTCAGACTCAGCACAAAGCTGATCAGATTTCCCAACCATAGCATTATTTTGCTCCCCACTTCTTTTTTTCTTTTTCCTTAGTTTATTCCTTTTCTTTTCTCCTTCTGCTTTAGTCTCATCATCTTCTGAAACAAAAAAAAACAAACAAGTGAATGAGACAGATTATTAGAAATCTAGATAGGCAAAAAGTTTGCTATGCCTAAAACTTTTAAACCTTTACTGATCCAAATAGTATCACCACCATCAACGTTATTCCTTCCATCTTTATTCCTCCTCTTCTTCTTCTCGGTTGACTTGTTCACTTTATTCCTTCCATCCTCTGTTTTTATCATCACATCAGAAATAAAAAAATGATCAGGCACTGCTACCAGCAATTAATTTCAGTATTTACGGTTTCAAATATAGCAGCAATTTGGCATAATCTATACATGACAAGTGATTAGATAAGATGGGCAAAACCAAGAATTCTTCTTTGATTGCATACTATTTATATCTCTGAAGTGAAATGATTCAGTCCCTGTCTATGAGTGCTATGGTGCCCACTGGCTGGCATGCCACAACAGCCTTAAACAGTCTTATGTAGAGTGATTATGTAATTATCTTGTATGACCCTTACTCAAACACTACACTTTGCGAAGTTTAATTCATTCTATAAAACCAGTATTATAAGAAAAGAAGGTGCAATGATATTCTTCGATCTAAAGGGCTTCTTTTTTCCCTTAATCATTTGAAAAAAACAGAATTCTTCGATCTAAAGGGCTTCTTTTTTCCCTTAATCATTTGAAAAAAACAGCTTGCACAGCCATTTTTCATTCAAGAAATACCAGCTATTCCATGCGAGTAATGTAACTGGAATATCAAAAGTTTAATTGACAACCAGATTATGGCGAAGAATAGATGACTGGCTGTTATACCCATTTAGCATAGTAGTTCTCCTTCAGTCAAAGCATGTAAATCCTTGGTTAAAGCATCAAATGGAAGGAAGGGACAACGGAATATCTACTGACAAACCATGCTGAGCAAAGAGCCTAACACATACTGCAAAACACTAAAAATTCCACTCATCACCTCGTTATGGACCTATACTTCTCCCACTGCTACAGTTATTACCACTCTCGGAGAATCACCTCATTCACCACCAAAAAAAGAAAAAAAAGACACACGTTGACTTCTTAACTCACAGATATTTATTCGTGAAATTTTAAATCCTTGGATACAAAGAAAAAAAGAAGAGCTTCATCAACTAGTTTGAACTTGGGAATCTCTATCGATTACAGCTCCATCTTTAACCAAAAGTTCAATAATGACAACAAAGCCAAAGAACTGGCAAAATAACAAACGTTACAGATGATTTTAAAACTACTTGAACCACCCATTTTTGTTTGAGTTGTTACTATGCCAGAATTTCACAGCTGATTATTAGTAGCAAAAACACTTGTGAGACACAATAGCATTGCCTAATTCTCTTTCTGGAAACACCAACCTGCATTCATCCTCATTAACAAGATACCTATGAATCTGATATTTCTAATCTCCATTAAAGACTAAAGCTTGCTCTCTCGAAACCAATCGTTCATAATAAAAACACATTCCTCACTACATGCATCAATTAAAAAAACCAAAACTATAACATAAGAGATTTTCCACAGCAAGACCCACGACTCAGAATCAAGTAAATTGTTTATAAAAAAAAAAAAAAAACTTGAAAGATGGTAAACTATTAAAAGCAGGGGAGTTTCGAATCAGGTGATACCCTTTTCACTGAAGTCTCTATCGTTAGCATTCTTGTTCTTGTTCTGCTTCTTATCTACTTTTTCTTTCAAGCTCTCCATCTCTCTCCCTCTCTCTTAGAAAAGTCTTTTTTTCTCTCTTAGAGCGTCGCTGCTCGAGAAGAGGAGAAGCAAACGCCAAAACCAGGGTGCCACTTCCCTCATTCTGTAATGGTGGAAAGATAGGCCCTCATGTCTCAATTAATTGTCAATTTAGTCCCTGTATATTATTAATGTGACCATTAATTTATAATCAATCAATCAATTATACACCATTTGTTGAAACTTGGCCACCAGGCCAATAGGGACGAGAATGAATCGGTTTAGTTCGGGTGGGATTAAAAACAAATCAACTGTTTTTTTTATTTAAGAATAATTCAAACTAAAAAAAAAATTAATTCAAACTAAATGCTTCATTTTGTTTTTTTTCTATTTAAAAAATTAAATTAGTACACGTGCCTTTTAATTAGGTTTTAAGGTTTTAATGTAGTAAACCTTTTTTTTTCCGTAGAAAAACCGAATCAATTCGATTTTCTATTTAAAAAACAAATTAATCTTTTTAATTGGTTTTCATTTAAAGCTTTTGATGTAAGTGTCCTCGTACTTAATGAGCATGACATGATGATAAAAAAATTTAAGATTTGTTTTATAGGTTTTGAACTCAAATCAGAATTTACTCATTTTATAAGAGTTTAAAACAATCAAAATTTTACCTCGGATCACAAAAAATATCTAAAAAAATTTAGGGTTTCCTCGAAACTAAAAAAAATAACTATACAAGACTTTTCTCTTGTTTTTTATTTTATTTTTATAAAAAATTAATTTGGTTCGGTTTCTCAAATTTAAAATTGAGTAAAAAAAAGAAAGAAATCCAATTGATTCTTTTATTTAATATTATATAGGAATTTTTCGTTAATTAAACTACTTGATTATTTTGCTCAACCTACTGAGTCAGGGTCTTAAAATAAAATAAAAAAAGGAATTTTGAACAAAACTTCGAAAATCTAGAACCTAATTGAAATAACTTACAAAATCATTGAACTAAGAAGTCGTTTCCTTAGAAATATATCATAGCCAATATTATCAATAACTTGCTTCACAACAATCAATGAAATGATAAGGATACCTGTTTGATCTGAAAATATTTTTCACGTAAAACTCAACACATCCCAAATTGCTACGGCATGAGCCGTTGTTTCTTAGATAAAGAGAAAAATATTATCTTTTATGTTTCAAACAAATGCATGTGGGATCTTTAAATGCTGATATGCATCTCATCATAGTTACTGTAACTAGTTAGTATAGCATACTGCACAAAGAAACAGTACACTAATTTGCTATCTGTAAGATTCATCATACCGCTCTTCTGAGCTTCTCTTTTCTGAAACCGATAGAATTCTAGCCCAACTTCCTCGGGCTTTTTCAAGACAAATGAGCAAAATATGAGACAGAAAGGCATAAACTAAATGCTGAAATATGTAGCCCTATAGCAAAACATCTACTTTTCAGATTCTTCCAAATATGTTTGGCGGGACAAACAGATCATCACTCATCTACCTTTGTCAAAAGACAGCTGTGAAAAACATGCTTTTCCTGCAAGCATGTTTTTGACAAACTCAAAGCGAAGTTTTCAATTTTGAGCCAGACTATGCATGCACAGTTCTGTGATCACTCTAAGAGAAACAGTAGAAGTACTGAGAAAAAAAACTGAAAAGGGTTCCACCGCATTATGATTCAGTCTCAGAGGTGCACGAGAGACAATACCTGATCAAGTTTTTCCTCGTGAGCAATTATGAACTCATCCATTCTTTGTTGCAGCACCTTCAGACCTGGTCTACTTTGATGGTAATCTGTAAGCCACTCTGTAATGCAAGTTTACAATCAAGAACCTAAATAACAAAGCATCATTCATATATATAAAACCAACATTCAGAAAATAAACTAATATTGTGCATGGTGAAATCAGTCAGACAATTGAATAAAGAAATTTTAAGCTAATACCCTTGCCCCATCATGACATGTAAATCCTTAATGTCATGTTCCAGGAAAACCATGAAATAGAAATGGATGCTTAAATGCTACACATTCAACACAGAATAAAAAGGGTGTACAGTTTTACTACTATATATACTACTTCTATTTATGGCCATCTGATGATGTACATTACAAAAACAAAATTTCAAGGATAATATATGACCATTTAGTTTTATTTGATTATTAGAGATTTTTACTAGTTAATATGATTTTATGAAATTGAAGTGCTAAAACATAGTACACGGTATGATTCATGCATACTTTTCATTCCTTTTGAGTAGCCCTCATCCCCGGAAGAAATACAATAAGCCTCATCCTGATTGGTCTCTCCCCTCTTTTCCATTATATTCTCATCCTCCTTTGACGTGTCATGCTCCCTTTTCTTTTTCTTAGATTTCTTGGATTTACCTGAAGAATGAGAAGTGCACCATGAGACAACACACAAAGAAAGCAATGTAATGTTTTCAAGATGAAACTCTGCATAACCGCATAACCAAACAAAGGAAGTGTTTATTTGTGGATCTCTCATCTGTCCCAACTTCCAATAACATCTTCACTTTGCCCTTTCAGATTTTAATATCACCACCTAGCTCAATCAAGTTGCAAGGAAGAAAACAATCGTATGACAAACAAAGAGGATAGTATGAAAACTAAATGGATGTTCATTACTTTATTGTTTAATGTTGGATTAGAGTGATCTCAAGTTCAAGAGAAAGAAACACAACAAAATGAAAAAAGAGAGAAATCAAATCGTGGAAGCACTTTGGTGTGCATATGCAAAGAGAGTTTTAGAGGACACTGTAAATGAAGCATTTAATCAATTTTGAGATTGAGGTTCCGTTTATTTGCAGGAAAATGATTACCTTTTGGAAAGTGAATTCCGGGAAAAATGAATTCTTGGAAAGTGAATTCCTGAAAAGTAAATTCTGATGTTTGGCAGTGTTATGGAAAATAAACTGGAAAACACTTTCTAGTGTTTGTTTGTGTTATGGAAAATGAACTGGAAAATAATTTATTAATAAATTAATTTTTTTGAAAATCAATCTAATATATATAAAATATTTAATCACTTAAAATAAAAAAATGAAATCTAAAAAGTATAATGTCATATACATACATATTAGTTCAAATTACAAACATAAATATACTAGACCGAATTAAACAAGTAAACATACTTGTCAAATAACAAACATATAGTCTAAACCCAAATTTTGAACATATTCAAACCATCTTAGCAAGCAGGCCTGTAGTTGTGTTGGGTCACAAAGTTTTGAACCCAAATTTTCCTCAAATTAGCATTTTTTACCATAAATGCTTTTGCCAACATTTCATTTTGGACCAAATGATCAAATGCATCCCCAAGAGTTATCTCATCAAAGCCTTCAACTTTCATCACTTCCACATACAACGCATTAACATCAAGTTGATTTTTGCTGAGACTTTGAATTGCAAATGCTACATCTCCAATCTGTTTAGACAACTTTTCAACACCATCATCTTCATATATGCGGTTTCTCTTTCTATGTTGCCTCTTTTGTGTACTAGAGGAAGATGTCCCTTTTCCCTTTGAAGTTTCTTCATATTCCCCTTCATTTTCAATTGAAATTGATTGCTCTTCAGTGTTCTCTTCCAAGTTGACATCAGCATATGATTTGGCATAATTTCCGGTTGCCATGTCTTTTCCAACAACAATTGTCATTATCTCATACATATCAAGTTTTTTGTTGAGATACTTGTCATGATTGGGATGTGCCTGTTCATAAAGTATAGAATATGCAATTTTTTTAGTTCATTGTATAACATTTTAGAAACAAAAGTAAATATAAAAATTACAAAGAGTATAATATTTATCATACCTTTACTTCTTCATTATATACATCTTTCGAACCTGTAATCATCTTCAAACAATCATCCCAGCCAAAACCACTTTTATTTTTAAGCGTGGTTATTATTCCCCATTCTTTTTTCACAGTCTTGAGATGATTTTCCACATGTTTAGGCTCGCATTGCACATTGAACTTTTGACTGATTTCTGTAGCCACCTTAACAAAAGATTTTGCTTTAAAGGTGGAAGAAGGTTTGCTTCCTTTAAGTGTCTCCTCAGCTAATATCTCAAGCAACATGTGAGACATAGGCTTAGACCATGTGAAGTGCTTGCCCTTGCATTTTTCATTCTGTGTGAAACTCATTTCTACAAAAAAGAAATTACAAATTTATACAAAATAAAATCATACAATATTTCGATTTAATAAATTTCATATAAAAACTCAAGCAAGACATAATAAAAACAAACACATATAATTAACACTCAATTACTAGTTTCTTTGAGTGTTATAATCATTCCACATGGTTGAGGCAATCATTTCTCTTTTTGTTATCCACTCCCTATTCTCTTCCCTTTCCTCCCGTTGACTTAAGTTGATTGTTCGTCTAATTGGTTCACTATCCGGACATATTTCTTCCATAAGAAAGTCATAAGGATCAACCCCCATTATGTGATTATGAATAATACAACATGCAAGCACAACATCTACTTGTGTTTCATAAGACCAAAAAGATTTTCCATCAATTGATCTAAAACGACTCTTCAAAATACCAAACCCTCGCTCAATCGCGGTTCTCAATGAAGAGTGTCGAAGATTAAATAGCTCCTTTTCATTTTCTGGAGAAGATGTGTTTTATCAATAAAGGAAAGTGTTTTCCTTTTGATAAGGAAAGGAAAACACTTTCCTGCGGGTGAAAGTAATTTCCTTGTTGACCGGAAAGTTAAGGAATTAACTTTACTTTGACTAACTTTCCGGATGGTTGCCAAACATTGGAAAATGAGGAAACTGAATTCCTGGAATTCAGTTTCCTTGAAACAAACAACGCATGAGTCAAAGCACCCTGGTGATGTAAATCTGTCTAAACAACACGGATTGACAAAATAACACAATATCTTAGTTTCATTATCTCAAGAGATATAGTATGTCAATACATATTTCACCAAGATAAAATCCTATTGACTTACCTTTTAGTTCATTAAAACCATCTTCAGACTCAGCACAAAGCTGATCAGATTTCCCAACCATAGCATTATTTTTTGCTCCCCACTTCTTTTTTTCTTTTTCCTTAGTTTGTTCCTTTTCTTTTCTCCTTCTGCTTTAGTCTCATCATCTTCTGAAACAAAAAAAAACAAAAAAAAACAAGTGAATGAGACAGATTATTAGAAATCTAGATAGGCAAAAAGTTTGCTATGTCTAAAACTTTTAAACCTTTACTGATCCAAATAGTATCACCACCATCAACGTTATTCCTTCCATCTTTATTCCTCCTCTTCTTCTTCTCGGTTGACTTGTTCACTTTATTCCTTCCATCCTCTGTTTTTATCATCACATCAGAAATAAAAAAATGATCAGGCACTGCTACCAGCAATTAATTTCAGTATTTACAGTTTCAAATATAGCAGCAATTTGGCATAATCTATACATGACAAGTGATTAGATAAGATGGGCAAAACCAAGAATTCTTCTTTGATTGCATACTATTTATATCTCTGAAGTGAAATGATTCAGTCCCTGTCTATGAGTGCTATGGTGCCCACTGGCTGGCTTGCCACAACAACCTTAAACAGTCTTATGTAGAGTGATTATGTAATTATCTTGTATGACCCTTACTCAAACACTACACTTTGCGAAGTTTAATTCATTCTATAAAACCAGTATTGTAGAAAAGAAGCTGCAATGATATTCTTCGATCTAAAGGGCTTCTTTTTTCCCCTAATCATTTGAAAAAAACAGCTTGCACAGCCATTTTTCATTCAAGAAATACCAGCTATTCCATGCGAGTAATGTAACTGGAATATCAAAAGTTTAATTGACAACCAGATTATGGCGAAGAATAGATCACTGGCTGTTATACCCATTTAGCATAGTAGTTCTCCTTCAGTCAAAGCATGTAAATCCTTGGTTAAAGCATCAAATGGAAGGAAGGGACAACGGAATAACTACTGACAAACCATGCTGAGCAAAGAGCCTAACACATACTGCAAAACACTAAAAATTCCACTCATCACCTAGTTATGGACCTATACTTCTCCCACTGCTACAGTTATTACCACTCTCGGAGAATCACCTCATTCACCACCAAAAAAAGAAAAAAAAGAAACACACGTTGACTTCTTAACTCACAGATATTTATTTGTGAAATTTTAAATCCTTGGATACAAAGAAAAAAAGAAGAGCTTCATCAACTAGTTTGAACTTGGGAATCTCTATCGATTACAGCTCCATCTTTAACCAAAAGTTCAATAATGACAACAAAGCCAAAGAACTGGCAAAATAACAAACGTTACAGATGATTTTAAAACTACTTGAACCACCCATTTTTGTTTGAGTTGTTACTATGCCAGAATTTCACAGCTGATTATTAGTAGCAAAAACACTTGTGAGACACAATAGCATTGCCTAATTCTCTTTCTGGAAACACCAACCTGCATTCATCCTCATTAACAAGATACCTATGAATCTGATATTTCTAATCTCCATTAAAGACTAAAGCTTGCTCTCTCGAAACCAATCGTTCATAATAAAAACACATTCCTTACTACATGCATCAATTAAAAAAACCAAAACAATAACATAAAAGATTTTCCACAGCAAGACCCACGACTCAGAATCAAGTAATTTTTTTATAAAAAAAAAAAGAACTTGAAAGATGGCAAGCTATTAAAAGCAGGGAAGTTTGAATCGGGAGATACCCTTTTCACTGAAGTCTCTATCGTTAGCATTCTTGTTCATGTTCTGCTTCTTAACTACTTTTTCTTTCAAGCTCTCCATCTCTCTCTCTCTTAGAAACTCTTTTTTCTCTCTTAGAGCGTCGCTGCTCGAGAAGAGGAGAATTGGAGAAAGCAAACGCCAAAACCAGGGTACCACTTCCCTCACTCTATAATGATGGAAAATAGGCCCTCATGTTTCAATTAACTGTTAATTTAGTCCCTAAATATTATTACTGTAACCATTAATTTATAATCAATCAGTTAATTAATTATACGCCATTTGTTGAAACTTGGCCACCAGGCCAATAGGGACGAGAATGAATCGGTTTAGTTCGGGTAGGATTAAAAACAAATCAACTGATTTTTTTTATTTAAGAATAATTCAAACTAAAAAAAATTAATTAATTCAAACTAAATGCTTCATTTTGTTTTTTTTTCTATTTAAAAAGTTAAATTAGTACACGTGCCTTTTAATTAGGTTTTAAGGTTTTAATGTAGTAAACCTTTTTTTTCCGTAGAAAAACCGAATCAATTCGATTTTCTATTAAATAAACAAATTAATCTTTTTAATTGGTTTTCATTTAAAGCTTTTGATGTAACTGTCCTCGGTATTTAATTAGCATGACATTATAATAAAAAATTTGAGATTTGTTTTATAAATTTTGAGCTCGTGTCAGAATGTACTCATCTTATAAGAGTTTAAAACAATCAAAATTTTACCCGTTTAATTTGAGATCGCAAAATATATCTAAAAAAAATATAGAGTTTCCTTAAAACTAAAAAAAAATTAACTATACAAGACTTTTCTCTTGTTTTTTATTTTATTTTTATAAAAAATAATTTGGTGCGGTTTCTCAAATTTAAAATTGAGTAAAAAAAAAGAAATCCAATTGATTCTTTTATTTAATATTATATAGGAATTTTTCATTAATTAAACTACTTGATTATTTTGCTCAACCTACTGAGTCAGGGTCTTAAAATAAAATAAAAAAAGGAATTTTGAACAAAACTTCGAAAATCTAGAACCTAATTGAAATAACTTACAAAATCATTGAACTAAGAAGTCGTTTCCTAAGAAATATATCATAACCACTTCCTAAAATATTATTCATAATAACCCCCCACTTCAAGAGTTTCGCAAACAGCTTTCTTTCCTCCTGTTCTATACAGAACCAGAAAATCAAAACACTTCGCAGATTGTCAGCGCGAGTGAGAAAATCCCATAAAAATGGCAACTTTGACTCCTATAAGCAATGAAACTCAGTTGCTTATTCAAAGTATTTGTGCATCCGTGATGAAGGGTAGCTGGAACAATCTTTTGAGACCCAAATTTGGCTCCAACGATTACCATCTCATTACAACAACAGAGACAGTTCGTCAGGTACTTTTGAGACTCTCTTTATATGACCGAAGTCCTTGTCTTTCATGGGCTTTCTTTAGATGGATTGAAACTTCAGTTCCTAACTATAAACATCCATTGCAATCTTCATGGACTATGCTTTATATATTGACAAAGCATAAGCATTTCCAGACAGCTCATGCTTTTCTTGAAAATATTGCTTTCAAGGATTTCTTGTCAACTCAATCTGTTTTGAGTTCATTGGTGAAAATTCATGATGACCCAGATGTGAATTCTCATGTTTTGAGTTGGCTTATAATAGTTTATGGGAATTCCAAGATGACCCACGAGGCTATTCAGGTTTTTGAGCACATGAGAGTGAATGGGTTTAGGCCACATTTGCATGCTTGTACTGTGTTATTGAATTCGTTGGCTAAGGAAAGGTTGACGGATACAGTGTGGAAAGTTTACAAGAAGATGGTTAAACTTGGGGTTGTAGCTAATATTCATGTGTATAATGTGTTGCTTTTTGCTTGTAGTAAGTCTGGGGATGTGGAGAAGGCAGAGAAGGTTTTGAGTGAAATGGAATCGAAGTGTGTTTTTTCGGATCTTTTCACGTACAATACATTAATTTCGTTGTATTGTAAAAAGGGCATGCATTATGAAGCCTTATCTGTTCAAGATAGGATGGGAATGGATGGAATTAGTCCTGACATTGTTACTTATAATTCACTTATTTATGGGTTTTGTAGAGAAGGTAGAATGAGAGAGGCTGTGCAGCTTTTTAGGGATATCAAGGATGTTACTCCTAACCATGTGACATACACTAGTTTGATTGACGGGTATTGTAGAGTAAATGACCTTGATGAAGCTTTGAGATTGAAGGAGGTGATGTCGGAAAAGGGGCTGTATCCAAATGTTATTACCTACAATTCAATTCTGCGCAAGTTGTGTGAGGGAGGCAGGTTAAGAGATGCAAATATACTGTTGAATGAGATGAGTGAAAGGAAAATTGAACCAGATAATGTCACTTGTAACACGTTGATCAATGCCTACTGCAAGATAGGTGATATGCGATCTGCTTTAAAAGTGAAGGACAAGATGGTGGGGGCTGGGTTAAAGCTTGACCAGTTTACTTACAAGGCATTGATCCATGGATTCTGCAAGGCAAAAGAGATTGATAAGGCTAAAGAGATCTTGTTTGGTATGCTGGATGCAGGATTTTCTCCTAGTTATTGCACATATTCATGGCTTGTAGATTGTTATTGCAAGCAACAAAATGAAGAGGCAGTCATCAAACTTCCAGATGAGTTGGTGAGAAGAGGTTTGTGTGCTGATGTATCAGTGTACAGGGCGCTAATAAGGAGGTTTTGTAAAATAGAAAAGATTGATTGTGCTCAAAGAGTTCTTGGTCTTATGAAAGATAAGGGCATATTTGGAGATAGTATCATATACACAAGTTTGGCGTATGCTTACTGGAAAATTGGAAAAGTCAATGTTACTTCAGATATTTTAGATGAAATGTACAAGAAAAGGTTGATGATCACTCTCAAAATCTATAGATCTTTTAGTGCTTCTTATTCCAGTGACAGCAGCATCTTAAGTCTCTTCTGGAATCAAGTGCTTGAGAGGCACCTAATGTCGAAGAACATATTAAAAGATATGCAGTAGACGAAATATTTGGGCTCTTAATAGAATCTTGGAATTGACTGCAGCTACCAATTTGAACTTCAAATACCTTGCACTCACTCCTTTGTCATTTCAGGCCATAACAGCATATGTTGATTATTGGGTCAACAAGTAAAATGATTCCAACGAGCGTTCTTGCAGGCCATTGCCAGAGTTGTTCTGTAACCTTTATGATATGTTGAAGCTTCATGTAGATTTGAAGAAGTGGTTTGACTCTGCAGAAGACATACACTAGCCCATTCATGGTTTTGATAGACAGCTGTTTTCTCTCAGAGCATACCATGAGTTTTTCTTAACTCAGTTCTCTTTATGGATGGAGTTAAGCAAGCTGAGATCAGATACAGGTGAAACATAGACTGACTTGTTAAACGTGATCTCAATAGTCAAATGAAAATGGAAACATAATCTTGTTAGTCTCTTTCTCATATGGGAAGTAAAACTTGAAGCAAAATGTCTCACAAGATAAACAAAGGGCATCTTTGACATTGAAAATAATTTTTGATAGGGGGTTAAGCACTTATAGAACCACTAGTTTTATGTATATATGCATCCTCATATATTTGAGTGCGAGAAATGTACTTTGGTAAAAGCAATTATAAGCACAAGGATGCAGTGACTTGTAAATTACTCAATGCTTTGTAGATATTCATCTTTTCATATTGAGTTGATTATTTATTAATTAATCTTGGATATATTTATGAATGTATGACTTGATATTAAGATTAACTTTGCTTCTTTTCGAAGTAAAGGAGGCAGTACAGTCTTTTCGGTAACCATCGTGCCTCCTAATATGTTGTGAGACTAGATTATGCCAGATGACTCAGCCTTTGTACATAATCTATCTGCTTAATCTGATAATTAACTTTGATCTGGTTTCTACAGCTGTTGATTGTGAATATGCATTTACAGATTCATAGGCTGATGTAGTAATTTCTGTGCTGTGTAGGTTGTTTCAAGTAACTCTGTTGAGTAAAAACTGGATTCACATAGAATCAAAAAGTCTGCTGCACCATCTTATTTATCAAGGCCATTACACTTTTTCCTCAGTTCAGCATGGGGATCTAGCCACTCTGAGTAAAAACTGGATTCACATATGAACTATTTTTTTTGCCACATGAACTATTCTGTCACTGCATTACATTGGGATTTAGTGTCTGGTTGTGGTTGAGGTTGTTTTTAAAAGTGAATTTTTTTCATTCAGCAAATACGTCAAAATGATATGTTTTTTTAATTTTTAAAAGATCATTTTTGATATTTAATTTAAGTAAAAAATAAAAATATTTTATTTTTTTTCAAAAAATATTTTTAAAAACATAATGTCAAACGTGACCTTAGCCATGTCAGAAAAAGATGATAGTGTTTGGCAATGCTGTTATCCGTGTATTTGCTAAAAACTTTATTGACATTTTTGAATCATTTATTAAATATGCTGATATCAAAATAATTTTTTTTAATAAATAAATAAAATATTTGATATACTTTTTGAGGAAAATACACATTGAAAAAACAATTACTAATACAATACAGAGCACTACCTGATGCATCATTTTCAAATATAAGCAAGAATACAGGCTAAAACCTCATTAATGCTGTATCAAGAACAAACATTAATGAATTTCTCCTTCATCGGCTCAGAAATTTATTTTCAGAATCGAAATTCTATATTGATTTTGTAAGTGGTGCCATCGAGTATATACGAGGGACCATGGCTGCTCAAAGTTTATGAAAGCTTTTCATCCTCCCCTTACTTTCTTAAGACTATTTTATTCGATCCCTGTAAATGTGAGAGATATAAGTTTAGATGTTACGATGTTGTCGAGTGAGATTGTTCAATAGAGCTTCTGTGTATGTAAAACATGCGCAATAAGCTTTTGTCTGCTGGTAAATTTGTTTTTGAAAATTCTTGTTTTTGTTAATATTTATTAAACTTGCAGAGTTTTCACACTCGTATTTATTTTCTTAGATTTTTTTTTAAGAAAACCTCGCCGCTCAGAAAGCGTATTTTATGGATCAAGTGACCGAGTAAAATCCTGGTTGATCCGTTATGCTCTTTACCTTTACATCATGCCCCTTGAAGACTTATTTTCTTATATTATTAATTATAAATGGTGCAATCATTTATATTTGATGTTTTCCACTTTTATTTCAAACGAAGCTACTAGATAAACCATTTTCTTTACGACATTGACTCCACTCCATAAATGAAATCTTATGTTACTCCTTGAATCTCCATAGAGAGATAGAGGAGGAAATATAAAAATAAATTCTCTTTGAAGAGAGGCAAATATAAAAATAAAATATAAAATCGTATTCTATTTTATTAGGAATAATAAACGATATCTCTAACTTGACTTAAAAAATAAATATTTATGTTCTATCTTTTTTCTTTCTTTCTGATTTTATGATGTCTATCTTTTTCTTCTGTAATTGCCACTAGTTACTTTGAAAGTAGCATGATATTTCTCAGTGTTACAATTTATCATTCAACCTTAAAAAGCTCACTTTGTGTTTGTGTGTTAATTTTCTTCTCTTGAAAACTTTGATATGGTATGACATATTCTATATGGTTAGAAATAGTAAAATGATAAATAATTATAATTGACTTATCCCTCCAAAAACTCTTATCTATTTATGGATTTGATATTATTATACTATATTTTTAATTAACATGCGTGTCCGAGTCAACTTGTGTAGTACCTCGACTAAATCTTCGGGGCTTTGAAGTTAATGATCATATAAATCTCTAATGGTCTATTATATTAGCAATTATAAGATTCAAACCTAAAATTATATGAGAAGTAAATCTTTTAATCTTAAACTTGTACCATTAAATCAATACTGTATTTTTTTAATTTTATTTTATAAAAGAGATTAGTCATATCATATCCTATCCTCTTTATATACAATAAAGTAGAAGAAAGTTCAACAGAAAACCAACTGACCCCCCAATTGAAATTGTGATGCTTCATGTAGAATGAAGACAAGAAGGGACCCTACACATTGCTTTCTAAAATGAATAGAACTAAAGATAGTAAAACATGATTATTTAACAGTGTTGTTATGTTATTTTTTAAAATATATTGGTATTATGAATTAAAACTATAAAATGATAATTTTATCCTTATCCATAAAAACTTTTTAACATGGCCATTATAGGGGTATATTTGATTTCCATTTTCTACAATATAATAAAATGACTACATTACTTGAATTAATTTTTTCTTTAATTGGCATCCAAGGACTTTTTAGTCTTTTATTATAAATATTATTATTATCGAGTTGGATCCGCGATAATTTAATATTTTGATAAATATAAAATTTATTTAATATTTAAAAGTAGTTACATATACTTTTTACATGGAAGCGCATAACTTTCATTAATTACATGTTTTGGAGTGTGGTTGATGTTGTTTTTTTAAAGTGATTTTTATTCAAAATACATTAAAATAATATTTTTTTTATTTTAAAAAAATTATTTTTGATATCAGCATATCAAAATGATATAAAAACATTTAATTTAAAATAAAAAAAAATTTTTTTTTCAAAAACACTTTCAAAACGCATTCTCAAACACCCCCTAAAGCTTTTTAGACGATGCATGGGGTCATTGTTGTCAAAATCATGATTTGACTCGTAAAATTATATGATTTTATTAGTCAAATGAACAAACATGGTAAAATAGAGTAGAAAAATTGGACCCGTTAAATCAAAACAAAATTGTTAGCATGCACAAACCATTTCTTAGACAATAAAATTTTCTTGATTAAATATTAACTTTAAAATTTAGACTTAAAAGTTTCTTGAAAAAAAAGTAATTTTTTTTATTTTTATTTTTTAATTAAAATTAATTTTTTATATATATTTTTAGATCATTTTCATATATCGATGTCAAAATAATTTATTGGAGCTAGTGCTAGCAATATCTGTGTTATTACCGGTAATAGTACTAATAATTCTTTTTAATAACAATGTTTTTGATGAATGTATTTGAAATACTGATGAAGATAACGGTAATGAGACTGATTTTAATTTATATAGTACACCAGCAGAATATTTGTTTTAAATTTATTAGTTTTTACCCAATGAAAAATCATATGGACATAATTATTTTGTAATATATTTTTAAGTTATTTTAAATCATGTATGAACCTTAATTAATGAAGTTTTATGACCATAATTATATTATATTGTATTCAGAAATATTTTACTTATAATTTTATAATTTTTCTATCTACATGATTTTAACTATGATTTTACAATTTTTATACATAAATATTTCCCGTATAATTTTATGATTTTAAAATTCAATTTTGATAATCCAAAGTTCAAAAATCAATTTCATGTGTTTTCAAAATCGCAATTTTGACTCTTCATAGCGGCCCTTCCATTACTAGGCGACACGTGTGACCGACATAATAAAATATATATTATTTTAAAACGAACCGGTAAATGCTTAGTTGAATACGAACTTTTGAGCAATGACTTTCATACCACTTACTGTAGCTATATCTAATTAATAATTACGTCACTGTCCTTTCATCGACATGCCACGCCACTCTTTCACTTTTTCTTCTTTCTTCCTCCCTTGCTGCCCACCACACAAAATGAAGGCACCCCCCCCCTTCCCCCAGCTACCTTTATTTCTTATCAGCAGCTAAGATATTTTGTGCTTGACTAGATATTTAATGGAAAGCGTGTAGTAGATAATTCAAAGATGGTGGTCGGTAAGAAATCTCTGGACTCATTTTAGTCCCTGCAAAGCAAAAGATTCCTGACACTTTTGGATAATAATTTTACATTTTGGATAATGACATTTATATGTTTTAGATAATCAACACGACCGTGACCAAAAAAGAGGACTCATGATCCGATGGACAATAAGGTGATTTCACATGAGAGAGAAATGAGGACAGAAAAAAATGATGAATGATCCATCAAGGACAGCAGGTCAGAGCTTTGAAAGACACACCAAATAAAATCATAATTATTAGAATCAGAAGAAAAGCTAAAAGAGGTCGGATAAATACGGTATATATACTTCTAAAACATTGTAGAGTGTAACTGTATATTAATCCTTGCCTTTGTATTAGTAGTATTTTTCTGTAATAGAAATTTTAATTGGTTTCTATTGTTTCCTTTAATTCAAATTGATGATATATTTAGTTTATATTTAAGTCTTTATTCTTTTATTTTTTAATTTTATATTAAATTCCCTTAATCTTTTTGGAATAACAATTTATATTATTTTCAATTTTATCCTCCAATTGAAATTAATTATATATTATATTTTCATTTTGATCCCTATTTTTTAAATCTTTGTTTTGATTTTAAATCCCTTAATATATTTGGTATAGAAATTTGAATTATTGGTAATTGGATCCTTCAATTGAAATGAATTATATATTTTATTTTTATTTTCTGCCCTTATACTTTTAATTATTCTTTTACAAATTCAATTTTTTTTGTATTAGTATTTATATAGTTATGCATTAATCCCTATTATTGTAAATGTTTATGTGTATATGTTTTTTATTTTATTTTTGCATAAAAACTTGTATTTTTTTTATTTAGTCTTTAAATTTTAATTTGTGTTAGTAATCATTTGAAAAATTCATATTTTTTTTCAAAAAAATAAAAAATAAAATTTAAGGCTAATAATATTAATTTTTATTTATTTATTTATTTATTTTATTTGTTTGCTTACTCTTTTGTTATAATTTTGAGTTTTTTTACTCTTTGAAGTTAATGCCTTTTTTATTATTTATGCAATAATAGTAAGAATTATTTTTTAAATTTTTCTCTTTTGTTGGGGTTGCCTATTTTTTTATTTGGTCCTTAAACCTTAATTTGTATTAGTGATCATTTAAAAATTATTTTTTTCCCCTTCATGTCAAATATCTTTTTAAAGCTAATAAATTTTTTTTTGTCATTTATTTGATTTTTTATTCCCCTTTTGTTATAATGTTGAGTGTTTTTATTCTTCGATGTAATTTTTTTTATTAGTTGTGCAATAATGGTGATAATTATTTTATATGTTTTTTTTTTAAAAAAAACAAATTAAGGATAATAATATTTATTTTTGTTTTATCATTAATTTATTTTTTGCATACTCTTTTGTTATATTTTTTTATATTTCTTGATTCTTTGAGATAATGTTTTTTTTCATTATTTATGCGATACTAATAATAATCATTTGAAATGTTTTATTCAACTGATTTTATTAAGGTTAATAATATTTATTTTACTTTTGTCATTTATTTTTTTCTTTTGTTATAATTTTTAATATTTTTTATTCTTCAAGGTAATATTTTTTATTATTTATACAATGATAATAATAATAATAATAATAATAATTAGAGACGTGTTTTTTCTTGCTTACTTTTTTGTTAAACTTTTTAAGTTTTTTTATTCTTCAGGATAAGTTAATAATTTTTATTATTTTCTATAGTAATAATAGCAATAATTTAAGGTGTTGTAATATTGATGAAAATGGTAACAATATAAATTATCATAATAATAACTGATAATAATTTATTCTAATAATTATGGTGCGTATGATGTAGCTAATTTTTTTCATTATTAGGTGATGTTATTTTTGTTCAAAATTGACCTGCACGGCATTTTATGTATAATATTTCATATTTAATATCATGTAACCAAAAAATATTCAAAATCAAATATAGACAAAACATGTAGGAAAATTGAGTCAAACTATTTACAAGCGCTTCAATGCACATAGACAATCTACCGATTAAATAATTATCCAAACATTCAAACAATAGCTGCATTTAGTAACTTCCATCCACAAAACAAATAACTCATTTTAAATGGATTTGATTGATGATAATTTAACTAATTATATTTATAGCTAATCAATTAAAACACACATAACAATCAATCAGTTTGCTACATCAGAAAAGCCCATTGCAGCGCGCGGGCAAGTCAGCCCATTAATCCGAAATGTCCTAAATAATCCATGGACAAAACTCTTGATAAATTATAACCATGACTGGTTATCTTTCAATGTATAATTAGAATCATCTTAATAAAATCTTTCTAGTGATACTAGGTGTTTCAATTCATTTCATTTCGGCTGAAACATTTCTAATCAGTTAGAAAAAATGAGACAAAACGATGTCATTTTTACCTCGATTTAAATTCTAGTCCATTCCTGATTTTTTAGCTAAATATCGGTCGAAATGTTCTACTCGTTTTGTTTTAGCCAAATAATGTTTTTTTTAATCTAACAAATAATTTTACAATATCAATCATATCTTTTAATTCGACCGTTATATTGAGATGAAATTTGTATGAAAGAGTCTCTTTATATATTTTTATATATTATGTTAAATTTTCAGAGCAATCAGAGATTGTAATGTTCTTACGAGATTGATGATGACATTATCAAAATATCATACATGTTCATAATTTTGTTTAGAAAAAAAAACTTATTGTGTCGTTTTTAATATTAAATTATACAATTTTAAATAATTTTATTTTGGGATCTAAACCTATTTTTTTAGAATTAATATATTTAATTATATATATACATAAACAATACAACTATGAAACGACTTGCTGAAACATTTCTAAAAATAAAATATTTTATTCCAATTAAAAAATTCAGCTCATCAACTAAAATGAAATTTACAAACTTGGTTTCAAGAACATAATTTGATGTGTACTTATTACCCATTTGGCCATAAATATCATTTTTTGATCATCGAAGGTTAATAAGATTTTAAATTGACTTTCTATAAATTTTATATTAAATTGAGGTAGACACGATGATCCTCGTTACCTTTTTCTTTACACGTGTTACTTTTCTATTTTTTTTATCAAATTGTGTTAAGATACCCGGAACATATTGACAATTGTTATAAGTTAAAGTACATGTGTGTTTAATATCGAGTTTTGTTTCATTTTAAAAATGCATGACTATAAAAAAACATCAAATTAATGTTTCTTTTATGATTTTTAATATATTAAAATCAAAATTTAAATAATTTCAATAATTATTTTAATATATTTTCAAGTCAAAATATTTTTAAAAAACATACTACATCACGAAATCAAACACACAATTTAAAGTTAGCCCAACATGTAATGATTTAAAATACATTTAGCATGAAAAAACATCAAATTAATTTTTATATATTTAATTATGATTTTAATATATTCATATTAAAAAAATCTAAAAACAAAAACCACTAACCGCTACAGAAGCGGACAAAAGCCCATGAATATATTAAAAAAGAGAGAATTGTTCAAAAAATTCACACCCGCTAGTCAAAGGCCCCGAAAATCTCACCCTCAGTAACAGCTTGATCACCTGTTATTTCAAACAATCTACAGATCGACACGTGTCAAGCAGCACTCCACGTGGCACTGAACGTGTCCAGCAACGGACTGGCTCTAACCATTATAAATAATGGCTGCTGTGGCATATGTTTTACACCAAAAGATTTATATCTTCAACCTCTTGATCTTTCGATTTATTTTAGCTCTCCGAATCTTCTACAGAAATCAGAAACCGAAAATGACCGACAAAATGAGCTACCAAGCTGGCTGAGGCCAAGGGCCAAACTCAGGTCAGGCTATGAGCTTGTTTATTTCTTCCTTTTCTACTTGATCTTTCGATCTATTTTGGAGTTCTCCGAATCAGTTTTGTTTCAGCTTGATCGATTCTAATAAATGATAAGGTCTGGGTTTTGTTTGTTTCAGGAGAAGGCCAGCACCTTAATGGACAAAGCTGGAAATGCTGCTCAATCTGCAAAGGAAACAGTGCAAGCGGTTCGAAAACTTTCCTTCAATCTAATTTTTTAAAGTTTTTTTCCCCTGCAAAGATATTTTGTCCCAGCCATCTAAGATATTTTCTGCTTTGAGTTAAAAAGCTTGACGAGATATTCATTGGTGTTTGGGAATGTGTTTGAAAAATGATTTTGAAAAAAAATGTTTTTTTTTTATTTTAAATTATATATTTTAATGTTTGTAGATTATTTTAATGTGTATTTTATTATCCCATTTGGCTATAAATATCATGTTTTTGCTCATCAAGATCAACAAGATTTTAAATTGACTGTCTATAATTTATATTAAATTGAGGTAGATATGATGATGATCCTCGTTACTTCTTTCTTAACTCGTGTTACTGTTCTATTATTATTATTTTATCAAATTGTGCCAAGATACCCGGAACATATTGACAATTGTTATGCCACTATAGAAGCGGCCAAAAGTCCATGAATATGTTATAAAGAGAGAATTATCCAAAAAAATCTCACCACAACAACAGCTTGATTACCTGTTATTCCAAGCAATCTATAGCTTGACACGTGTCAGAAGCACCACTCCACGTGGCATTGAATCTCCACATCTAGTATAAATCTTGGCTGCTATGGCATATGTTTTCCACTAAAAGTTTTATATCTACCAACTACTTGAGCTTTCGATCTATCTGAGCTCTCCGAATCTCTTACAGAAAACGGAAACCAGCAAGATGCCCGGCAATACTCAGAAAACGAATTTCCAAGCTGGCGAGGCCAAGGGCCAAACCCAGGTCAGCCTATGAACTTGTTTATATCTTCCTTATCTACTTAAGCTTTCGATCTATTTTGAGTTCTTCGAATCAGTTCTGTTTCAGCTTGATCGATTCTAATACACGATAAGGTCTGGGTTTTGTTTGTTTCAGGAGAAGGCCAGCACCTTAATGGACAAGGCTGGCAATGCTGCTCAATCTGCAAAGGAAACAGTAACAGCGGTTCGAATTCTTTCCTTCAATCTCATTTTTCTATGTTTTTTTCCTTCAAGAACTCGTCCCCACCAGTACAGTAGCTTGTGCTGAGGAATACAATGAACAAAATTATAGTTTTTCAATCTGGGTTCTCGACTGTGATTCTATACGATACTTCTTCTTCGTGCAGGCTGGTCAGCAGGTGATGGCTACGGCACAGGGAGCTGTTGAAGGAGTGAAGAACGCAACTGGGATGAACAAATGATGAAGCAGGGATCATCGGTCCAATAATGGTCAATATATTGCAGTTTAGAAATCAAATGCAATGTTCATCTATTGTTTTGTCAGTCTTTTCCTTTTGTATAAAGAAGACAGCTCTCTCTGAGGCTCTCTCTCATGATGTTTGCAGGCAGATGTTGCCCTAATTATTAGTGAAATTTTACTTCAGTTTAAAGATCTCTCCTGTCTCTGGTTTAAATATGAGTGCACGTCGTTGCTTCATCTTCATGGGATCTTGCATGTCCAAATGGCCCTATATATTTATGAAACATAATCTAATTATATATATGAATAACCCTAATTTAAGGGAGAACAGTAAGGGAAAATATAACAATTATTGCAATATGTTTAACTCAAAATATAATGTGGTTCAAAATCAAATTAAATTTCAGCAACGTATAGTGTCTTCTATCGTACTAAAAAAGAAGTAACCATTGATTTTTTTTAACATCTCTTTTATTTACTAGTTTTGTTTTGTTGTTAAAATTTATTTTGAAGGAATATTTACTTTTTTATTTTTTAATATTATTATGATTCATTTTTCTGGATATTTGTTTTTAATAAAAAAAATATTTAATCTTTATTATCGATAAACAAAAAATAAATAAAATATACAAGCTTGTTTGACTTCAAAAGAAAAACAGAAAAAAAAACATAAGAATTATCTGCAAACTAGTCACAAAAGACGTAGGTGGCTTGCCCTACGCTTTAGCCAATCTATATTTTTCATCAAGAATAAAATGATAAGGTGATGTAATATGTAAAAAATAAAATAATCAAGACTTGAATCACTGCTTTTAAATAAGCTATCATAACTATAATAATAATATGGAAAAAAAATGTGATGAAAATAAAAGGAAACTAGCAAAGAAAGGTTCTATTAGAGTAATCTTGTTGATAGCAAATTGAATAAACCAATCAATCTCAATTATCAAATAACCTAACGTGAAACTAAAAAAAATATATTTTAAAAAATGCAATGGAAAAAAAAATCAACTCAACCCGAGTTAGCTTGATCTCGCATCCATGGAAATAAGAGTGAAATAATATCTTAGAAAAAAATGACCAATTTGATAAATCAAGCATTAGAGGATGATATTGAAAAAACAAATCAAGCTTAGTAAAGAATCTAAAAAATAACAAATTAAAACTCTCAATTACAAAATAATAAAGGATGAAATTGGGAAAATATCAATAAGAAAAAAGATAAAACCGAATTTGACATAAAAATAAATCAAAATCATGTTTTAGGGATGAAATTGAAAAATATCAATTACAAAAACAATAAAAATAAATAAATCCTAATTAAAATAAGAATCAAGTCTAATATAAGAATAAAATGAAAGCAAATGATGATCATAAAAATTAAAGAATTAATTGTCATTACAACTAATGAATTACAACTACTCATAAGCTTGAAATACATCAAATCAATATAAAACACACCTTTCTTAAATGGTGACATTGATGAGAAGCTTTCAATGAATGAAATGTGGGGTTTTGTTATATGTGGTTTAAAATACACACCTAAATAATGTCAAGGAAAGTTTGACAAAGATCATGTTTTCAAATGAGTTCAAAATCAACAAAGTTCATAAATATATTTATGTGAAAAAACAAATAAAAATTATGTTATTATATATATCTATATAGATGACATGTTGATTTTTGGGCAACAATGATCACATAATAAAGTCTATTAAGAAATTATTAACTAATAATTTTGAATTAAGAAACTTGGGCATTGAAGATATCATACTAGAAATAAAAATTTCTAGATCATATAGCATATTGGTATTGTGTAGATAAAGATTAGTCATGATAAAAAGAAAAGGCGCGTGATTTTGTTTGCACTCCACAATCCTATTATTTTTCGATTGATTATGAATCAGAAACTTACAACTAGATTTGGCCTTGGAATTATATCTCTACAATTGGATCGTAAATATTGTTACTAATGATATTTTTACCAGATGTTATGCCTCGATCAAATAGCGAGGGATCATAGAGGCATTCACGTATCGATTTAGTTTATGATTAAATTGCAAGTAGGTTGATGAAAGAATAAAAATAAATATATTTTTTTCATGAATTATTAATTATATTTTATTGTTATGATTATTAATCTATAAAAAAATATTTAAAAAATTATATATGTGTGTGTGTGTGTCTGTGTGTCATTTAAAATAATTTCACAAGGTGACAGCAATATAAAAAGCATGATAACCAAACACACGAAACTATTTTTTATCAAGTTAAAACTCAACCACAATTTTAACCAAACAATTCAATTTCAATTATGAACTGCAGCTAAAAATGCTTTTCATGAAATTACTTTTTAAAATCTCAACCACAAAAGCAAAAACAATACCAAATATACCCTTAGTCTTCACGTGTTAGCCTAGTTTTATTTGGTCAATTTGTCTTTCAATTTATTTATTGTTTTTTGTTGTTACTTTATTTTTTATTTTACTATTAGATTAATTAACATTTAACTCGACTATCAAATCTCTCTTCCTTATTTAGAGCCTGTTTGACTGAGTGGTTGAGGTGAAACAAAACAGTTTCATGAAAAGTATTAGTTGTGGTTTGTAATTGAAATTTTAGTATTTGATTAAAACTGTTGTTGAATATGAGTTTAATGAAAAACAGTTTTGTGTGTTTGGTTAAATTCATGTTTTCCATATTGCTATCAACTTTCGAAATTACTTAAAGAGCGCGCGCGCACACACACACACACACATATAAGTTATATAATTAAATAATTGTTTTTAAAAAACCCTCTAACAATATAATTATTAATTTTGTATATAAGTTTTTACTCTCTTGTTGAGATATATTTTAATAAAGAACAAAAACAAATATTTTTGATATAGTTACATCATTTTCAATATTTATATATATATATATCCCTTCATCTCTCATTCTCTCCTCTACGCCACCGTCACCTTCAACTGACCCCCCCCACACACACAACCCACCCCCCACACACACAGACAACCCCTTCAGACAGTGCCTCCCCATGAAAGTCATTCTCTTCACAGATAGCCCCCCTAGACAATGCCTCTTCCTCCTTTCGACGGTTGTCTATGTTTCTTGGCCCCTCGATCCCACGGTCAAGGTAATGGGGCTGGTGTTAAGGCAACACGCATCGTGTGTTAATTATTTATGCCACAACTGCAAAAGCATCTCTTAGCTGCTTTTGCAGCTGCGGTGAAAACTTTATTTTTTTGGTGGGACCCATGATAAAAAAACCTAGTGTTCCATTTGATTATTTGTGTGTATGAAGTTGGGGCTTAACGCAACCACAGGTTGAACCGCCGCCCCAAACAACATCTTAAAAATATAATTATTTTTTAGATGTTTTTATAGGTAAATGTATTTTGGCCTGACCCATAATATAAAGCAGAACACCAATTTACTTTACGCTATAAACACACTATTTTTTACAATTATGATTTTACTTTATTTTTTCTATCTTGTTAAAGTTCAATTAGTAGAACACTTTTGGTATCACCCACAATTATTCCCCTCACTCGGTTTTCATGTATTTTCGAGATTAAGTTTTTTTGAATATTAAACTAATTAATTTCAATTGAGAATTCATTCTACATTACTATTATATATTATAATCAACATAAGATTAAAATTCAATAAGAGTGATGATAGCAATGTAAGTGAAACATTGTTATGGAAATTCTAAGGTGCTCCTGCATTCATGTTTTTCTAATAATAATAATTTTTTTTTAGAGGTGTTTAGCATCGCATTTCAAAAAAATATATGTGAAAATAAATAAATAAATTTATTTATTTTTTACTTTAAATTAAAAAAAATATTTTATAAAAATAAAACAAAAAAATATTTTCTAAAAACAATCTAAACTAAAATCTTAAACAACACTTAATCTGTGAGATGATACACAGTAGAGAATGTTCAGAAATAGTTTCATCGGCAATGATAAATTAGATAACCTATATGGAATTATTGTTATTATTATTATTATTATTATTATGAAGAAACAAAATGATCTGAAATAAATAAAAGAGAAAAAAAAGACAAACATATAATTAATATAATTTATCATCATCATCATCATCATCATCTGGATTGAGAACATCAGCTGATGTCGGCGCCTCTGAATATCTCATGGACTCTCAATTACACTCCCAACCGGCACTAAATACAGGGGCAAGATCGACCTTTCCTTTTCCCGGAGCGTCTTCCTTCACGCGTCTACGTCTAGACACTGACCTTACTGTCGATGACACGTGGACAAATGGTACCTTTTTAGATTGATGCGTGATTGGACAGCTTGCCTTGTTTCGAAATTGGGATGTCGACGCCCCCACGTGTCAATCTCCTAATTCACTGCCATTATTATTGATTGGGCTGGTACAGTAGAGGACAGAGACGTCAAATGGGCCTAAAGCCCGATTTCCTCATCTCGATCATTCCCCCAATAGTAGAAAATAATAAAGTGAAGAGACAAAGTATTTTTTTTATTTAAAAAATTATTAAAATAATATTTTTTATCTTTTGAAAATTAGTATATTAAAATAATTTCAAAACATCAAAATAATTTAAATTTAAATAAAAAATAATTATTTTCAAAAATATTTTTAAAATGAGCTGCATAAATCTTTGTTAAATATGAAATTTCAAGAAATAAATTTCATACCACTTAATATAGCTGTAGCTAATTAATACTCGGGTTCAAGATTTTGGATCCCTCAATCATGATTCTTTCCATATCCATTAATTTTTTTTATTTTAAATTAAAAAAATTAATGTTTTAGATCATTTTTATATGATGATGTCAAAAATAATTTTGAAAAATAAAATAATATTATTTTAATTCATTTTTGAACAAAAAAATAATTTCAAAAGTAATCTTAACCATATTTCTAAATAGGTAATGTAGGTGTCTGCTAGTTTCAAAATCATTTTTGGAAAAAAATAATTTTTTTTTATTTTAAATTAAAATTTTAGGTTTTTATATTATTTTCATATATTGGTATAAAAATAATTATTAAAAAATAAAACAATATTATTTTAATATATTTTTAAACAAAAAATACTTTTAAAAATTACAATAAATAGGAGGACAGGCTGGCTTAAATACAGGGGCAAGATCGATCTTTCCTTTCCCGGAGCGCTTTCCTCGACGCGTCTGGTGCATCGGAGCCTGCGGTATACGATGCAGCAGCTTTAGAAACTGACCTTACTTTCGATGACACGTGTACAAATGGTACGTTTTGGATTGATGCGTGATTGGACAGCTTTCCTTGTTTCGAGGTTGGGATGTTTTTTCCGTCGACGCCCCCGCGTATCGATCTCCTCCATTCACTGCCATTGTTGATGGGGTCGGTTGAGGTCATTTATTAAATTGTTTTTTTTGAAAAATTATTAGAATGATATATTTTTTTATTTTTTGAAAAATAATATTTAATATCAGCGTTATTTATAATTTTAAAATAAAAAAAATCAATTGTTTTTTAAAATAATTTTGAAATGTAATTCGGAGCTGAATACGAATTTTGAGCGATCACTTTCATACCACATAATAAAGCTGTAGCTAATTAATTATTACGTCACTGTCCTTTGATCGATCGATATTGATCTCCCAACCACTCCCACGTGCCACACACGTGCCACACCACTCTTTCATTTATTCTTCTTTCTTCTCCCTTGCCTGCACACCACACAAAATGAAGGCACGTCGGTGGGAAAAGTTTTCAGCTAGCTTTGTTTTTATCCTCTGCCAGCCGTACGGAGCTAAGATATTTATGATCGACAGTATTATTGTAATTGTTTTTTTTTAAATGAATTAAAATTATATATTTTTTATTTATTAAAAATTATATTTTAATACCATTATATAAAAATAATCTAAAAACATTTAAATTTTTTTTATTTTTTAAGTAAAAAATAAAAAAATTGTATTTTACTATAATAAAACATCAAATTAATGTTTACTATTTATTATTTTAATGTATTAATATCATTGTTTAAAATAATTATTTTAATATATTTTAAAACAAAATACTTTTGAAAAACATCACGATATCAAACGCACAATAAAATTAGCCCAACATCCAACATGTAATGATTTAAATAAATTACACTATCAAATACACACATAACTCTAGTTGTACCACTATAGAAGCGGTCAAAAGCCCACGAATATGTTAAAAAAGAGAAAAGAATTATTCAAAAAATGCACACACCCAAAAATCCCAACCACAATAACAGCTTTGATTACCTGTTATTCCAAGCAATCTATACTCGACACGTGTCAAGCAGCACTTCATGTGGCATTGAGCGTGTCCAGCAATGGACCCACTCTTAGAGCAATTAATGGTAAAAATTATTTTGAAAAACTATTTCTCTAAAATAATTTTTTAAATAGAATAAATATAGTTTTTTTTGTTTATATGTACTCTAATGATAAAAGCCATTTAGAAGAGTTATTTTTTATATATCATTTTAAATATTGTGTGATTATTTTGTATATAATTTAATTGTATAATTACTTATATCAATTAATAGGAGTAAAGTTATATAATTAAATAATTGTTTTTAAAAAAGCCATTAAACAATATAATTATTAATTTTTTTAATTATATAATTAAACTTTGTAGCAGGATGATGAACAATTGATCTTATTGTGTTTCTTAATTATGTTCAGTTTTCCAAATATATACATGCATGCAATCTGTAGGTAGTTTCTGTTATTGCACATATTGTCAAGAAACATATCCTCTTTTCCAACAAAACTACTCCTCTTCTAGACTGTAACCAAGAGTGTCGTTACAACACTTACGCTAACTAATCAAAATAGAACCCACCACAACTGACTTCGCACATAATTAACTTGCAGTTGGCTTTGTCTAACTGCGGCCAAACTGGATGCCCCAATGGATGATAAGGCCATAGCTCTTTTCTCTGGGTGTTCGAGAGTGCTTTTCAAAAGTATTTTTGAAAAAAATTAAAAAAATTTGATTTTAATTTTTAAGTTTAAATTAATAAAATTTGGTGTTTTTAGGTCATTTTAACGTGCTGATGTCAAAAATAATTTTTTAAAAATAAAAAAAACATAATTTTAATGTATTTTTGAACGAAAAACACTTTAAAAAACAATTATAACTACACTCATATACAAGCAGAGAGTACAACTCGTGTTCGATTAATTTACTGAAAGAGATAGTTGCTTCTCTGTTATCCAAACTCAATCTCATCACCATAACAAAGTATTCAATTGATTCCCAAAAAAGAAAAAAAATCACCAAAAAAAAGTCCAAAATCCTCGCCCCCCCAAAAAAAAAGAAAATCTTAGTTCAGGTGATCAACTTGCATAAAGAACAAACAAACCTTGATTGTCGCAGCAATAGTCCAAGCAATCACCAAAACACCACAATCTAAAACCTCTCCCTCTTCAATCTTAGTCTCTCCTATAATTCCACATCACCGTAAGCCATTGAAAAAAGAAAGTTACTATAAAATGTTAAAAAAATACATTTTTTATTTTTATTTTTGCGTCTTCTTTTAGCACGCTTTGTACGTGCTCTTATCATTATAAATAATGGCTGCTATGGCATATGTTTTCCACCAAAAGCTTTATATTTTCAACTACTTGAGCTTTCGATCTTTTTGAGTTCTCCGATTCTTTTACAGAAATCAGAAACCAAAAATGAACCCCAATAGTGAGAAAATGAGCTTCCAAGCTGGTGAGGCCAAGGGCCGAACTCAGGTCAGGCTATGAGCTTGTTTATTTCTTCCTTTTTTGTTCATGAATGTGCATGATATACTCTCTTCTAATACAGGATAAGGTCTGGGTTTTGTTTGTTTCAGGAGAAGGCCAGCACCTTAATGGACAAAGCTGGTGTTGCCGTTCAATCTGCAACGCAAACAGTGCAAGCGGTTCGAATACTTTCCTTCAATCTCATTTTTCTAAGTTTTTTTTCTTCAAGAACTCATCGTCTACAGTAGCTTGTGCTCAGGAATACAATGAACAAACGTATAATTTAACTAGATCAGTAGCGCTTTTCAATCTGGGTTTTCGACTGTGATTATATTCGATACTTCTTCCTTGTGCAGGCTGGTCAGCAGGCGATGGCTACGGCACAGGGAGCTGTTGAAGGAGTGAAGAAATCGACTGGGATGAACAAATGATCGATGAAGCTGGGATCGGTCCAATAATGGTCAATATATTGCAGTTTAGAAATCAAATGCAATGTTCATCTATTGTTCTGTTACTGTCTTTTCCTTTTGTATAAATAAGACAGCTCTCTCTCTGAGGCTCTCTTATGATGTTTGCAGGCAGATGTTGCCTTAATTATTAGTGAAATTTTACTTCAGTTTAAGGATCTCTCCTGTCTGGTTTATTTATGAAACATCATCGAATTATATGAACGAGCATCTAGCCCATCATCCATAAGAGTCAGTAGTTGTGAAACGATTCGTCTCTCCATTTCCCCACCAGTTTTCTCACGTTTGGGAGCAATGGAATCAATATCATCAATAAATACAATTGCAGGGGAGCATTCTTTTCAGCTTCTTCAAAAGCTTTTCTCAGATTTTGCTCACTCTCTCCTGCCATCTCGGACATGATTTCTGTCCATTGATCATACAAAAGAAGAAAGTCCCAGTTTCATTATCAATGTTTTACCTGTTCCAGGAGGATCATTGAGCAGAATTTCATTTCGGTGGCTTCACACAAATGATCTTGAAAAGTTGTGGAAACATTAATGGCAGCTCAGCCATCTCCCTGACCTCACAATCTTATTCATCAGAATCTTACCCCTCCTCTTCTTTCCCTTGAACAACAATCTATCCCCGCGTAAAATATCAAGTTCCTCCATTGTAGGTGGATTGAGCGTGATGACGGAGTTTTCATCGTTAATGGCGTCGTCAACAAGTAGCCTGTTGGTGCCTTCTTATCGCTCTCCATAATTGAATCACTAAAAATCTCTCTTTCTTTTGTGTGTTCCTGCCTGATCTCTCGTAATCCCAAAGAAAGAGCAAATCTTTTGAATGTGAAAAAAATCTGTGGATAACACCACTGGTGTTTATGTACAAGTCTCTTATTCCTTTTACGTCTTGTTGCAATAATGTAATTATGCAAGGTCCTTGTAGTTGTCACATTGATTACAAGACGTCCCTCGTCAAAATAATATTTTAATCCAACACCTATATTTTCAAGTTTTTCAGCAGGGTGAGTGCCTCTCTGCCATACAATTGTTATTATAATTTGAGGTATTTCTTGGAATATATTTTAAATCATAAATATTGTTTTATTTTTTCTTTATTTAAGTGAACCAACCTGCAAATAATTTGATTTTATAACAAATACAGATCATATCAATAACAGAGGCTTAGGCATTCAAAATAGCTGTCCTTTTGCATTAATTTCACGGCCGAGAGTGAACAAATTTCCCCTTTTGTACGAAAATTGTATATTTAAGTAATTATCTTGTCATATTTCTCATATTAATCTATTTTTATGGGAGTTAAGGGACTAATCTGTGAAGATACTTATACTTAGGGACTAATATGTACTTTGCCTTAACTAAACCCTGCACAAATTGATATACTTTAGTGATATTTTTGGTTTGGTTTGGTTTTTTTTAACTAAGGACTTGAAAAATAATTTTGATTTTTTTTAAACTTTAACCAAGTTTTTCCCTTTTCCAATTTAATCAAAATAGAAGCAAACTAAAAAAATTTGAACTGAACTAGAAGAATAAAAAAAATATTATACCATATTTTTTTTAATTTGAATTAATTCGGTTTGATTTTGGTTTATCAGTTTTTTACTTAAAAACCAAATTGGACCGGAAGATTTAATCAATTTAAAAAATTTAATCGTTTTTTTTTCTTGGTTCAGTTTTTCTCAATTTAATTGATTTTTTAGTTTTTTTGCTCACCCCTATTTTACGGGATATGGAATCCTTATATCACTACATTTTGGTCATCAAATTATTCACTTGTCACAATCATTATCTTTTATACAGTTGAGTAAGGAGTTTGCTATTTTGAATTACAAAAATCAATAATATGTTTTTCTCTTTTTATTTTTTGAGATCAAAGGAAATTTAATATTGTCTAAATACACACCAAGCTGATGTAGGGAAGTGTGCTTATAAGAGTAATGAAGATAAACATTTTATCTCGATTTAAATGTAAATTAATTTCCTTATGACCATAAAATCAATAAAGGATATTTTAGTTAATAGAAAATAATTTATCAATGTATTTTTTTCCAAAACATTAAACTCAATACATATATTATGTATTGTGATTGTCTGAATACTACTTCATTAATGAATTATGAATTATCATTATACCCTTATATTTATTTAACTAAAACATATATATTAAATATATTATTTTTATAAATTTAATGAATTATCCATTTATAACATTGATCCCAAGTCAAGACTAATAAAAAATATTATTTAATTAAGGTTATTAAGATACCAAATCAAAAGCTTAAAAAATTCTATACATTAAAATTTAATTATAAAAACTTTTAAAGGATTATGAGCTAGTGGATCAATGATCCAATCCAGTGGCTATATGTGACCTTGAATTTCTCATGTTATTTTTTTAAAAAATTAGCACTACTCTTTAAATAAGTATTTTTCTAAAATCCAAATCCAAGAAAAGTTTGAAATCCCTGCTTATAATTGATCATAATTTCAAAGATAAGGTAATTGAAAATTTTCAAGAATATATATATTTTTTTCTTTTCAAAAATTGTCCAGATCCTTATAAATCCAATTGAAGAAACATTTTTAATTTAGGACTTTAGTCTAAACGCATATATAAAGAAGGGACCAACATGGTGTTTTCCCAAAAAAAAACCCACCCAAATCCCCTCCCTCTTAAACCCTAAGATTTTTAGATCACCCCCACTCTCTGCTCAGCACACACACTCCGAATCTCCCTGTGACAGGCTCCTCAGAAACCCTAACTTTACATTGTAGAAATGAGACACTCATGGAGAATTCTTCTCTACCGAAACTACCCTCGTTCATCTCTCAAATTTTCCAATCATTTCCAGGTACTAAATCAACACTCTCCTCCTCTACCTCGCTCTCTGTCTTCTTCTCTTCACACGCTTTCGCTGAAAAATTCTCATTTCTCAAAAAATCAACAAAAACCCAATATTTATAACAAAATATTATTTGCTCATAATTTATCGTCTGAAGCATCATTAGTCGAGCCCACAAAAGACCCGGATCATGTTTTGCTTGTTTGTGATGTTTTTACCAAGTTTGATGATTCTGATGATATTAGTAAAGAGTTGGAATTGCGTAGTGTTGTTATTAGTAATGACTTTGTTTTGAAAGTTTTGAAGTCATTGGGATCGAAACCGGATGTGGCTAAGAGGTTTTTTGATTGGGTTTTGAAGAAGGATAGTGAGAGATTGAGCTCTAAATGTTATAATTGGATGCTAGGGATTTTGGGGGTAAATGGGCTGATTGCGGAATTTTGGGACTTGGTTGATAAAATGAAGACAAAAGGTTATGGTGTGTCAGGGGTTACACGAGATAGAGTGTTGGAGAAGTTTGAGAAGGAAGGGTTAGAGGGTGATATAGAGAAATTAAAAGGGGTTTTTGCGACGGGATCCATTGATAATTCGGTTGAAAAGACTGGGTTGAGAGTGAGTAGGATTGTTAGGAGTAAGTTTTGGGGAGAGGATGTTGAAGGGGAAATTAAGGATTTGAGTGCTGAGTTTTCTAGTGGTTTGGTGAAGATTGTCTTGGAGAATTTAGCGACAGAGCCAATGAAAGCTTTGATATTTTTTAGGTGGGTTGAGGAGAGTGGGTTGTGTAAGCATGATGGGAAGAGTTATAATGCCATGGCTAGGGTTTTGGGGAGGGAGGATTGTATTGACAGGTTTTGGAAGGTTATAGATGAAATGAGGAGTAACGGGTTTGAAATGGAGGTGGAGACATTTGATACTGTGTTGGCCCGGTTTATGAGGAGGAAAATGATTAAGGAGGCTGTAGACCTATATGAACTTGCATTGAATGGTGCAAATAAGCCAGCAGCTAAATATTGCACCTATTTGTTGAGGAACATAGTGGTTGGTAAACAGTTGGATATGGGTTTGTTTTCAAAAACTGTGAAAGTCTTTACTGAAAATGGGAATGTGCTGACAGATTCTATGCTTGATACAATTCTTAAAGCTCTAAGAAGTGTTGGTAGATTTAAAGAGTGCAATAAGATTTTAAGAGAAATGATGGCTGTTGGTTTTGTAGCTAGTGGTAATTTGCAGAGAAAGATTGCTTTTGGGCTTACTAGTACTGGTAAGAATTATGAAGCCAGTGAATTTGTGGATCACATGGAATCATCTGGCAGCGATTTGGATCACAAGGCTTGGACATCTTTAATTGAAGGACATTGTGTATCTGGGGAACTTGAAAAAGCATCTAATTGTTTTAAAAAAATGGTTGAGAAAAAGGGAGTTACTGATGCTGGCTATGCTGTTGAGTTGTTGGTAAATGCATATTGCCTCAAGAACAGAGCAGTAGATGCATGCAATCTTCTGGGTGATTATGTCTGTCAAAATCAATTACACCCTTGGCGGACTGCATACAAAGTATTGATAAACAAGTTGCTAGTTCAGGGTGGATTTAAGGACGCCTTAAATCTGTTGGGGTTGATGCAAAGTCATGGAATTCCACCTTACACAGATCCATTTTTTGAGTTCGTATCAAAGTCCGGAACTGGAGATGATGCCATTGCTTTTATGAATGCTATGACCACTAAGAAGTTTCCATCTATATCCGTTTCTCTTCGTCTGTTTGAAGCGTTTTTAAATGCCAAAAGGCACAGTGAAGCACAAGATTTCCTGTCTAAATGTCCAGTGTTCATTCGGAATCATGCCGATGTTTTGACTCTTTTCTGCTCCATGAAGTCTAGCAAAGATACTTCTGCTGCAACTGTATCTGTGTAGGTTGTTGCTGGAGTGTAGGGCAAAGTGTATTCTGTGATGTCAATGTAGAATGGCATTGTTTCAAAAATTTTGGTACAAACATTTTCTACACTGCTTGGAAACCTCTCTTAGACATATGATTACCTTTGTCAAGTGGAAAATAAGATTTAGTGATTCATGTTTCTGAACTATTTCTTACCTTTTCTTATCTTGGTGTTTTGGTTTCATGCTTGTATATAGCATGAACTGTGCTATGCATCTGAACTTAAAGTAAGGTAGTTTGGTTTTTAGATTTTTCTTGTGCTTGATGTGCTGTGTAATTGTTAGTTGTGTCAATGAGATATAAATCTGTTTGGTTCATTACTATTACGCATCTGACATTATGGCATACAATTATTAGTTTTCTTAAACTTTCTTAAATAACTTTGCTGTTAGCCTTGATGCTGTCAGATTGTAAGATTCATCTACAAAGTAAAACCTTCCTTGATTTTTTAGCAATGTTCAGATTAAAATTTTTGTGACCGTCTGTCATGTGGTATGCTAAGCAAGTTGTTTATTATCTTGAAATAATATTGTTTCTACATTTCTTCTTGTTTGATTGATGCTCTTCATTTCCTAAAGCCGTAAATACATTGTAGCTCACCTGCAAGTTTATTGATAATTATGAGGTGGAGTTCATATGCTATATATACATTGGAAGTTGGTGTTAACTCCTCGAAAGGGTATCTTTTAGGAGTCAAATCGATCTTTCCTAGGCATTGTAAGAAGAGTATTTCCTAAATGAGGTAAATAGTTGTCCAGCTTAATATAATAGTATCAACCTGACTATTTCTCTTGAAACACAATGTAATAGGAGCCCCCTCACATTTTCAGCCTTCTATTTTGATGGTTGCAAGATAAACAGCGGTGAATTCTATCTCTTCTGCCTGACCTATTTTAAAGCTGCAGCAGACTGGAGTTTCTTCTTTGAAATTTTGGTAAAATAAGTATTTGAGTTAAAATTATATTGTTGTTGGGTCCTCTCCAACCTTGCCAAGTTGGATGGCATAACCTAGGCTTCTTGTATTGTATATGTTATGGTATTATTTTGAGACTATAGTTGTGCATATAGTAAAGAACAAGAAAAACAAATTCTCATTGTGCTGGATTCTTCCAACAGCTTATTCCCATTAAGAGTAGTTTAATTATTGTGTATTTCTTTCCTTCTATATCAGGTATTAAGAGTAGTTTGTTCCTTAATAGAGCTGGCTTCATGTAAATCAGTTATAGTCTCAGTTTGGCCACTTTCCCTAGGATTCTGCCCCGGACTTCACTCTCTCTCCTCTTGTGTAGAGTATAACAAGTACCAACACGCACACTGCACCGAGTAAAGCACTATACTATTTTCTCTCCTCTTTTGTTCTTTTCACAATAAAACTTTTATGTGTAGGAGACTGATTTTAGGATTAATCTATCTTTGAAATAAATAAAGTACCCTTTTTTTGGCAGTGGTTGACAAGGAGCTAGGAAGTATGAACATAAGATTTAGATTTGATATGGTGTGCAACCTGCTGGTTTAGATATGTTTTGCTTTTAGGGTGATGAATGTTTTGGTTTAACTCAGATTATTCTGAATGTCACTGTTTATCAAGATATTATTTGCAACAGGATTTTGTACTTGTCTGATAACTGCAAACTCTGCTGCTTTCCTTGTTTAATAGCTTCATTTAATAGCTTACATTAGATATTAATATTTTTGACAAATGAACGATTATAATGATTAAACTATTATGTTAAAAATTTAGCATGATATAATATATGCTATACAATGCTTTTGTTTTGAAATCAATCAATCCTTCACCTACACCCCATGCTTTATACCTGGTTGCCCTTCTTTTCAAGCATCATAATGGTGCTGCTCTGCTGTTTGTTTTTTCAAGTCTGTTGAGTGAAACTTCTATTTGATCTCTCTTTTTCAGTAAGTCAAAAATGTGTTTCTCAAGTTCCATTACATTTAACCTGGAAATCTTTCAGCCATGCACGAAAATATCAGGTGAGTCAACATGTGTTTCAATCATAGCCCAGCCAGGAAGTGATTTCTTACTCACTGCTGTGATTTAGCAGTAACAGACTGACAGAACTGAGAAATTCTATATTTGGGATTATTGTCCAATCGAAATATAATGCTCAAAGTCGCATGACCAGAGTTTTCGGAACAAGTAGAGGTTTTAGATGGTGATGTAATGAAAGCCTACAGCTGAACTGGAAATGTCGAATTTTCTCTGAAATACACTTACTTTTGCCTGCGAACCTAGTATTAATGGCAAGATCTACCCTTGCCAAACCTTTTTACATACATGCATACATGCATACATGCATACATACATACATACATACATACATACATACATACATACATACATACATACATACATACATACATACATACATACATACATACATATATCTTAAACAGCAGATTATATATAAACATCTTATACATCTGGTTGTGGGGGGCTGAGATTGTTTCTTGATACAGATTGGACACCAGGCAGAGAACTCGGCTCTGATGAAATCTATGCATATAAATGCTATGATTAGAGTAGTTTGAGTAAATGTTTTAGCATACATCCTTGGTTTAGTCATTTTCGTTTCCATGTTACATATATTCCATGATAGATGAACGAGGAGAGCTTTTGTTCTGTGTCTGCGGGCCAGAAAGGGTGCGGCCGCACCGGGACAGCCCTTTTTCTTAGCTTTAAAGGGAAGTCGGAAATTTCGGCTCCACCTTCATCCGAAACCACCGACATTTGTATTTGACTAGATTCTTAATCTCTCCATTTTGTTTGCATCACAATAAAAAAAACCAATTAATAGTTGCTTTATTTTGGCTCCAAGGACCTTTCTTATCATATAAAGTTGATGGATGATTAAGGGGTGGTTTGTTTTTTTGTAACTATATATTTAAATGCATTCTTCTTGACAAAAAATATTAAATTAATATTTTATAGTGAGTTTCATGTATTGGGTTTAAAAATAAAAAAAATCAAAAAAACAATCACTTGAAGAAAAAAAATAAATTTTTTGAAAAATGTTCTTTCAAAAAAATAAAAAACACTACCTTACACTTTGACGAGGAAAGCAACAACTTGTTTTCTTTTAATACAAACCGAAGCAAAAATACCCTATTTCAACTTACAAACACACTTTGATTAGGAAAGCAGCAACTTGTTTTCTTGATGTAATTTCCCATATTTGTTCTTTTTGAATAATTGAGGTGGTGGTGGTGGTGGGGGGGGCAAAGGATGAACTTTTGTTCTCACCGGAGATGTGGATGCTCTAGATCAGCACAGGGTTTCAAAATGTGTTACTCAAGAAAAAAATTATTTTTATTTTTTAACTTTAGTGTGCTTTCTAATTCTGCGTTCTTGGCATTGTTTTTACTTAGAGAATATGCAAAATTGCACGCTCACCTTGTCAGGTTGGAGGAAAACGATTCATCAGTTGCCCTTTTTTTTTCCATTCAAAATTCTATCATTCTGCTGTCTATGTCCCATTAAAACTTTCTAGCTAGCCAAACGGATCGAATAAGACCCATCAGTTAGCAAAACGTGATGATTGTGACCAAACAAATGATCATCTGGAACCATTCCTCACCAAGCTGATGGAATATTGAATTGAATATATAATGGGAGTTCAAAAAAATCAACTGGGGAAGCTTCTTCTTGGAGCCTAGTATATATTCATTAAATCCTGAATTCATATTATAACAGGTTCTGGAGTTTCAGGCCTGGACAACATGACAACTGGTGTTCTTACAGCAAGTATGACAAAAAAAGACATCATTTTGTGATGATTAGTAGCTATTACTTGTACATATAGTGAGCCACAGTTGAATCGGTACAAATTTAATCTGTGTAGGGGACCAAGAACCAGACCATATTGCAGTGTAGCTAGCTGGGTTCGTTTTTCTACCCCAGAAATCAAACTAGTGCTGCAGTAAATTTACGACCCTACTGGTGCGCCACTGTGTGAGAGGTTCGAGGCTTATATTATATTCACACTTAGAAGGTGTTAGAGTATAATATAATCATATTCTGGGGCCTCACCTACAAGCTTAAACTTTTAGATGAGATGATTCCTTAACATGGTAACAGAGCCTTGTTGACCCAGCGATCACGAGTTCGAATCTCACCACCCCCATTCTATTTAATAAAAAAACTAAACACAAGGTAATGTGGGCCTGTGCAAGTTTCAAGCCAAAAAAACTTTCACTTGAGGGGGTGTGTTAGAGTATAATATAATTATATTCTAGGACCTCACCTACAAGCTTAAGCTTTTAGATGAGATGGTTCCTTAACAGAAGAAAGATTTCATTTTGTGATGACAAGATTCGCAGGAATGGTTCATGCTCCCTAGACTTCTGTTCTGTGGAAGGATAGTTTGGATTCATGTGACTATTATTATATATGTCTGTGTATGCATATGTGGAAGTGAATCGGAGGACAATTTTGAGGTGATTTTTTGTGGGGAAAAGCTTACAGTTGAAAGAAAAGAAAAATCAAGGATGGTTTGGATTTATATACGCTATATTGGCTATTGATCATTTGAATTTAGTGGATATTTCAAGTTATTTTAACACTTGTCTCATCACAATTGCGTGTAATGCAGGCACTGAGATAATGTTTTGCGTATATGAACCATATTTTATCTTGTGAAAATTGTCGACAATACCTGGTGTTGTTAATTTCATTTTGTTTTGGCCGAAACGTTTTGTACCAATTAAAAGAATAAGATAAAACGATGCAATTTATATGTCGCTTAAAATTTCAGCCCGTTCCGGAAATTCAGCTCAAATTTTGGCTCGGAACATTTCGGTTTTGTTCCGTCCGTTCTGTTTCGGCAAAATATGTTTTTTTTATTTAAATAATGAATGATTTTACAATATGAATCATATCTCTTAATCCAACCATTAGATTGAGATGAAATTTTACAAGAAGTCTCTTGATATAATATATATATATATAATATGTTAAAATTTCAGAGCAATCAGAGAATGTAATGACCTTGCGAGATTGATGATGACATTTTTGTAATATTATATATGTTCATAATTTTGTTCAGAAAAATTATTTTATTGTGTCATTTTTAAGATTAAATTGCACAATTCTAAATAATTTTATTTTTGGATTTGAACTAATTTTTTTTTGAATTAATATATATATATACACACACACACATAAACAGTACAACCCCAAAACGACTCACTGAAACGCTCCGAAACCGAAATATTCTGTTTCAATTGAAAAAATAAAGCATCAACCGAAACGGAATTGACATTTGACAACCTTGATAATACCATGAAAAATCGACATTTCTCTTTAACCTTTTCTTACAATACTATCCACTACTTTACATGGGCGGTGAGTGATTTGAACTTCTAATCCTCTCTTTCAATTCAAAATAATCTGGATTTTCTCTAAAGACGAGTAGGAAGAGGGAAGGGGGTGCGCTATTATTGTCACATTGTAAAGACAGTGATGAAAAAGAAGAGCATGGGACCAAATAATTTCGAGGAGGGACAAGAAGAGGTCCTGTAAAGCAAGTTTCTAGACTTAGAGGGGGGTTCGGTTCCATCCATGGCAGGTGAAAAAAGATGAAAAGAAAAAAGAAAAAAGAAAAAGAAGAAATGATGGGACCCTTGTGTTTCACTTAAATTGTTTTACTTTCACTTTCCTGTCAATGATCCATCCTCCTCCTTGTCCCGATAGAGATACAAATATCACTCAAATTGTTTCCCCCCACCTCAGCTTCCTTTCATTCGGCCTGCAAGAACACCAGAATAATGGCCATCATGAATTAGGGCGTGATGGACTTCGTTTTCGCTGGAAGTTCTAACCGGGCGTAATTTGATGGTAAAGGGTTTGCGATATGCACATCAAGTTTCGAGTTTAAAGTTAGTGCATGCATTTCTTGTAAGAGCCTGAGACAACTGGAATTTTACTCGCTCACCTGGATCCACAAAGAGGGTTTCCTTCTATCCAAAAAAGTTATTCGTTTTTGCTGGAGTAAACTTGGACTGTATTCTCATTTTAATCATGCGGTTGAGGCCTGCTCATAGCTTGAATCCTTGAACAAGGGTATAATCTACTTGCACTTTTGAATTGAGAACTAAGAAATTACAAGGCCATGTGAGGACTCTGATCCTAGCCCTCCTCTCCTTCAATGGCGCTCTCTGTTTGAATGGGGCATGAACTGTTAAAAATCTTCTTTTTAAGAAAGTGATAATGGATTCCAAGCTTTAAAGGAAGGCCAGACCAGTGGCTCTCCACTCGGGGTCACACGAAATTATGCCCGCTGTCCATTGGAAAGTTTTTTTCAAATCATCACACACATTACAAGTAGTATTATTATGAACAATCTAAGAAAGTTATTAAGATGTTCGTAATATATACTTTTCTGATATCACCCCATCTAAGCTAATGGTACTTCAATGAACTTTCTGATCATCAGCCAGCCATTGGATCCCTTGACGCAGTCTGATCAACCTTTTTCTTATGGTTCTTCGATAAGAAATGACCCATCAAGCAGAGGGTTTTGAGAAATGGGGACGACAAGATGGGGTCTGAGGATTTCTGAACTTTGGTTTCAATGGCCTGAAACTGAAAGATCTCATCTTTTTTTTCTGCAATGCCGCTGTCTAGGGCATTTTCCATGTGGGTTTGTACTATCACTATTAATAATCAACAACGCAGTAAAAGATTATAGGAGGCCAATTGTGTGGACGATTGGTTAGCTAATTATGGATTAACTCGTGATTTGTTAGACAGGGATAAGATGTTATAACTGACCCATCGGCAGGGCTTTATACTTTGTTGTACTATGACCTGATTAGGTCTACTATTCCTCGTTTAATTTAGAAAGGCGTACTGCCCCGATCATTACCCCCCCCAAAAAAAAAACAACGCAGTAGAAGTAAATGGATCTTCCCTCCTCCATTAAAGCCTCAGAAAACTCAGTCGAGCATAATTATTTCCTACTCATTTGGCTAATCTCTAAGTTCATCTGTTCATTAAATACATATTCCACCCCACCAGTTCGTCTATTATGGGTTGCAAACCCACCCGACCTTAAAACTTTGAGGGTGACAACCTCCTTCAAAACATAAGATGGGTCAGCCCCTGTCTGCATTAATTTATCATCCAGAATCTTGTTCGTCTCCTTTGCAACAGCAAATTAGATATAAAAGAGAAAAATCAAGTCGTGAAAATATTTCATTTGAATTCAAAAACATTTTTTTTAATTATCTCTTTTCTCTCTCTGTCTTTCTATTTAATTTATGAGTTTTGTCTCTATCGCTATGGAGCAGAAATTCAGGAAAGAATCTAGGGTTTTGTTTTTTTTTCTTTTCGTGAATCTACAGTCCCTTCATTTTCAATGTGTTCTGTCTCTCTTCAAAACCATTTAAATGCAGCAGCATGCAACATAACTATACAAGCATAGTATGTGAAGTCATTTCTTACGTAATATTTTAGGGTTCTTCCCACTTCCTGCCCTAATTAATCTTACTCTTGTGATCTCCTCCACTCTCATGATCATCTCGCACGAGACCCTGAGACCATTTTGAAATCCAATCATGGCAAGACCCTGTGGCATAACAGTGCCACATGTCAAGATCTTACTAGCTAGGCTGAAGAGTACTTCCATGAACACCAGCACTGTGCTGCTGCTTCGTTTTCCAAGGACAAACGAAGCAGTAAAGACATGCGATGAAGACAAATGAAGGGTTAAACTATATCTTGGAACCAAAATCTAAGGTTATGGTTCTAAGGAGGGAGCATCTTACTAGTTCCTTTTTAAATTTGCTTGGGTGATGAGGGGAAAGAGACAATCGTGCCCAGCTGTGATTTTTTGGTCCCTAATCTCTGCACAGATTTGTCATTTTCTAACATTAATTTGCGATGTTCTTTTTCTTCCGTTTGGTCAAGCTCCAGTTTTTTTTTCTTTTTTTCTTTTTTTCTTGCCTCCTAGCTATGGCTGCCTGGGTCTTGGCCATCCTCATCCCATGTTTAGACTAAGATTCTTAATTTTTAGTTTTGGAGTATTTTGACATGTTGTTTCAGAGTTGTATTGTTTATGTATAAATATATATAATTAAATATATTAATTCAATTTTTTTAGTTTAAATCCAAAAATAAAATTATTTAAAATTGTGCAATTTAATCTAAAAAAAGGTACAATAAAATAATTTTTTCTGAACAAAATTATGAATATATGTATAATATTACGAGAATATCATCATCAATCTCGTAAGGTCATTACATTATTTGATTGCTTTTAAATTTTAACATAATATATATAAATATGTCAAGAGACTCCTCGTAAAATTTCTTCTCAATCCAGAGACCAGATTAAGAGATATGATTGATATTGTAAAATTATTCATTATTTAAAAAAAATACTATTTAGCCGAAACGGAACGGGCGGAACGAAACTGGAACCTTTCGGCCGGTATTTGATTGAAAAATCCATAATGGGCAAAAATATGAACCGAGGTAAAAACGATGCTGTTTTGTCTCGTTTTTTTAACTGATACGAAACATTTTAGTCGGTTTGACCGAAACGAAACGGTTTAGACTGCCTAAATATTGTTTGGATTCAAGTTATTTCACCCTTACATGAGCTCAAAAATCATTCTTGACAACCAAATAGTAGGTAGCCCAATGATAATAGCTTTGAGACTAAGAGGTTTGCCTCCCCCAATGATTTTAGGTTCGAGCTTTTGTGGTTATGTAATATGATAGTCACTGAAGACTTACATGAGTCGTTAATTTCAAGACACGTGAAATTAATCAAAATGCACGCAAGCTAATCCGAACACCCATGTTAATAAAAAAAATTCATTCCTGGTTGTTTAACATTTGATTTTGGCTATTATTATTATTATGAGATGTTAAAATAGATATTTGGTGTTCTTTAAGAGTGTTTAGCATTGTATTTCAAAAAATATTTTTTTTTTAAAAAGTTTTTTAACATCACTCAACGGATAAAATCCTCTTTTTATTGTATTGTTGAAATCTTCATGACATCTTTCTGGTGGGGTGACGCATGTCGAGGGTGGTGGGATGATTTGTTATCAATTTTATTTTTTTCATTCTCTCTCTCTCTCTCTTTTGATATGACCATTTAAAAATTTAGAGTAGTTTTCTTAATTATTCATAGTTTTTCAATTTCGGTTTTATTCTTTTGATTTTTAATTGTTTTATTTATTTATTTTTAATTTCATCTTTTTAATTCCAATTTATGATAAATAATTTTTTCAATATGGTCCTCATTCTTTCGATTATTTTTTGTCTTTTTATTAGATTAATTTTTTTCTTTTCAATTTCCACATTTAATAAAAAAATGTTGTTTTTCCTCTAATTTAATTTTTTGTATTTCAATTTTGATCCTTATTGTTTTATTCATTATTTTTGGTTTTGCATCTTTTTGTATATATATATTTTTTAATTTTATCTTTCAATATTTGATTGGGTAGAAATTGGATTTCATGATTTGTTTTCTCCAGATATGGTGTTTTTGGTCCAATGACTCAAGTCACAAGTTTAAAAAATTAGAACATGTTGGTATTGATTTTTCTTACTTATTTTTATTTTATTTTATCATTCAAAAATGTTTTTTTTTAAATATCTTTGTGATTTGTTTTGTCAGATTATCCTCTTGATCTCTTGATACTAGTTGTGGCTTTGACATATTAACCTGGGATTTGCTCGCCACTTATTATCTCAAACTACAAGTTTATCATGTTAATTTAGATTAATTCGAGTCATTTTTCTATTTTTTTCATCTAATTTGATTATCTGTATTTAATTGGTTAGAAATTAAACTAAATATTTTTTCCCTCAAGTCACGGGTGAACCATTTTTTATTCGATCTGATCTATTTATTATTGTTGTCTATTTTTTTTAATCATCTAATTAAAAAAACCCCAATTTATTTAATCTAATCGGGTCGGGTGTATAACTTGAGCCATATATTTTGTTTTAAAATATTTTTATTTGCAGTACATGCACATATGTTTTACATGAAAAATAATAATGCAGGCCTATCACTGCTGCACATCAAGTGAGAACTAAATGCCATTATACATTTTTTTTTTATAATTGGGGTGTCCGAGCCAGCTTACATGCACCACAACTAATCCCCGGACTCACTGAACATCTTGCAAACCCAGTGAGCATGTAAGGCACCGCGGGGGTGACAGACGTGCATGGTGGGACTTGAACCCTGGTGCAGAGAAAAAAAACAAGTCTCTTTAATCACTAGGTCAAGACCCCACTTGCCCATTATACATTATTTATTTAGTGAATGTGACATTTGACAAATTTGACGATTTTGATACTTGGCACAATCAGATTCATGGTAGACCCTTTTCTCACAAGCAACAACGACCACATTATTAATTAAGCCCTCCTCTGGGGCTGAAAATCAGCTTGATTTGCATGCTTAATTTTTAATTAATTTGTCTTAAGCTCGCATAATTATTGTAACAAGACAGATAAACATGCTCGAAATCTGGATTCCCATATGATCACAAATCTCCAGTGGTCCTGCAAAAGCCTATCCTCCATTTTTACGAGCATGCTGTGATGCACAAAGCCAATGATGCCTTTTTTCTTCTTCTTTTTTTTCTTTTTTATGAACTGCTCATGCTCAATTATACCGTTATGGATCAAAGTGCATTAGTGATTTCTTCACGAGAGAGAGAGAGAGGGAGAGAGAGAGAGAGAGAGAGAGAGAGAGAGAGAGAGAGAGAGGGAGGGCAGCTTTTGCTTTTAAAAGTTTCTCTTTTTTGAATGGATTTTTGGGATGGAACGAACGACTGTCTGCTGAAGATAAAGAAGACTCTCTGCGTGTGACAGTTAGCTGATAGTGGTTGGCTGTATGGAATCTATAAAAGCAATCCTCCAACATTTTACAGCACAAAAGTGAATTGATCTACGAATTATTTAGACAAACATTTGCAGGAATTTATAGTGATATAAAAATGTTTAATGCCAACAAAGATACTCATGGTGTCATTGTCCTAAGATAGTGGGTGACCAAATCCACCACCATCAATCTCGAGCCTCAAGCTCTTCTGCCTCGAGATTCTCACATTCCCACAAAAATAAGAATAAAATTTAAAGTTTTTCAAAAAAGGGGTTCTGGATCTTCTTACTGAATGGCCATACTCAAGACAATGTTGGACTCCTCTGTTTCTCAAGCAATGCATTTTGATCTCATTTCATGGACGCTTACCTTTACCCTCCCTCCCCTTTCTGCCATTTATTTTTTGAGTTAACCATGCAAAACCTAGAAAAAAAACACACAGACATGACAAAACTCCTCATGTTGTTGTCTTTGTTTGTGGGACGAAGTACAACACCAACAACAGATGCATAACCTATCTCCAGGTCTATATAATAAGATGACTCACGAATCCAGAAAGAATTTTGATTCACTCTATGCATAAAAATATTTTTAATATTTTGTAATTATTATAATCTCCATGCCTAGTTGCCTTTTGTTTGTCACTATTGTGGCGAGTAATATAAAATTCACTGGTAAACGTAAAATATGCTTTCTGGGGCAATGCATGATTAACTCAGAGCTGGGAATTTCCAATTCTCTCCTTGCATCAGGAATATTTACTTTTTGGTGCTTTTAAGATTATGGCCATATACAATATGATATGACTATATATATTATTCTTTTCTTCAGCCTATACTGACTCAATGACAGGCATGCTAGTGCTAGTTCCCTTCATTATACAACCAAAACACTGGTTCTTTTCTTGGGTCTCACACAGAAAAGAGTTTGGTGAATGGATTTCTGGCCTGTAAAGTAAGACCTGGGTTCTTATCTAAAGATTACCTTCAACAAAAGCAATCCATTTCAGAGGTGATTTCTCTTGTAGCTAAAACAGTTGCCATTTGCAGAAAAAAAAATAGCTTTTCTTGTTCTGTTCTGTGGTTCTTGTGCAATTCATGACTTCAATGGCAATGAGGAGAAGAGAAGGTGGTCTCTATTTTCTGGCTTGCTTGTGGTTTTTGACTACTGTAAATGGATTGCTGACTCCTAAGGGAGTAAACTATGAAGGTAACTTCAAAATTCTTTCCTTTCCTCAAATTAATATGAAGAAAAATGGAAGGTCTTTTCTGACATGGGTTTTATATTTCAGTTCAAGCTCTAATGGGAATAAAAGCTTCTTTATATGACCCTCATGGTGTTCTTGAGAATTGGGATGGAGATGCTGTTGATCCATGTAGCTGGACTATGGTCACTTGCTCTTCTGAGAGTCTTGTCATCGGCCTGTAAGTCTTCTACAATCTTATATTTCATAGAACAATTTTTTTTTTCAAAACATAGCCTGAATGTCATGAAACCAACATGGATTAGTAGTAATTTAGAAACAAAAAATGATCATTTACTGAGAATGCTGAAATGGTCTTGTTGCAGGGGAACTCCTAGCCAAAATCTGTCTGGAACTCTTTCTCCAACTATTGGCAACTTGACAAATCTTCAGACTGTGTAAGAATTCAAGAAACAAATAGACAGTTCCAAAGTACTTTAGAAAAGTGGAAGTTCCTTCTATGTTACTTGTATTAAGTCTTAACATTTGGGATGTTACATGCATTTTCAGGCTCCTGCAGAGCAATAATATTACAGGACCAATTCCTGCGGAGATAGGAAGGCTATCAAAGCTTCACACAATTGATCTCTCTAATAATTTCTTCACCGGGAAAATCCCTTCCTCTTTAGGCCATCTGAGGAATCTAGAATACATGTGAGCTTGAAATACAGTATTAAGCTTGAAGTACTTTGTTGTTCATCTTAATGAATCTGTCTCCTTTGGGTCTAATTTTAACTGGGGTTCTTTGATCTGGATTAGAAGGCTAAACAATAACAGTCTCTCTGGAGAATTCCCAATGTCATTGGCTAACATGACCCAGCTTGTGTTACTGTATGTCTCTTGATCCTATTCTTGTAAATCAAAGATTTATAACCTGATTAAAATGTGTTAATAAAAGAGTTTTTGTCTGTGGATTTCAGTGACTTGTCATTCAATAACCTGAGTGGCCCTGTACCAAGATTTCCTACCAAAACATTCAGGTAAATCTCTCTCCTCTTCCTCTCTCTTTCTCTGAATATTGAATTGGATGGCCAACTTTAATAAATGTATCGTCTGTTGCATTTCTTATTCTTGCAGCATTGCTGGAAACCCTCTAATCTGTCCAACAGGTTCTGAACCAGAATGCCATGGGACAACACTAATGCCAATGTCCATGAACTTGAATAACACACCAAGTAAGGAAAATGGAATAAGCTATTCTCATTTAATAATTCGACTCACAATTTGCAACTTGATTTGAATTGATAATGATAGTAATCTCTTCACATCTTCAGCAGCCCTGCCTTCAGACAGACCGAAGAGTCATCAAATAGCTCTTGCATTTGGCTCAAGCGTTGGTTCTGTCTCACTTATCATTCTTGTGTTTGGATTGTTTTTGTGGTGGAGACAAAGGAACAATCGACCGACATTTTTTGATGTTAAAGGTGTGTAACATACATAACCCTTTAATTTCACTAAATACTTACCACAGCAACTAGTATTATAGTAAATATGATGATGCAACTCTGTGACTCATCAGATCGCCAACACGAGGAAGTTTCTCTTGGAAACTTGAGGAAATTCCAGTTCAGAGAACTTCAGATTTCGACAAACAACTTCAGCAACAAGAACATCCTAGGAAAGGGAGGTTTCGGCAATGTGTACAAAGGGATTCTCCATGATGGGACTGTTGTAGCTGTCAAGAGGCTTAAAGATGGCAGTGCCAGCGGAGGAGAGATTCAATTCCAGACAGAAGTTGAGATGATCAGCTTAGCAGTGCACAGGAACCTCCTCAGGCTCTATGGATTTTGCATGACACCAACAGAAAGACTTCTAGTTTATCCATACATGTCCAATGGCAGCGTGGCTTTACGTCTCAAAGGTAGCCGAGTTTGATTTCTATTGCTATGATTGTCTGTTTCGTCAACCTGAAATGAAAAAAAAATGCTTATTTTGAGTAGCTAAACTGAGATCCTGCATTATTTTTGGCAGGAAAACCAGTCCTGGATTGGGGCACAAGGAAGAGAATTGCCTTGGGAGCTGCGAGGGGACTTCTGTACCTCCATGAACAGTGTGATCCAAAGATCATCCACAGGGATGTTAAGGCTGCAAATATATTGCTTGATGATTATTGTGAAGCTGTGGTGGGTGATTTTGGCCTGGCAAAGCTTTTGGATCATCAGGATTCACATGTCACCACTGCCGTGAGAGGCACTGTCGGGCATATAGCACCTGAGTATCTTTCAACTGGTCAATCCTCAGACAAAACAGATGTTTTTGGATTTGGTATCCTGCTTCTTGAATTAATCACAGGCCAAAGAGCACTAGAATTTGGCAAGGCAGCCAATCAGAAAGGAGCCATGCTAGATTGGGTGAGTACAATCTACTTTATTTCATTTCTGCTGCCTATAAATGCTTCAGAAATCTTTCTTCTGCAGTCAACAGATCATTTTTCTGATATCTGTTGATTATAATTGCAGGTGAAGAAAATTCATCACGAGAAAAAGCTTGAAATGCTTGTAGACAAGGATCTGAAGGGAAATTATGATAGAATTGAGCTTGAGGAGATGGTACAAGTTGCCCTCTTGTGCACCCAATACCTTCCAAGCCACAGACCTAAAATGTCTGAAGTGGTTAAAATGCTGGAAGGAGATGGGCTAGCAGAAAGCTGGGAAGCTTCTCAAAGAGCAGAAGCAACCAAGTCCAAACCCCACGAGTTCTCCTCGTCAGACCGATATTCTGACCTCACTGATGACTCGTCATTACTAGTCCAGGCAATGGAGCTCTCTGGTCCAAGGTGAATTCCTGACAAGAATTCCATATATTTTCTTTTCTTTTCTCATTTAAAGAGATTTAGAATAATAGAAAACCATTATAGGTGAAGCTGTTTTCGTGATAGTGTTTTCATGATTGAGGTTTCTTGTGTTGTATAATAGTGTATAATCTAAGCTCCAAAGGGCTTGATGTTTTCATCAAATTGTACAGATCCTATTCTGAGAAACTGACAGTACTTTAAAGATCCATTTATTTGTATTCCTGCTGAGTGACAAACTATGAGGATCCAATTTACTTTGAGAGCCAATGTGTTCGATATACTTATGACTTTTAAGTTTTCGCAATTCGAAGTGATCACATTTATCGTGGACGTAATTTTCTGGGCCAAATCATTGGCTTCGAAATATAGTGTTCTTCTACTAAAACTTTGGTATTGTAGCAAGCAAACTAGAGAGCAACAATACTAAAAAGGATTCATAAAAAATCCTTTCTATCCTACAGAAAAAATATCACGTCCTTTCTCAGATTCTTTTGCAGAGAACAACGATCGGATCAGTTCTGGAAATTGCAGATACCTTCGAAAGATCCACCTTCTAATTGAAAAATAACATTGCAGAAGCTCCCACAGATGAAGCTTAAGAGATGTAAGATGAAATGCTTGGTCGGTTTCAGGATGATAAAAAAGGTTTATGGTGTTCTACTTCAGAGAAATCACACGGACTCTCCATAATTGGCAAGCCATTAAGGTTTCGCACTTATGAACTCAAGAGCTTCACGTCTCGCATGGTTTTTCTTGTTCTTTTTCCTCATCATTTCGAAAACAGTGAGGAGAAATCGAGGGTGGCGAGGACTCATGGGATAACGAATCATTTCGGTTTTCCTGAGCAATCGAGTGCTTGCAGAGCCTTGAAGCAATGGTCTGCTTCTTCCAGAGCAGCAGTCGTTGGAGTTGGAAATGGGAAATTCTCTAACCCCATCGCATAAAATAATAATAATAGTAATAATTAAAAACTCATCCCAGCAATCTTGGGAGAATCCCAATTCTCTGCAAATTTCTAAAGGTCTAGCGATTGACACATGGCATAATACAAAATTACAATATTCAAAAAAGGTTATCAGGACAGCATATAATTTTCTTGTCAAATCAAATGGTAATCAGTAAAAATGCCTCCAAAATTGTCTGGGTATCTTTTAAAATGTTTTTTATTTAAAAATACATATAAAAACAATCTAAAAACAAACAAAATAATATAAAACAAAAACTAAAAATATATTTTTTTTAAAAAAATATTTTTGAAACAAAATATAAATCCATAGATTCAATTGCTTTACCAAACAATAGGGTTACAAATGTTGACAGGTTCTTCACATCCTAGCATCTTGTCTAAGTCTGATCTATCTGTGCCTTGCCCATTCCCAGGTGTAGATGTTCTTCCAGTAGAAATCATCTATCCAAACCCAACACTCAAAAAAACTTATTTTGCAGGCCATTCGTATTCACAACTCACAGATGTATATCATTTCACAGTGGATAATGTAGAGCACAGCCAAAATCTCCTGGTTATAGATCACAAAATTGACCTGTTCACTGTTAGCAAAATATTTTTATCAGAAGTTAAAGGATCAAGAGTTGACATGGCTTCGTCCCTTCAGCAGGAAAAGCCCAAGACTGTACCTTGAACCAACTCTGTAAATTTTTTTGTATTCAAAGGAAAGGTGTCTATAACCAAGTTCAGAACTGTGGATAAGCTTTAGCTAGTTTAATAACCTAACATTAAAATTTACAATGAGAAAAGTGAAGAGCGCAACATCAACAGAAAACTTGGCAATGCCATCACGAGAAATAAAACTTATAGAGCTAAACTAATAAACTTGACGTGATTTGAAGCTCGCTCAACTTCCTGCAAGAATGATTCAGAAATTCTTTCACCTCTGAATTTTACAATAGTCATTGACTCGAGCACTGGTGAATGAGCAAGTATAAGTCTGAGAAACTCCCACTCGATTCTTGTGCCAATAATGCCTCGAATCTTCACCACTTTGAGTTGGTCAAAATAAAAGTCACTCTGGAGCTGTGCTGTCACCAAATCCATGACAGGTTTGGAAATTTCATCACATGGGTCTACCTAAGCATGCCAACAAGAGAATCATATTTACAACAAGAGAATATCAGTTGAAGTTGCTCAATTTCCCATTTCATAGACTGAAAAATTGCTAAATAAATGTTTACAGTTATTTTAGTTTAGTAACTCACAGTAACAAGAAGATCTTTCAGATTTGGGGAGCTTCTGAGTATAGAAATGGAAGCTGCTATGCCTTTTAAACTAGCAAATCTTATTTCTTTTAGTTCAAGGGCCAAGAGGCTGTTGAATGGAGTACGAAGTCTTTCTGGCACATCTTTATTGGCAAGAAACTAGGAAAAAAATGCATGAGAAAACAACATATAAGCTTAAAACTGTTTGTCCGCTTCAAGTTCTAGAAAAAAAAACAGAGAACTGCATACCTCAAGAAATTGATTGGATAAGCTTAGCCTGTTTATACCACGCAGAGAACCAAAAACTCTGATTAAAGTGCAGACCTTCCCTTGCTCAGGATGCTGAAGTGTGGTCCCCCGATTCTTAGGTAACATACGAATATCAACACTGGCTAGAAGCAGGCTATGTTCCAGACAGATATCTTCAAATGCAGAATCTATTTTCACATATTTCAGGTTGGGATTATATATCCTTATGTAAGCCAGATTTTGAAGGTTCAACAGTGTCAACTTCTCAAGAACAGGGCAGTTACGAATTAAATGCTCCAGTGCATCACTTATTATGAGAACATGACTGAGCTGAAGGATTTTAAGGCAATCAAATCCTTTGAATGATGAAGGAAGCCTTAGTATGCAACCATATAGCTCCAAGTGACTGAGTTTTGGACCGCAGAAAACAGAATCAGGCAGCTTAAAATGCTTAATGACACTGAACTCCTGGATAATTAACTCCTTGATACCTTTCTCTATTAAAAACCTTATCCATTGGTCTAAATCGGAATAGTTTGGACAGCAATAAGCTGCAAGCTTGAACTTCTCTATTGGGCCACTGTGATTGGATTGAACCTGATCAATGATTTTCCTAATCTCTATCCATCTGGATGCTTTGTCTGATATGAAATTGTGGATGCATTTATCATCCAGAATGAACTGTGAAAGGTTCGTCCACTTATATCTCCACTTACTGGATAGGATACTAGTCCTTGCAGCATCTCTAAGCGGCAAGCGCACAAGGATGGTATCCAATACATCCCATGGCAGATTGCTAATCCTATCAATCTTTATTTGCTTTTCCATCTCAGCAAGATTCTCATGTTTCTTCATTGTCTTTTTTATAGGCTCTTCAATTAAATTTAACATATCCAATAATGAGCATGATAACCTGCAAAACACATAAGCATTAAAATCACAAAGTCAAAACATAACAAGAAATAAAGAAAAACTTATGAGGTAACAGAAATATAATAAGAATGATAACCTCAATATTAATAGGTAAATTATGAAGTTTAAACAGAAATAACTGATCTAAGCAGAAAAAAGAAACACCCTTCATTAAATCACATATGCTAGCAGCTAGCAAGCGCCTAAGTGTGTGAGATTCAAAGAGGAAGCAGTTGAAATTCACTTGGTTACATAAAAAAATAGCATTTCAGTATCATCTATAGATTGTAGAATACCTTCTCAGCCAAGAGCTGTAAGTTGTAAGTATAGATGAATTGAACAAAAATGAAAATTACTCAATCTGTATCAGCTAAAAACATAATCTTCCAAAGACAAACACACACACACAAGCAGCAGTCGATTTAGACCAACGCTGGGGACCATCACGCATTTTGCTTGGCATCCCAACAGTGCACGAATTGCATACATGTGTGGTGCGTCAATGTATGAGACTGACCAAACCTGTATTAATGCATAACTGGTATGCAACAACCGCAACAAGCACCATTATCACTGATGTTCTGTAGCCAGTTCACAAGCATAGAGAAGCTTCATGGGGTATCAAATTTATTGGAAAATAACTAAAAAAGCGAGCAGTTAAAAAGAAAACAAATTCAGATTATTTGAGATTCCAGAGGAATACCTAGATTGTTTGCCTTTTGGTTCTATTTATGCAGATGATCGTGTTACTTGAAACAAAGCAAAAGTTTATGATAAAAACTCCAAATATCAACAGCCCGTTTCGTTTCCTTCCCAAACAAACAGAATCTTTCCTACAATTCTTCCACAAAATCAAATTCAAGCCAATTAAACGGATAATCAAAACACAAATTCTTAGCTTCCTTATCTATCAAAACTCAATACATCAGCGACACGATCACATCTTACTAAATCAAGAAACTAAGATGTATCCAATAAGCATGTTTTATAACAGTAAAAAGAGAAGAGACGAGACGATTGAGATGTTACCCTTGTAAGAAGGTGGTGACCGGAGACGGTGGTGACAGGGATGAAACAGCGTACTTGTTTCTTTCTGTATGCCAGAGTGTGGACCCAAGGCGTAAGAAAGGGGTTTTCTATCTAAAATTATGACATCGATCAAAAATATAACAAACCCTAAATAGCTGAGGTTTTACTGTGCATTTTCTACCATAAGACTATTATTTATTGACTAAATTATTTAGCTTTATTTCAATACCACGTAGATTTTAATTGCACAATACCCGCAAAAAAATCATTATACTTTTTTTCAATAGATTTTTACTTAATTTTAAAACAGTTTAATTATATCATTTTCTTGGAATTAAAAACTTTTGTCTTTGATTTATGAGTTTTCTTGTCATTTATATTTGGTTATTTGATAGTTATTGATTGTCATTAAAAACAATAAAGTAATTTTCTACATAAATAAATAAAAAATTTAAAAATACATGAACAATGTTTGTCAGATTCAGATGGTATATGTAGTGTCATCCGGTGATCAAATCTTTGCTTCAAAGGCCATTGCCAAAGCGTTATAAAAAGTAACAATTATTTCTCCATAAGGTACCTAATTTATTATTCTTTTACTATATATTTTTCTCTTCTTGAATTTAATTAACCATAGGAGAAGTCCCATTTAGATACAAGACTTTGTCAAGCAATGATTATGCCTATTCTTTTATTAGCTTTTAACTAGGTCAAGCTCATCCATTTTATCGACCCAAGATGAAGTCATGACAAACCTAAAATAGTTTGAAGTGTTTACAGCTTCATCAGAAGACATTTTTGTTGTAAAATTTGATTTATAATAAGTTCAACAAGTAAAAAGAGGTTTTTTATATATAAAAAACCATGATTTTTAATCTGATTATTGAGCTTGAATGAAACTATTCAATCCCAATTTCTGATAAGGCTAGACTACTAGTGTTGTTGATTTTTCATATTTATTTCTTCATTAGTTTTATAAATTTTATTTTATCTGGTTCTAATTAGCTAAGTTGATGGTGTAACTATTATCGTAACAACTTCATATTATTCATATATAGACTTTATCTAATCAAATAATTCTAGACTATAATTTTAAAATTTGAGAATATTTTTTTGTTCTCATTTTTGCTCAATCATGACAAGGACTCGAGGCAACTGAACGATTTGAGGCCAAGTACTCATGGCCAGGGCGAAGGACACCAATGAAAGATAGAGAGGAGAAATGAATTCTAGGGGAAAATTGATTTTCTATTGAAGAATAATATAAATCATATTATAGGGCTTCATCTAAAAGCTTAAGTTTTTAGGTGAGATGGTTCCTTAACATGGTATCAGAGCCTTGTTGACCTAGCGGTCACGAGTTCGAATCTCACCACCCCCATTCTATTTTATAAAATTAAGTATAAGGTGATGTGGGTCTGTGCAAGTTTCAAGCCCAAAAGGCTTTCACTTGAGGGGGTGTGTTAGAGAATAATATAAATCATATTATGGGGTCTCACCTACAAGCTTAAGCTTTTAGGTGAGATGGTTCCTTAACATATTGTGTCTCAATATATACACGATACAAGTAACAATTCAAACTTATCTAATTATGAATAAATGTAAAATAGAATTACAAAGTTTAAATTAACTATATAGCAGTTTAAATTAACTACATAGCCGGTGAGGATAAGCATGATACGAGGATAAGCATAACTTGTTAATCTCTATAATTACTTGTTTTTTGTTCTTAGTTAAGGGCTAAATTTTTTTTAATTGAAATAGTGGGCACCTCTACATTCTAACAATTGGTATCAAAGTTTTTTTTTAAATTTTTTCAACAATTAATATCAGAGCACATTCACTTGTTCCTTCTAGTCTATATGTTCTTTGTTCTTAGCTAAGGGCTAGAATTTTTTAATTGAAATAGTGGGCACCTCTATCATTTTTAGCAGCAAGTGATATATAGCTTTTCGCTCGACCCACAAACCATACATGAAAGGTTTAAAATAAAGTTGTCAGTTCTATTTTGGGTTGGTGCTTCGTTTTTTCAATTGGAACATAATGTTTTGGTTTTGAAGCGTTTTGGTGCTCTGTTTTGAGGTTGTACTGTTTATGTATATTAATATATAATTAAATATATTAATTCAACAAAAAATAATTCAAATCTAAAAATAAAATTATTTAGAATTGTGCAATTTAAATTTTAGACATTAGTAAAAAAATGAGAGTTGAATTGATATAACTCGACTGTCTTGATGAGTTCAAAGATAGCATGAAAAAATGATAAAAAAAAATATAGTTTAATTAAAAAAAATCAAGTTGACATCTTAAAAAAATTATTGAAACAACGATATATTGAATCAACTCGGGTCAGTCTAAGTTAACATTTTAAATGTGTGACATCTGTTATAAGACCATAATAACCTTAAATAAAGCAAATCAAATTAAATTATAAAGTTCAATTCATAATAAACTCGTTATTGAATAATAAAATTGATAAAAAAAATTAATATAAAAAAAGACACAATAAAATGATTTTTCTGAATAAAATTATGAACATGTATAGTATTATGAGAATGTCATTATCAATCTCGCAAGGTCATTATATTATCTGATTGCTCTGAAATTTTTAACATAATATATATAAAAATGTCAAGAGATTCCTCGTAAAATTTCATCTCAATCTAACGGTCGGATTAAAAGATAAGATATGATTGATATTGTAAAATTATTCATTATTTTAAAAAAAAACATTATTTGGCCAAAATAGAATGGGACGGAACGAAACTGGAATGTTCCAACCAGAATTTGGGTGAAATTTTCAAAACAAGCCAAAATTTTAAACGAGATAAAAATTACGTTATTTATCTTTTTTTTTAACTGATATAAAACTATTTTGACCGAAATAAAATAAGATCAACGGCACATTCAGAATACCTCCCACTATCCAACTTGCTGTGTCTTATTGGCTCGAAAAATTTCTTCCAAGAATTGTCGGAGTCAACTTCTACCGCTGAGGTGAAGCACTTGTTTGGTTCCATATCATTACTTCTTTAAAACGGAAAGCAAATGAAGCATTACAATTTGGCTACACTCTTTCCTTTTCTTTTCACAGAAAGGGACTAGAAATGAGGAAAACACAATTTGATATCAAAATTGCATTTTTAACAACTAAAAGGACTCATATTTTATTTATTGAAAAGAAGAGGGATCGAATTGAACTTTTCCAATGAATTCAAGTTTGCCACTTATTTTACTTTTTTTTCTCTCTATCTTTTAATCTCGCCTTTCATCTTTCCTTTTAATAAATTAGAAGCAATTGGACTTCAATTTGACTTTAAAAGAACTAAATTGTGAAATAAATCGCACAATTTTGATTCTTATTAATTTAAAATGTGAAATAATTCTTCAGCATTATATAATTTTTCCACTCCTTTACTAGTTTTCCTTCTCCTCGCAACGAGAACAGAAGCCAACAGCATTCAGATCCTAGTTCTAAGGACATTAAAAAAACAAATATCATAGAAAAGTTGCATATTTGGATTACTATTAATTATAATAGTATAATAAAAAAATTGTCCCTTTAGCTTTTGAATAGGCTTTTGGCTTTTTTCTACACACACACACATATATATGTATGTATATATAGAAAAAGCCAAAAGCCTATTCAAAAGATTTAAAATTTAAAGGGGCAATATATATATATATATAACGTTAATATTTTATTTGCTAGAGATTGAACCTTATCCTTTTATTTTGTGTAGTTGTCAAGTTGTTATTTGATTTATTAGAAATTAATCTTTAATTTTTTGATTTTTTTATAAGATTATCCCTAATATTATATTAATTACAACAAAGTTTGTGAGTTAAACTAGTTTAACTATTTTTTTTTGTTTTTAATTTTAGCTTTCATTATCGAAGTATTTTATGATACAGATTGACTCAAATCGGGTTCATTTTACATTTTTTTTGTTATCATTTTTTCTATTATATTATTTAAATTACTAAATATCTTGAATTTGTTTTATATTAAAATTTATCAGGTTACGGCATATCGAGTCACCAATTTGAAAGGTTAAGGTATATCTATGTATTTTTTTGGATTGTTTTTAAAAATGAATTATTTCAATTATAAATTTAAAATATTTTATTTATTAAAAAAATACTATTTATATATCTTTCCATTTCCTTTATATTAAGTTATTCCGATCATTTTGTTTTTTTATAATTTTATCTTTCATGATTTGTTTTCTTATCGACTTTAATCCTGATTTTTTTATTGCTATCTTTTTTCCTTTTATAAATTTTTATAAATTATATTTTTTTGTTACAATCTTATTCTCTATAATTAAATTATTTGCTAAAACCTCCACCAAATGTTGAACCTATTACACTACCACGTGTTATTCAGATATTACAACTTCCAAGAAACCATGAAATCTAACACTCTCTGACAGACACGTGTACAGAATCTTACCCATTACAGAGTGGACGAACAAGGACTGGACTGTGACAAGTGGCTTCATAAGCAAGCGAGTATCGCAATCTCTCTCTATTACCAGCAGTGTACTCCAAACACCAAAACGGGTCTTACCTAGGAGCCGAAGCAGAAAACCTTGCAGTAACTGTCTCTCAAGTGGGACCCACCCCAACGCTCAAACAGCCACACGATAACGAACAGCTTCTCAGCCACTCAATTGATGACACGTGTCAAGTCTTAATGCTCTCCTCCCCCACTTGTGTTTTTCCTACAGCTATCCCTCATCCTCTCAACTAACGCTGACTCACCCATTCATAGCTAAGGACAGTATAATCGAGATCGATACTGGGAGAGAAAGAGAGGCTGTGTGATGCTGAAGGAGGAGGATGGCGGCGGCGGCCGCGGCGTTAACAATTGGGCTCGCGTATGTGACACGTGCCGTGCAGCAGCTTGCACTGTTTACTGCCACGCTGATTCGGCGTACCTTTGTACCGGTTGTGATGCCCGTGTGCATGCTGCCAATCGTGTCGCATCGCGCCATGAGCGCGTGCGGGTTTGCGAGGCGTGTGAGCGCGTCCCGGCCGCCTTGTTATGCAAAGCAGACGCGGCATCTCTGTGTACTGCCTGTGATGCAGATATTCACTCTGCGAACCCGCTGGCACGCCGCCACCAGCGCGTCCCGATTCTGCCCATTTCAGGCTGCCTTTACGGTGCCCAAGAAGGGCATGCAGCTGGTGAGACTGGAGATCAGTTCATGACGCCGGAGGGAGAAGAGACTATCGGCGAGGAGGACGAGGAGGAGGCTGCTTCATGGCTGTTGCTAAATCCTGCGAAGAACAGCAGCACCAACCAGAATAATAATGGCTTCTTGTTTGGCGGGGAGGTTGACGATTATTTGGATATTGTCGAGTTCAACTCACGCGCTGAGAATCAATATTCTGATCAGTGTAATCAGCAGCACTACGGTGCTCCTCCAAAGAGTTATGGCGGTGACAGTGTTGTGCCAATTCAGTATGGAGAAGGAAAGGATCATCAACAAAGACAGCAACCACAATATCACAATTTTCAGCTGGGATTGGAGTATGAGCCCGCTAAAGCTGCTTACAGCTACGACTGTTCAATCAGTCAAAGTGTAAGTACAACTCACTGTAGATTTACCAAAAGTTCTGATACTTTCAGAAATTTTATCTTCTCTTGAACAGTTTTGAGCTCTAATAAGTTCATGTTAAGATCACTGGGAAATATCTTTAGTCCACAGCCTGTTTAACCCAAGTATTTTCTCATGATTTCATCTCATTTTTACTACCGGAAGCTTTATATATATGATAGGTGTTTCAAGTAGAACAGCACGGTTTCAATCTATCAAGTGATGGCTCTTCTGAAAGTTGTTTCTGTCTTTGCTGACAATTGTTAGATTGCTAAACTAGCTGAACCAAACCCAGTTTGCGTGCTACTTTTAGTATCACTTAGGTATCTTCCAATAGCTAGATGTAGACTAGATATTATAATCTTTCATATGTCAAGATTAAAGATCTTGAAAAGTATCAGATTCTTCCACTCACACTGCTTGTTCTGGTAAGAATCCGAAGGGGATATCTTCCTGAATTTTCTCTGCACTTTAAGAGCTCTGTTTTCCTTTCACCTTTAATGGATGGAATCTGAGGGTACAAGTGTTTGAGCACTTTTATTTTCATCCCCTTTTCTCCCAAGTGATTGATTTAGGATTGACACCATTAACTTCCAAGCAATCCATCAATAGCACAGTGGGTATGAATTATGATCATATAGGCAACAGAAAAATATGTTTCAGAAAATGATAATCCTCCTGACAAGTTGGTGAAAATATCTTATGGCTCTAGACTTTTCTTACTCATTTAAGGTCTCCATGTCATCCATGGATGGTGTAGTGGTGCCAGAATCAACAACGAGCGAGATCTCAGTCTCGCACCAGGGACCTCCGAAAAGGGTACAATCGACCTTTTCTCCAGCCCTCCTATCCAGATGCCATCTCAGCTTAGTCCAATGGAAAGGGAGGCAAGAGTCCTAAGATACAGAGAGAAAAAGAAGGCAAGGAAGTTCGAAAAGACTATCAGGTATGCATCAAGGAAGGCCTATGCAGAGACCAGACCCCGGATTAAAGGCCGATTTGCGAAGAGAACAGATGTAGATGTCGAAGTGGACCAGATGTTCTCGTCAGCACTAATGGCAGAAACAGGGTATGGCATTGTCCCATCATTCTGAATCAAGTAAGATGGCTAAAAAAACAAAATCCTCCTTCGATGAGGCTTGTATTAGTTATTGCTAAAGATCTAGTACTGATACTCTTTGTTTCTAAATCTAATTGGTCTTGATCAATGTGATATGCCCTTGACAGTAAAGCTGCTGCTATTTTGTAAATATCTGTATCTATTAGCTTTGAAATTGATAAAAAAGAAACTAAAAAAGGTTAAAGTATGGTCATTTTTCCCTGATATGAATTGATAATTGAATGTTAGCCACCAAATATTTGACAGGGGAAGAAAAAACTAAGTTCCAAATGGTTACTGGAAGTAATGCCGGGTCCATCCACAACAATCTAATAATTATATGCAAGAGAAAGAGGGATTATATTTATACATTTGAGCATGATTATCAGATAGAATCCACTGGAAATAGCCCCGTGCACTTGTTAAATCCACCTTTTCTGCTATAGATATAATGACTTTAGCAGTATCGACTGAACCAAATCCTGTTTATCCTCAGAAGATTCCATCACATATCTGAAGCAACCGGACCTAATCAGATTAGAATTCAATGAACAAAGAAGATAAGATTCTAAAAAGTCCATAACAAGAACCCCAGCTGCTCTTTATTCTTGAAAAGTTTATTCTCACATCGTCAAACTCTGCAAAAAGAATTGTAAACCTTTCTTTTACAAGAAGGAATATCTAAATATAGAGGATAAATAACAATAAAAACGCAAGCTAAAACTAAAAAATTTCAAATCAAATAGTACTTATTGGGCCTTGTCAATGTAAGCGAGCAAAGCATTCTAGCCAAGGCTTGTAAGATCTTATGATAAAGTTTCAGAGCGATATAAAATATCAGCACGATTCAATGAAGTTTTGAAAAGTTACAAATTTTTCAGCTAGAAAAGAAGTGAATCGCATCCAGAACTCTTCGTGCTTTTCATAGTCTAACTGTAACAGATCCGCATCCCACATCAATAACCAGAAAGGAGCATCAGCCTTTCCATGTCCGCACACTGCATGAACAAAAAGGAAATTAGGGTTCTTCTCCCAAAACTAGGACACATGCAAAAACCAGAACAGTGTCACTCAAACGCCAGTTGCAACTCCATGCTTTAGAGTCTAAAAAATAACAAATCTTAGAAAAGCTCGACAAAATTAGGACCCTGAAGTTTCTCACCATTCTGCACAGCTCATTAACCATGGAGTTCATGTTTAAATTTAAGGATTCAGACAAGGCGAAGTAAACGCTAACCAGAGGCCAACATATCTACTTTCACCTAGCAACCAACAGAGAGGAAAATTATTACCATTATATGGTACATTCTAAGTATTCAGAGCTTCCTCGAAAAGGAGATAGTGACTTCTGCTGTCATGTTGCGAACAAGTGAAACAGAGGAAGAATATTCAGCAAGACAAGGCTTTGTGAGATGTCCCAGGAACGTGTCGTGATGACAAAGAACTTGCGATTTGAATAGCAGGTATCGAGTTCGAGTCAGAATATACACATTTTGAAAAAAATTAGAATAACCAAAATTTTACTTATTTATCTGAGCTCACAAAATATATGATTTCCATAATGTGGTTGCTCGCATAAAAAAAGGCTATGTGAGATGTATCTAGGTATGATATCACTTCATTTGTAATAATGTTGAGGTCCAAACTGAGTGTAGACACTTAGAAGTGAATTCCATTTCTACATTGCCATTTGTCGGGCACCAGTGTCTTCTCTTCTCCACCCAGCGAGCAGTTCTTAATTATTGTGGATGATGCTGCGTGACCACCCACCACTCACCAGAAATCAAATGATGACATACCTCATGGTAAAGTGACGCAGACGAAGAAGTTTAGAGTTTTTTATGAGCTCTGAGTATGAAAAGAAGCTAGACTTTTCCAAGCTGTAAACATCACTGTTTCAAAATTTCTCTGAACTTAAATTTATTACAAGTAGGTTTAAACAGTGTCTGAAATATCGGTACTTGAGCTTTCCAGGCTTCAGAGCTAAGTAAGGCTGTCCATAAATGAAGCCCGAAACTCCGCAAGTGTCATTATTTTAAAGAAAAGTAAGAAGAGAATTCAGGAAACCCATTTCATTTTCAGACACCATTTCACTGTTTCTCCTCTAAAACATGCTCCTTGTTGTAAGAAAAAAACAGCTAATTTCAATTCATATTCTCTCAGAGAACGCAAGAAGCTACAAAAACTCATTTTAATGGAGTACAAGTAAAGGATTTGCTTATTCTCCCATAGAAAATTAAGGCAAACGTGAGGATAAAGGAGATGTTTAGTGGGGCTATGTTACTGATTGGATAAGCGCAGGCCACCCTTTTGGGGGCAAATTCATCCTATTCTGCCGTTGGTTTCTTCATCCCTGAAACCTGAAATTCCTATCACCAAATTTACACAAATATCCACATATGTATTGCAATTAACTTTTTTAGAACTCCAGGCCAAATCAACTATTAACTTTATTCATATATATTTAGCAAGTTGATATAATTAATTATAATGATGAATAAAACAATTTTCTTTTGTGGGCTTCGTGCCCCTTCCTTTATCCTACAAAATAAAATAAAATAGATTATCACGATGAACATATCTCTAGAAATTAGATTCTACTTTACAGCCTTAATTAAAAACTAAAAATGAATTTATTTTCAGAATGTAAACGGAAGAATCAAAGGCAACAAAAGTAAACATTAAAAATATATATATATACACATGAATTTAATTGGAGGTTTAGTTAGTTATTAAAAAAATAATATTTTGAAGTCTTTAGATGATTATTTGATAGCATAGTAACAATGGTTTTTCAAAGTGTTTTTCTTTTACTTAGAAATACCTTAAAATAATATATATATATATATATATATATATATTTTATAAAATATATTTTTAACATAGTATATAAAAACAATCTAAAAACATAAAAAGTAATTGTGTTTTTTATTTATTATTATTATTGTAAAGTAATACCCAAGAAACATCCATGTCAATCAATGTTCCCCTGAGTATATGTAGAGCCCAAAAGAGAATCATAATCATTCCATAATCTGTTCTTGCCAAAACCAGCGGCAATGAGATGACTTTCCAGTTCAACTCCCTCCTTCCAATCAAACCACGGTGGAATTCAGCGAATGCTGCTATAAATACAGATCATCACCATTTTCATCGTCGTCCCTGGACAAAGAAAGAAGATTGGGAAAAACAAGAGAGGGGAAGAAGAAATTCGATCCTGGAAGAGAAATTAATGAGGCCTGCGTGCAACTCGACAACACCTGCTGTTCATGCAGGGAATTCACCGATCCCTTACCTTTTTTCTGGTCTAGGTTTGATGTTTGGACTTGTTGCTGTGGCATTGATGATTCTAGCCTGCTCTTACAGAAAATCTTCTTCCAGTTCGGCTAGCACTGATCCTGAGGCTCAAGAAAAATCTGTGCAGCGAGGTCAGATGAAAGCAGAAATGGAGCCGAAGATTGTAGTCATCATGGCTGGTGATGATAGCCCTACGTATTTGGCCATGCCAGTTTCTTGCAATTGCCAAAGTGATGAACAAGTTTAAGATGGAGATTTTGTTTTAGTATTTTCTAGTTTTTTTTTCTTCCTCCTCTCAGGCTGGATATTCAATATGTAAATTGATTTGAGTTGTATAAAGGGTGTTGATTTATTAGATTTCTCTTTGTTCTATAATTTCTTACATTTTTCTTCGTTCAAATTAAGATAAATTTACGTAATATTTGCTGGCCACAAGGATAATTACAACTTTCTTTTTAGGTCTGGTTTGATCATAGCATGATTATGCTACAAGTAATTCAGCCCAAGCAAGCTAAAGGTGCCGTTTGCCAAGAGCTTTAAAGGCAAGGCAAATTATATTCCAATAGCTAGCTCCCTACCTACCTCCAAATTAAGTGTTTTTTTTTGTCCCCTAAGGATAAATAAAAATACCATATTAATTACTACAGAAATCAATCATGAAAACTATTCATATGATTAATAATGTGGTGTATTTTTTTATAAAAAAATTAATCAGGGGGATTATAATAGAGAGCAGATCTTGTTGGTACATGGGGTGATTGGGAAGCACTGAAAAAGTGTTTTTTTTTTTAAAAAAATAATTGAAATTATTTTTAGTGTTTTCAGATTATTTTGATATGCTGATGTCAAAAATATTTTTTAAAAAATTAAAATAAAATAAAATAATTATCTTTATGACTTTTTCAGTGAAAAAACACTATAAAAACAACCACAATCGCAGTCCCCGGAACCTTTATGTGCGTTGAAAAAGGCAAGTGCAAAGTGTTATTTCAAGTAAGACCACTCAACTAGAGTCTCTAACCATGGACTAGAATGAATGTGTAATACGGTTGGGTAATATATATATATATATATTTTTTAATTTGGGTCTAAAAGCAATCAGATCTAGTCAGGGGGAGGGGTCACCTGAAGCATATATATCATCAAGAATTTGCTAGTCATGCACAATAAATTAAGGCGAATGCGACATCTCAACCATATAGTCAGTTTTTTTTTTTTGTGAAAAAGTTTTTCTTTGATGCACTTAGCAGTTCATCTTAGAAAAATGGAGGAAATGAGTAACTTTTTATTCCATTTTCTTTCTTTCTTTCTTTCTTTCAATTTTAGAATTTTGGGTTATTTCAATTTAATCATTTAGATATAACTTTCATACGATTTAATTTTCAACAGAAACTATTTAGCAAGCGAGGTCATTTTTTTTTATTTCATCATTTTTTTCTCTATTTTGATTTTTAAATTTCTTTACTAGTTAATTAAATTATCTTTGGATTCATCAAATCGACCAAAGATAAAGTTGTTTTTTCTGCTGACCAAATCAACTAGATAATATCTAGCAATTCTCATACAATTTAATTTTAAATAAGAGATCAAAGTTTTAAAATTGATTTGTTGGGGGGGATAAATTTAATAACAATGCTAAGTATTTTTTTTTAAGTAATTGATAATCTCTTTATGGTTTCTCTGGTTTGTGTGGAGTGAGCTTACCACAAATTTTTTTTTAATAAAAACAATATAAAAGTCAATGAACTGAACTATTTGGCTAATAAAAAAACAAATATATCTGAATTATTATGTTTAATTTATAATATATAGAGGAAAAACACACCAAAACGCTATGTCCTAATCAACATTTAATTAACATTTAATATATAGTCGACATCATCATGATGAGTGATGGATCATATTGTGGATAGAGATGAAAACCGAGGACCGGTAAGAAGTTGCCGTTGGTAAAAGTAGAGAAAAAAAATGGTATTGTGGAAACAACATCCATCCAAGAACCCTAGAAATTAAGCTGACGGAGTGAGTCATGCCCACGTCTTCAAATATATCTGAAATAGCCACCGTGAGGGTCTCTGTCAGCCACATTTTCCGGTGCCATTAGCCCAACTATCTTCGTCAATTTCTGGAGGAAAGAATTGGAATTTAATTAGCTTCCTGATTGATTGCTGGATTATTGGCTAAGTAAACGTGGCCACTCGAAAATGGATGTTTTCTACTGTTAATATTAATTCTTTTGCAAGAGAGTTTTTTGATTAAAAATGTATTAAAATAATATATTTATTTGATTTTTAATATCAATACATTAAAATTAATAAAAAAATTAATCTATGTTATATTTTAATGAAAACTTGTTTGATATTCGGGTTGAGTTGTATTACCAAACTGAAAATTAAACTCGAGGGATATGTTTTATGGTTAAAGAAGTTAATTTGTTTTGTTTCCAAGGGACGTGACGTGATGACAAATAACTTATGATTTAAACAACAGATTTTAAATTTGAGTCAGGACGTGCACTCCTTGTAAAAGCATAGGACAACCAGGATTTTACTCGCTCACTTGGATCTATAAAGTGTTTTTTTCAGGAGATGGGACCCATAAATTTATTTCTTTAAATGTATCAAATCGACTAGATAGATGCATTTTTTAAAAATTATTTATTGATTTGAAAACATAATTACTTCTTTTCATTATAATTATTATTATTATTATTATTTGTTGATGTTGTTTTTATCTACGAACAACAACGATGTGAGTGACGGCACTTGGAATGTCTCTATGAATATCTTTGAAAACTTTTCTTGACTGATGGTCTAAAGAAGGGAGCCATCAGGCCTTCTAATTCAAACTAATTCTAATATTTAGGAAAAAATAATAAAATCTTATGTTTTCACACGAATTCTTCTCATGTTTGATGAAATACTTGACCTAAACTTTTATTATATATATATATATATATATATATATATATATATATATATATATATATATATATATATATATATATTCTGAATTAAAATGAAGAAAATATGTGCATGAACGTAATTTAATTTTTAATTGATTTTTTCCCGTATGGTCTAGTAAAAGCATTTTAACTCGGAGAATGTATTTGTAGAAATTCCCTATATGATCAGTCTATTAAGAGCCTATTTGGGAGGACAGTTGTGGTTGCTTTTGAAAGTGCTTTTCATTTAGAAATATATCAAAATAATATTTTTTTTAAAAAAAAATTATTTTTGATATCAATACATCAAAATGATTTAAAAACATAAAAAAATCATTTAAAATGAAGAGAAAAAAAGAAGAAGAGGAAACGGCGGTTGTACTGCCCTCCCAAACAACTTCTATATACCCCTTGCATATAGCTAATATCTACAATTCCAAAAGCAAAACAAAAGTAGACCAACATATTGTATGCCAAACGGTGGACGAAATGTGATCTCAGCAGCCAACAGATTTGGCACAGATAAAATTTCTAAACGAGAGGATCGATCATCAAATCCATAGCATGATTGAGGCTTCACTAAACTAATCTCCACTACTTCATGTCTGGTTGTTCATGACCTAAGTCTAAAAGGCAATCTACTATTCTTGCATTATCTAACATCATCTCCTGCAAGTTGTTCACTAAGTTTATAATATAATTTTATATTTTTCGACCTAGTTTGTTTTTCATTTCAAAAGCAAAATCTTAAAGGGAAGGAAACATGTGTTTGGATTTGTACATGATTGTTTACACGGATTGCCGGATGCGGTGGCCGGAAGCCGTAAAGCAGGAAAAGATTAATGGGTACAAATATACAATTGAAGGAATTTGTGAAATTGAGGAGGCCAACCAATCATGGGAGTGTTTCTCCTGCTCCCTCTTGATTTGTTAAAGATCAAAAACTTGATGCTGCATGGCACGATGGAAATGTAGGGTTGATTTTAGAACGCGTTTATAAAATATATGATGTGCATTTTAATTATGAAAAATGTTGATATCTTTATGGATTCTTTGCTTCACTATTTTCATTAGTGGACTCCCTTTTTAAAGCTATTCTTTTCCACCCACCCACCCTCTTTGTCTAGGGCCGTAAGCCTTGATCAAGCTCACAAACAAATTGAAAATCCTTTTTTTTTATATATAAGAAAACTTTTATTCTTGAAAAAAACATATTTTTATAAATCCAGGTGAGTCAGTAAAATTCTGACTGTTTAGGCTCTTATAAGATATGCATATCTTAACTTGAACTTAAGACACTGCTGTGCATATCACAAACTTTTTACCATCATGTCACACCTTTTAATGACATGAATTGAAAACCTATCCTTCCAAGTTTTATCGAGGGGAGGTAGATTGAAAAAAATGGGTCGTACCAATCCCATAATGTGAGCTTTCAAATTAGCAAAGGTCCCATTTCTACCCACCTAATCACAAACAAAGATTAAAGGTGGGGTGAAGTTGTTTTACAATTAGAGCAAAGAAAATCTAAAATAAATTCGTCCACTTTAAAGGAACGTTAGTGGATGTTCCTTTACCAAGTACTAATCCACATGATATGTTGGCCTTAGTCATCCTCCAGAAAAAAATCCAATACTTAAGTGCGCATTATATTTTAATATGAACTGTCGGTATGCCACAAAACTTGAATGATGTTAGCAGATGTTACATGATTGACAGCAACGTCTAGCTAGAAGCTATTCCAGAATATAGCAGGAGATATATGTGGATGAGATCTAGAGTATGTTTGGGAGCATACAAAAGGGTGTTTTTTAAAGTTTTTTTTATTAAAATAATAAATATTATTTTTAAAATTTTAATTTTAATACCAATCCATGATTCAGAAAAATAGTTTAAAACATTAAAACTCAAAACTTTTCAGAAACAAGATTGAATCGAACGTCCACACACATATTTTATCAAATCTTTACCTTGTTCAGATGAATTATCAACTGACTGAAGGGGAGCATGCCTGATTTTCCAGCCAAAAACAAGAACTGTTAAGAACAGATTGAAAAAATATAACCTTGTTCAGTGTCTTTCACCCACGTCTAGTTGAAGTCTCATCTGGTATTTGAATATTATATCACATATACCTTGTGGTTTTGGTTCTTTATTTATGGCCATAGTTTTACTACGAACACGTACGCATGCACATCAAACATTCGAAGAATGAAATTCCTAACCCCTTCAATCAAATTTGTCGCTAATAGATAGATATAGTCATGTCATTGCGTAGATAGGAATCTAGCTAGCCAGAGCATGATCTCCCATGGACTCCATCTTTATGATTAGAGGGTATAATAATATTATTTTTATTCTTCCTGCAATTTTCTATTTCATGCATTTAATTCTCTAATCCCCTCTCTCTCTCTCTACTGTTGATCGTTTTTTGTTAGTGGACGCGGCTGCTTGGGGACGCGAGAAGTTTCGATGATTGTTTGCTAGAACATGGTAGGAAAATGGGTCCTTGCAAAGCGAGACAACAGTCGCAGAATTATAGTGCACACCAAGAAAGAATCAATCTTTAATTTCTTCACAAAACCATCAGTTTCTTGGTAACTGCACAAAAGCAGCTTCTTTGTTCTCATCCAAGCACTTTAATTACCACTTTAACTTTTGTCCTCCTATAAATACAGGCCCTCTGATCAGCCTCATCAAACTGCACTAGCAAAAGAAAAAAAGAAACTAGAGAGAGAAGATAAAGAGAGGGAGTTCTTGGAGATGATCAGGCCAGAAACAGGCTCATCAGTAGCTCGTGGTGGCGCTCATGGCGGATTCTGGCATTGGAATTCACCTGTCGCGTACGTTTTTGTCGGTCTAGCGCTTATGCTGGGGCTCATCACAGTAGCATTGATAGTTCTTGCTTGTTCTTATTATAGAAAATCTTCGTCGAATTCATCGAGAAGGGAGGCCGAGTTAGATGAAAAACCAGCGAAACAAGTAGAGATTCAGGTCGATTTTGAGCCGAAGGTTGTTGTTATCATGCCTGGGGATGAGAATCCCACATACCTGGCAAAACCTGTTTCTTGCACCTGCAACATCAGCGAGAAAGTATGAATCAAGTCTCTGTAGCAGTTTAATTAGCTTCAATTTTGAAACTAAGGACAGGACACACCTTCGTTTTGTAGTTCTGCTCTTCAATTTTGGCCTCTTTTTTTATGATTTTGGAGGGAATATATATTAATGGATGAGTATTTAAAGTTACATGATGCTATTTTTCCTGGTTTTTTATTGCTTTCTTTCACTGGTTCTTCGATCTGAATGATGCCGCTGCCTGTCAAATATATAGTTAACCCTAGCTATATATTTTCTTCTAAATGGACTCGATCGTACTTCAGCAGTAAAACTCAAGGGAATTAACCTGGAAGTTGATAGATTTTGAAACGCTTCATTTAAAAAAAATAAAAACAATGAACACAGAGGAGGAAGGAAAGATTGTCTGGATAATAATCTTCAGTAGTTGTTCATCAAAGCCTTCAGAATGATCAGGTTGGAGCTTGTTCACAGAGACAGCTTCTGCATCTAGCAGGATACAGCCATGGGAGGGACGATCAAGTTAGCTAGGTCACCAAAAGCAAGGACCGGAGAACAGAACGGAAAGTTTTGTCTCTTGTGGGTCATAATCTATCATGCATCAAATGACAGCTACCCTCGTCTGTAAAATTAATGTTCAAGGTTTCTCATATATATTATACTATTTTTCAATTATACCCTTGTGTATAAAATCCAATAAATAATATTGTTTTTGGAGAATTGTTTTTGGTGAAATTGATGTTCAATGCATTACATGTGGGTAATTTTAATGAGTTGATAAAAATACACTCAGATGAACAGAGCAGTGGTTCGAGTATCAGAATCTAGGAGTCCTTGATTATTTATTGAAATTATTGATTCCGGTACACCTAATTATTCTTTATTACATTTTGAAACATTCTTGTTGTTACTTTTTTTATTTTATTATTTCATTAAATTATATTTAAACTCGTATATTATTGAAGATATAGTTAATGTTAACATGACAATTCTTATAATAATATATTATTAGATAATAAGAATAAAATATAAGCTATAACCTATATTTTTTTTAGAGAACAATTATTAAAAAAATATTTAATATATAAGAATATATGAATAGGTTTATGTGATAATTATTATTCAAAGCTAATAGAGTTATTTTGCGCTTTGTAGCGGGTCATGTTATTATTATTATTGTTATTTAATAAAAAAAAGTGATGATGATGTGCTTTTTATTTATAAGTAAATTTTATTTATTGATAATGGATTACAACTTAAAATTTAATGTATATGAAAGAAATTATTATATTTTAAAATATTGACATGGTTTACCCTAAGCTAACTTGTAAAACTATGATTGCGAGTCATTGACCCAATTGAGTTTAAATAACATCATTTTTTTAAAAAATACTTTTGATTTAATTATATGATAGTAAAAACATATTCTATTTGAAAAAAAAACCAGATAATTGTTTTAAAAAACAAATGATGGACTATAAAAAAAGCTTGCTAATATTATAAAGAATACTATTATACTCTTATTCAGGGTAAAAATTGAGTTGTATTTAATAAAATAACATATAAAATATATTCTTAATTAATTTAATAATTTTAATAGTTAATATATTATTAATATTTCAAATTAATTAATCTTTAAAAATATAAACTTAAATTAATAAAAAAACAAAAATTTTAAACACATCAAAGTGCAAAAACTTATTATGTCGTGCTTTCAGAAACACAACATATTATGAAATTTAAACACATCTCCAAATAAATAAATAAAAAAAATAATATTTTTTATTTTTCAAAATTAGTTTTGACATTAACACTTAAAAATATCTAAAACATTAAAAAATTAATTTAAAAAAAAAAATAAAATAAAAATCATTTTTTTTATAAAACATTTTAGAAACATAATGCCAAACATCCCGACCTCTTTCTCTCTCTCTATAAACCGACACCTTCAACTCGTATATATCTCATAAACTACCATCAAACATTTGTTTTTTCCCTTTTAAAATACTTAAAAATCATTCTCATCCCACTCTCTTAGCATCCTTAGTTTTGTTTTTTAAAATCCATTGTTGACATTGTTGCAGCCAACAGATCCCAGCCCTTTTATTGAAAAGTTGCAGATAGAAGAGTCGGGTCAATCACCACTAGTGAATATTGCAGATAAAAAAATTAAAAGTGTATGCTGTGATGAGAACATCAAGAACTAAAATAAGCTGACTCTCCATCTCTGATCTTTAGCAGCATCGTTTTCTTGCATTAATTATAGCCAACTATCTTTGACAAAACGCAGAAAATTTGCGTCTCATTTCGTTCTGGATAAGGTTAAGAAATCGGGTGGACACTCTTATTTTCTTTTGTCACTATGATGGCAGAAAAGAATTTAGATTTTCACATGTTTTTTCCCTCTTCAAATTCTGAATGAAGAAGAAAGGAAGGGAAGAAAAATGTGGAGAAAATAAATCGATTGCAGAGCTCAACAAGCCGTGACTGATGGCACTCACATTGACTTCGTTTTGCTGTGGAGAAATGAATCTTCGTAGTGGGAGATATGCATGTTGAGTTGTTTATTTCGTTAAGAAATCTATCTCCTCACCGACTCCATCATCAAATTATTCACCAAAACATTACACAATTTATTTATTTTATGAACATTAAGAACATGAGGCACAGTGCTTCTCATGTTGTTGGAGTACTAATTCTAAGCAGATTAATAGCATATAATTTGTTCAATGGGTTACAAATTGAAGTATCGGCCAACAAGTTTGGCGTTGACACTATTTTTCTGATGGGCTATAAAAGGTAAGAGAAAAAAAACATATACGATCATGGAATTGCTGGCAGACAGATATGAAGCTTCCTTAAAACCACGACCAGTTTCTGTCTGTTTCAGCTTGCCATAAAGGTAATGAAATCTACCAATATGTCTTGCAAGTTGCACCACGATGTTTTGTTTTGTTCATTACACGAATGAACAAAGAACTGGAAAATGTGTTTGAAATTGCAGACACTTGTGGTTTGGTCGACGCAGTGACCTGGTTCGATCCGTAAAGTGGAAATTAATTGGTGTCGGCAAAGTTCAATGAATCAGAAAAGCTGTGAAACGACGAAAACCAATCACCTATTCCTCTCCGGCCGGCCCCCTTCTTCTGTGTTTTTCGTTTCAAGAACAATAGAATTACAAGGTCAAAGCTCTAGGAACTGAAGATGGGTTTGCATCTTAATTATGTACGGAAATATCATTATTTTGAATTAAAAGCATGACTAAGAGTTACCCGTTGATCAAGAAGGATAGTGAATATTGGATGAAGTGATGTTTCTCTCCTTAGTGTAAAAAAGAATCCCTCCATCTCATATTTTTATATTAAAAAATAATATAAATTATATTCTAAAACATCATCTAACAGTTTAAAATTTTATATGAGATAGTTTATTAATATAGAATTAGAGCATTGTTGACCTGACAGTCATAAATTCTACTTTCATCATCCTCATTCTATTTGATAAAAATCAAGCACAATGAGAATATGGATATGTGCAAGTTTCAAGCTCAACAAGCTTTCACTTGAGGAGGTATATTAGAGAATAATATAAATCATATATAGAACTTTACTTAACAGCTTAAGTTTTTAGATAAGATGGTTCCTTAACAGTTTGTACTTCTAAATTATTAGTTTTAAATACATAGTGTGAGATACTTTTACAAGATCTATTAAAAAGAAGAGATTTGATATTGGCTAAAATATTTAAAATCGAATACCATTAAAAAAAAAAAAATAAATAAAGAAGTTGAATAACTCAAATGCATGCATGTACGGGTTGATACATACATAATGGATAAAACCCCACAATTTATTCCACCAATATCTGGTGCCCACCAGAGATCACAAACAAAAGATAGTGGCTTGATCTTGTTTCACATACAGGAAATATAAAAAACTATTCCAAAACTTAGTGGAAATCCTCTTTTAGGAGAATTCACTATACATGCTGACCATGGCTTACGACCTCGATCATATCTCTCTTCTTCCGTACCACACCGATCGATCTCCAGAATATGATGGGCCTTCGTCATCCTCGCAAAGGTTCCTGTTTTGCTCAATTTTAGTGACATGAAAAACACGGCACGCTAAGTGTTAGTCGCCTTTGAATTTTAGGTTAAGACTTCATCGTAGCCACAGAAACTAGAATGAGTACAGAGGTGCAACATGATGAGTGACAAGAGCTTCTAGCAACCCATAATAAAAACATGATATATATAGATATATAGATATAGATATATATAATAGCAATAATGGGAAAAACAATAGAAGCATGCCCATAAAACTTGTATCACTAACTTCAATATAATCACATTAAATATTAATAAAAATTATGTTTTTTATTTTCCCCCTCTTTCTCTCTTACTTTCTTGTCCATCACTTGCTAACAAAATTTAGGGTGTGGCATCTAAATATATAGATTTTAAATGTAAATTTCCAAGTAATTAAACCAAATTGACAAAATTTTAGACCATTTCGGTTTCTTTCACACGTCTTGTTTATGTTTTCTCCCTCATTTGAACATAAATATATGTATCTTACTTGTGGTTTTGCTAATTTAGGGCCATATATAAATTTACTTTGCGTCGGCTCATTTTATTTTACCGTAAACTTTTCTGTTAGATTTATCTCTCTCGTTGACAGAGCTTCTTTTTTGTTTTGTTTTTTGTGGTGCTGGATTTGTTAGTGGACGCGGCTGCTTGGAAACATGTTTTGCTTGAATGTGTACACCCAGGAAACAATCAATCTTTTCTTTACTAAACCAATAGCTTATTTTCTTGGTAGATGCACGAAAACAATATTTCTTTGTTCGAATCCAAAAATATTTACTGTGGAACCCTAGCTTCCATGCTATAAATACAAGGTCCGTAATCCCCATTATATTGCACTAAAAACCCTAGAGAGAGAAGAAGAAGAAGAAGAAGAAGAAGAAGAGGCCCTTATTGGAAATGAGACCTGCTACCAACTCAACAGCAGTGGATGGTGCTCATGGGGGATTCTGGCATTGGAATTCACCAGTTCTTTACTTCTTTGTTGGTCTGGCGTTCATGCTGGGGCTAATCACAGTTGCACTCATCATTCTTACTTGCTCCTACAGAAAGTCTGCGGCCAGTTCATCAAGAAGCGAGGCTGGAGATGATAAAACAGCAAAACATGAGGAAATTCAGGTTGATTTTGAGCCGAAGATCGTTGTAATCATGGCTGGGGATGAGAATCCTACATACTTGGCCAGGCCTGTCTATTGCACTTGTCCCAGCGAACAAGTTTAGGCTCTCAAGCATCTGGATTCAGATAGGAAATGAAGACAGGCTCCTTATGCAGTTCTCTTTAATTTGTTTGGTAGTAATTCTGTCTGTTTCCTTTTTTATTTCAAATCTGCGGGAATATGTAAAATCACGAGTATATATAGAAATCAAATGGTGGTGATTAATTATATTTTGAGAGTGTTCTGTTTAATTACTGTTTCTTTGATATCATATTCGTGCAAGAATGAAGCCCGAAATTCATCATATTCGCTGAACCATCCATCGCTCCTCTTCTGAATTCTCTAACTAAAGAAAGCTTGCAGGAGTTAAAGGAATTAGCTCTCAAACATTAGGAAGACAAGGGAAAAAAAGTGCGTAAGATTTGTGATGTAATGGTAAAGAGCTTGAGATCTGCACAGTAGATCTCGAATTCGAATCAGAGCATGCATCTCTTATAAAAATCTGAGACAATTAAAATTTTATTCACTCATCTGAACTCACAAAAATATTTGTTTTTATGGGATTTTCTTGAATAAAAACAAAACTAAGGGACAAAAGAGCAATACGCAGGCAAATCTTTAACATTTATTCGTATTAGAAATTAAATTAAGAAAACTATTGCTAGGAGATAGGCAAGCGATGAGTCTGCTAGGTCACGACCAGATACAATAGAATGAAAAATTCTCTACTGATATCGTCAACATGGTCTCTTACGTCTCATAATCAGTCACACGTCAAATCACAGCTATCTATGACAGTGGCTCCATAATTAAGATTCAAGGTTTCACATCTTGATCAGCTTAAGCTGTGAGAAATTTGGGCACCAGCTCTTCACAAAGCATATCTCTGTGGCACGAAATTTCCTTTGGGAATTGACATCGAAGATAGAAATTAATATAAATTATAAATTTAAATTTTTAGATGAGATGCTTTCTTGATATGATATTAGAGTCTTATTGATTCAGCTATCACGAGTTCAAATTTCACCACTTTAATTCTATTTGATAAAAATTAAATATAAGATAGTGTGAACCGGTGTATAAGTTTCAAATCCCAAAGAATTTTCACTTGAGAAAGTATGTTGAAAAAAATAATATAAATCATATTCTAAAGTTTTCATTAATAACTTAAACTTTTAGATGAGATTGTTCATTAACAATTCATCAACAAGACTATACAGTGTCATTTTTTTTCACGGCTTAAAAAGCATGCACGAGGCACAGAATAAGAAAAACTGTTCATCCATAGCAGCTACAAAAAAAATTCCCAATGTTTCATACAGATTAGTGGTAATCAACAAAGAAATTGCTGGTATTACATCATCAAAAGAAAAGGGCAAAAAAATAATAAACGAATGGCAATTAAACAACGTGGTTTACCCTTTCAGTGATCTCTTGCCGGTCTTCACCACTCGTAATTAATCATCTCTCAAGAAGACTCGGTCTTCAAATTATTGTATTTTAATAATTATATTGCAGCGTTAGCAAACTATGGTTGACAGAAGCTAGCAATGCAAAATGTGATTTGATTTCTGTATTGGATTAGGTTAACGACAGACGTGGCGGCTCAAAAATGTATTTTGACGCTGCTGTTAGTGATAGGATCGAATTAGCTCAGGAAAACTATCAGCATATATATATATAGAAACAAGAGAGTAAGTGAAAAGAGTGGTACTTTTTGAAAATGGCATGAAAAAGTCAAAAGAGAGTGCATTTCCACGTCATCTTTCAACAGAATAATGTTATGCAACAGTATCTCCATTAAGCTTTCTAGCTAGTCTTTCATGTCGATAGATGTTGACCCTTGTCTACACATTGTGGCCATGCCGGCCGGCGTTGCCTTGAAATGCACCTGTTCATGAAAACGACACATCTGTCTAGCTAGAAGAGTCTTGCTGGGAAAATAATTTATATCAACATGTGTGGATATAAACAAAACCTGTAATTCCCTAAATAATTTCATTAAAAATGATAACAACAACGAAATTATAAAGTTGAGCAGCCGGACGGGTAATAGTTATGTTATATTTTTTATTTAAATTAAAATTTTATTCAGTCGATGTGTTGTGGTATGTTAATTGAGCATGCCGGACGGGTTCGGTTCATTGTCAAGTGTATCGCTCTTGAGCTTGTTAGAGAATAATATAAATCATATTATGGAGCCTCATTTATAAGTTTAAGCTTTTAGATGAGATGATTCTTTAACATGGTATCAGAGCCTTGTTGACCCAGCGGTTACGAGTTCGAATCTCACCACCCCCATTCTATTTGATAAAAAACAAGCACAAAGTGATGTGGGTCTGTGCAAGTTTCAAGCCCAAAGGACTTTCACTTGAGGGGAGGTGTTAGAGAATAATATAAATCATATTATGGGGTCTCACTTACAAGTTTAAATTTTTAGATGAAATGGTTCCTTAATAGGGCTCGAGCCGGATGCTAGGTCCAAATATTTATGAGTCTAGCAAGATGTTAAGCCTAATATCTATTGGCTTAGTTAAGCATTGAGCTCAAACATATAGGGGTTTGGCATGATGACAAACCCCTATCAGACTCAGCTAACCATTGAGTTTAAAAACATTGATTTATTAAAATAAGTAAATTTTAAGTAGAGTTATATCATGAATTACTCCTTATTATCAAGAGTGCATGTATATCACCCAACATTAAGTAGAGTTATGTCATTTTTTTTTCTTTTTTCCCGCTGATTTAATAGTTTCAAGAAAAAACCTCATGTTATTGTGATTTTTTAAAAAAGATGTTCTTATATATTTACTATTATTTCCTATTTGTTTTATTGTAAAATTAAAATAAGACCAAATTATTAAATCTAACAAAGGCTATACTCTAAACTGTTAGCTTATAAAATATTTTCAGGCGTCTGTGGTACTTAGATATTATTTTTTACAGGGCAAAAAATATGGACCCACATCTATTTACATTTTTTTTATTATTTTGTTTTTTTCGGAATGGACCATCATGGAGAAATGAAAAAACTTCTATATATCAAACATAATCAAAATTTGGGACCTTCCGAATCTTCAAGGCTGTACTTTTGGCTTTAATCGACTTGTCTTTAACTTTATATATATATATATAGCCGACGAGAAAGACATCGCATTCTTTGATCTCTTTTTATTCCTTTTTCCATGAATACCGTCAAATTAATCTGCATAGATATTAACATCAGCACATTAAAATAATACAAGAATATCAAAAAAAATATTTTAAAGCAATACAAAACAAAATTATAAAAAAAAAAAATCAAAAATCCCAAACACCACTATGCGGAAAGCAGACATTATTTTTATAGATAAATTACAATATATATTCTAAGATATCGATTATCTTAAAAGTTAGAAGATATTAAGAAAAAATCCATTTTATCCAGAAGCTCATATTTTTTTTAAAATCATCTTTTTAATAATTTTTAAAACATTAATATTATTTTAGAAATGAAAGAATTCTATCAAATATTTAATCTAGGGATGATTTGTGTTAGCATTTTAAGTAGATGTAATCATATTTCTTTCTGGGCTTTTATCCGGCCCGTTATAATTGTTTGGGATGAAATCTTGTAAACACAAGGAAATCAAGAAAAGGAATATTGTCATCTTGAAGTTCTAGCAAGTTCGAACCATGTTTAGATTTTATATATATATTAGCAATCAAAACTATGCTTTAGGCCATAATTTTTGCAGCACGAAGTTTGAATTACATGAACTGATTAATCTTTTAGATAAATTACAGTATTTAAATTTCTTATTGCACATATTAAACCCACTATCTATCTATCTATCTATCTATCATAGAAAAAAAAGGGAAGAAAATAATCGAAATTCATTAGTTTTTGCTTTTAGATATATTTTAAGAGTATAAATTCATTAGCCCATAATTAAGTTTTTTTACCTATTTTTTAATTGAAGTTTTTTTTTCAATTCATCATTTGACATCTTTAACATTTGATTGAATATGAATTAGGTTTTATTGCTTGTTTGGATAAGGCTTTATTATTTATTATGATTTTTATGAATTAAGCTCATAGATTTAAGTCATTTTATTGTTTTCTTTTATATTGATTTTATTTTCAATTTCTTCATTTAAATATGAGTTTATTGGGAATTAAACTTCATAATTTATTTTGATTTTCTTCATATGAGGTTATTATAGTTTAATGACTCAGGGTCGTAAATTTGAAAAGTTAATCTGAATCAATCTAATATGTTGTTATCTTAAATTTTTTTTTTAAAGTCATATTTGATTTTATCTTAGTCAAACTATGTTTTTCTAAATCATTCAGATTATCTTTGAACTTGTCAAGTCAATTGAGTCAACTCCCACAGGTTTGATAATATTATTCTACTAGTTGTTTGTTTGGGAGTGTGGTAAATGTTATGTTTTGAAAGTGTTTTTCATTCAAAAATACATAAAAAGAATGTTTTTTATTTAAAAAAATTATTTTTGACATCACCACGTCAAAATGATCTACAATCACCAAATTCTTATTCTAAAGTAAAAAATAAAAAATAAAAAATATCATTTCAATTAATAAACCAAAACCCAACTATAATAAAATTAACAGCCTTCCACCATCCTCTCTAAAACAAAAGTCCAAGGAAAATAGTTCAAATACAAGAGTTGATAACAACAACTTTGAAATTTTCTAGCATTTGCCTAAATTGAAGTATGGTTGGGATTGTTTTTTAAAGTGATTTTTGTTTAGAAATGTATTAAAATAATATTTATTTATTTTTTAAAAATCATTTTTGACATTATCACTTAAAAATAATCTAAAACCACCAATAATTTTTAATTTAAAATAAATAAAAAAACATTATTTTTTTAAAAAATATTTTTTCAACGCAGTACCAACACTCCCTTATATTAGAAATCATTAATTATTAACCATGTGTTGGCATCTAGTGCAAGCATAAGGAATCTTCCTCTCAAATGCAATAATCTAAGGAATTAAGGTTTCGAAATTCCTCTATAAATACATGATCCACCTACTTCATCTCACTGCCCATGCAGAACCCCCTATTGTCTCCCTCTCTCTCTCTCTAGAAGAGATAAATAGCGACGAAGAAGATACATTAGAGAGAGAAAGATCGATGAGGGCTTCAAGTGATGATGATTCTGCATCAGCCACCAGCATCTGGCATTCTCCAACGCCGTACCTTTTTGGCAGCTTAGGCCTGCTGATGGCAATCATCGCGGTGGCGCTGATATCTTTGGCGTGTTTTTACTGCAGAAATCACTCAGGAAACTCATCAAGTGATCACGACGGCGACGACGATGAAGAAGAAAAGCCAGCTTCATTGCTTACAAGCATGACAGATCTTTATTCAGATCCCAAACTTTGCTGTCATCATGGCCGGAGAGGACAGCCCAACATATCTAGCAACGCCATTGTAACCAGCTTCTGTAGATCTCTCATTTCTTGGCTCGATCGATGCCCATGGCCAATGTTATGATCTAACGAAGTTTTCTTCGTTGGTTTCAGTTCTTGTTCAGTTTGCTTGCCTCTTCACTGCCTTCCTCTTCAGTTTCATATATTTTGTTCATCGATCTCAAAGCTCCCACAATCATATCCCACCGGGAGAATTAAATGACTGTTACAGTTACATGCGATAATTATACCAAGTTGGAAGAAGGACGGTCTGTAATGATGTCGCCTTATGATTACTAGCGGGATATCTTTGAAATAAAAAATATAAAAGAAAAAAAATGATTTTTAATTTTTGATGTTGTCGGATTATTTTGATTTCTTGATGTAGAAAATATTTTATTTAAAAAAAAATGATATTTTTAATTTATTTCTAGATGAAAATTATTTTGAAAAACAACCTCAAATACCCAACCACAAATTAAAAAGGAGATAGTTTTTCAAATTTTAGAAGAAAAAAAAACATCATTTTTTTCTTATGATTTCGAGAGAAAATTGTCATCAATTTGAAACAAAATTTCAAAATTTAATTACTATATTTTGTAACATAAGCCCCGTGATCATTTGAAACTTTGAAAGGGGTCGTAGGGAGATGTTACCCCCACAAGATACAGAAAGGATTTTGGACTTCAATCCGTTCGTTCAAGGTAGAGATAAATTGAAAAAAAAAAACAATTTAAGAAGTAAATAAAAAAAATGTATCAGTATATTTTATTTTATACGCGAAACTATTGTGTGACCTAAAATTGCTATGGAGATCATATTCTGAAATTTCTAATCACAGCTTCTTCTTTCAAGATTGCCAATTTTTGTCAAACGATGCCAGCACTACATAGTAGTATAGTTAAAAATAATTTAATAATCTTATATAATTACTTAATTATCGAAATTATTAAATTATCAACCCTCCTCTCTCTCAGCATGTAACGCAATCATCAGACTTTAGAGAAAACATATGAGTTTGTGGTAGAATAATAGCACGGGGGAATTTTTAAAGAGTTATTAAATCATGTAATCATTTTTAAAAGTAGAATCAACTTAGAAATTCTGAGAATCATTCCCCTTGCAGAAGAACTCACGACCCTAGATAGTGAGTTGTGTCGATAGAAAGATCTTTTGTCTCGGAGATTTTCTTTTCTATCACCGGAAAATATAATTGGATAACAAGACATTTTGAAGTAACTTTTTAGATAAATTATAAGATATAATTTGTATTGTTTTTTATCACATATCTTCAAGTAAAACATTATATAATTAATTAATTTAAAAAAATAATGAAAATAATAAAATTCAACTCAAAAATATAATTTACTAATTGAAATCCAAAAATATAATTTATATAATTCTATATGCGTATAGCTTTTCAAGAATATTATATGGTGGGGGGACTAGACGACTAGAGTCTAGGTGTGGAATACACCACACGGTATTTTTAACACAGCCTTTATATTTCTTTTTAATTTTAAAATAGTAATAAATAAATAAAGTATATTTTTATTATTACAATAGTTGTTAGCATTAGTGGATGCGGCGGCGGGAAAACGCGAGAGGTTGATGATGTGGCGTCGTTTTCTGTGAACAGAGGATAGTGTTCTCACCATATTCATCTAAGCAGTGAAAGCACTCTCTAGGTCTCAACATATTCTTTGGGATATTCCATGTCGTATCGACTGTTACAATATGAGGGTCAACTTTTCCGAAATGGGTCCAAAGAAACATAAATCATAAGTTACTGTTGTCACTGTTTTAAAAATATTTTTGAAAAAAAAGTAGAATTTTTTTATTTTTATTTTAAATTAATTTTTTTTATATTTCTATATCATTTTAATGTGCTGATATCAAAAATAATTTTAATATATATATTATTTTGATACTTTTTGAAAACAATTTAAAAAGTAATGTCAACTACACTCCCAAATATATTCTTAGAAAAAAATGCATAATTAAAAAAATAAACAGTAAAATACTATAAAAATAACAATTTTGTAAATTTACTATTTATTTTTTCACCCTAAACCAAACCAAGTTTGAATTTGGTGATATTTTCACCCTAAATTATTGAAACTCAGAACAAGCTTACTTGTGTAAACAGAAGAGACGACAAGTCATTTGCTTGACTGAAAATAGAAGACAAGCCATTTACACAACTGAGAAATAGAAGACACCTCGTTTAGATGATTTTGTTCGTACACTACTATCATCTACCAACTTAGTTGGGGTGGGCCTTGGGTTGGGCAATCTATCATGGACATGTTTGATTGTTTTTATGGGTTTTTTTTTCAAAGTTTATTTAATATCGTGACATGGTTAATTTTTATTCGAAAAAAACTAAAATAATATTTTTTTAGTTTATATTTTATATTAACATATTAAAATAATCTAAAAATATTAAAAAAATCATTTAAAATAATAATAAAAAAATTAATTTAAAAAAAAACACTTTTCAACAGCAAAATAAATATATCCTAAATTTATCTTAAATAAATTTTCTCTTTGCTATGTGAAGTAGTCTTTTTAAACCTTAAATAGATTTCTAACAATTTAAGTTTATTTTTAGTAAGAATCGAGGATTAAAATTGAAATACTCCACCCATCATATTCTTGCCATTAAACTCTTGCTTTTCAATTTTGATATAAAGACTGTTTATTTATGAGGAATGACTTTTAAGTTATTATTTACTTAGAAAGTATCAAATTAATTTTTATAATGTGTTTTTTTAATGATTCTAATACATTAATATTAGTTGTGAGCATTTTCGGTTTGGTTTGGTTTTTTATCAATGAAAACAATCAAACTGAAAAAAAACTGAACCAAACACAGTTTAAACTGATTGGTTTCAGTTTGTTTTTTTAACTAAAAAAAACTGAAAAATAGTTTCAGTTTTTTTAGGGTTTTTTTTTCACCCTAACCAAGTTTACCCCTTCTCCCATTTAACCAAAACGGAAGCAAACCAAAAAAATTTGAACTGAACCAGAAGAGAAAAAAATTACAGTAGCATATTTTTTTATTTTAACTGGTTTTGGTATGATTTTGGTTTATCAGATTTTTACTTTAAATAACAAAAACCGGACCGAACCGGACCGGAAGTGTTGAAAAAAAATTCTAATATGCTTTTTTCTCAGTTCGTTTTTTCTCGGTTGATTTTTTTCAATTTTCTCAGTTTAATTGGTTTTTCAGTTTTTTTGCTTATCCCTAATTAATATTAAAAAAAAATCTGATCTATTTCAATTGAAAAGGCACTGCATTACCATACACACATAAAATCTCAAGAAGAAAAAAATCAAAGATAAATGCCCGGATCGAATTTCTCAAAAACCAAAATTATACCAAACAATTGCATGAGAGAAAAAAAAATCATGGATTCACCTATTGATCCTCCAATGTCTTTTTTTTTAATCCGAAAACCTCTTGATTGCAGATCCTGTACAGAAAAAATCTGAACACAGAAGCTATGACTTGTGCAATCTATCATAACTCTCAATGGCTAGTCTATATAGTGAGAAATATTAATGGAACTAATCAGTGTTTCGATGATAATAAGGTATTTTTCGGATCTAATTTTACTCTCTGGTCAACCAAACAGCACAAGCGTCATCTTCCACTCCAGATTTTCTGCTAAGTTTTTGTCATGTCTCTGATGTAAACAGTGAATCATTACACAGTAATCCTGACGTAACAATGCCACTGTCATCCATTTCCTCTCAGCTTTCTTACATCTAAACAAAACTAAAAGGTCTAAAGATTCTGATCTTAGGCAGTCCCTTGTAGAATATCAGTAACCTGTTTGGTACCTCTGCAAATTTCGTCCAGAAGAGCTGACCTTTCTTTCTGACAAGAGAGAGAATTAAAGGATTGAAAGGAAAATAACAAGTGGGGGTCCCGCATTCTTCCAGAACTGAGGAAAGGGTTTTTCTGCATTGCTTAAAAATCTTCAAAAAAGAAAAGAAAAGAAGAGAGAATCGATTAAAAGAGATGAAATGGCCTCACCAGTTCTTCACTAAAGCTGGTTTCTCACTAAGGTGGACGGCTGACAAAATAAAAAAAGATTTTATTTTTTGTTTTCTATGATTATATTTATACCCAGAGAAAACCAAATTGGTTGTTGAAAAAGGTAAAGCTTTTAGAAATATATAAAATTAAAGAGAGAAAGTAAATCAAAACTCATTCAAGCTCACCTTATATAGGGATTTTATGCAGTCTTCAGAGTTTATCTTTCTTTCAAAAGTCTGTCTCTCCCTTCCCTTCTTTAGCCTTTCAAGATATAAAGACAGCAAAAGGTAATTCTCTCACAGAAGCTCGGAAAGAACTCCTCAACTTCTTTCATCTCTGCCCTCAGCATCAGAAATGGATCCATACAAACACATTTCAGGCGCAGAAGGGTGCAGCAGCAGCGAATCTGGGTGGACAATGTACCTAGCTTCTCCCATGCAAGAAGATGAGGATGACGAGGGCAGTTATGATGGTGGCAATAACTCCGAGGCGGCTCACATGGCGAGGTACAAAAATCAGTATGCTGCTGTTGAAGATGAAGTCAGTGATGACTCGATGGCTTCTGATGCTTCCTCCGGTCCCCATCATCAGAACAACCATGAGAACGGCCACGGAACAGTAAGTTTCAAGCACAGCAAGGGTGGTCATTTCAACCCTCCAATCTTCCTCGGCCAAAAAACCAGGGAAAAAGGACAAGAAGAGTGATAAAAACAGTGCTGTAAAGAGCCGGAAACTTGATTCTCACAGAAAACACAAGTAGTGGTCGTATTAGCAGAGAGTAAGATTCTCAAAACTGATGACACAGACAGATGAGAACATGTAGTTTTTCTCATAAATGTTCTTAAAGAGAGGAAACATACTCCAGATATTTTCTATCTATCCAACTTTTATGTTCCGATTTACTGTATTCATGAAATAAATTGTGAGGCTGCACGGTCAAGAGAAACAAAATATAGGAACCATTTCTCATTTAATCATTCTTATCAGCACAGAAAAACAAAGTTCATAAATAATTAAGCACATGTTGATCATTGTATCAAATTTACTTCTTGATACTGCAGTGACTTTTGAGATTATCGAGCATATGCAGTGTACTGTATGGTTAAGAGGTGAGCACATTCTGATGTATAGCATTTATTCTTCACAAACATAAAAATCAAATGCATTTTTTACATATCATCATATGCGCGCTTGGAAATGAATTGAGTATTAGCCAACAGCTTGTGCTCTTCTGGAAAAAAAAAACTAAGATCCTTTGTCTTTTTTCCCCTAACCAGGAGGAAAGTGAAGAGAAGATGAGCACAGAAACAAGATGGCCGAGTATTGAATATTGATTTGGTTGATTGAGGTTCAAGAATAAAATGATTCCAGATTAGTTTACAACATTACTTTTGCAGCAGAAACTTAAAGATTTAGTACATTGTATATTGTGTCCACTATGTCTTTGTGTGTGCATGCTCTGAATCAACAGAGTATGTTGTGCTGGAAAGAAGAGTGACCAACCTAGAAAGACAAACGCCAACCATGGGGAGCAACAAGCACATTCTAGCATAGTTGTCAATTTTGTTCCGTTTCAGCCAGAATAGCCGAAACAATTCACACCAGTTAAAAAAAAGAGACAAAATAGCGTCGATTTTACCTCGGTTTAAATTCCGGTCCGTCTCAGATTTTTTGGTCAAATAGTGTTTTTTTTTTTTAAATAATGAATAATTTTACAATATTAATCATATCTCTTAATCCGACCATTTTAAGATGAAATTATACGAGAAGTCTCTTGATATATTTATGTATATTATGTTAAAATTTCCATATCAGTTTTCATTATATAATCAATCTGCAAACAATGGGGGGTACAAGGGAAACAGCTAGGAAACTGCAGAGCATGGGCTGTACATCAAAAGCAAAACAATATTACAAAAAGCTTACTATAAAATCTGGTACCGTTGGTTTAAGAATATAACATGTATTCAGGGAGACTCTATTCTTCAAATGAAAACAAAGAGCAAAATATAAAAAACAATAGCATATTTTATGAAAGACAGACAAGAACAAAACGAGAAATTAAAAAATGAAATGAAATGAAAACACTAAAGAGCGGTTAGCACCACTAATTATATAATTTGAACAAAGATAGAGACTTGATTAAGTTCACTTCTCCTCATCAGCAATAATACAAAGGGTTAAAATCACATTTACATCAAGTGTTGTCCTATAGTTTATGGCATTTAATCAGCTTTTTCATAAAAATAGGTCTGATGCTCAACAGCACGTCAACAGAAAGCCACTGTAGAAAATAAAAGTCAATGAAGTGAATATCTGTCCTTCCTTCCCTCAAGCTTGGACTATGACTAAATGAAAAGGGCATCATCCCTTGAATTCAATTATTGAATTGTAGTTGTTATGCCAAAGAATCTTCTGTATTGGGGTAAAATTATATGCTCAATAATTGTAGTTGTTAAGCAAATAAACATATAATTGGGGCAGCACACCAACCTTCTTCGTTATAAATATAGAAACATCAACCGACTATTGTACTATTACTTCTAGATCATTAGCCATCCCCTTTCTGTTTCTGAAAAAAAAAACAGATGCAAGAGATGTTTCAAGATAAGATTCTTACTTGGTAAAAGGTTAGCATGAGTTTAAATGGATAAATGATAACATAATTCAGGTGATAGTTGCAGCATTGAATTTATACATTTTCCTTGCCTGTAGTCATTAAAAAAGAAGAAGCCAAACCTCAAATTTCATCCCCTCAAAATGCCTTTTTAGATCAACAACTATACTTGCGGGTTAATTTATGTCTTTTGATAGAATAATTTCAAAATTATCACGCATTCAAGAACTCAATAATCCAAATAATCATAGTATTAACGGTGAGTGAATATGTTTAAACTGATGTGAGTTTAGAATTCCAGAACCTGACTACAAAAGACATCCCTGCTATTAAATACAGTAGAAAATTTGCACGATCCCCCATCATCTGGTGGTTGGCTCTCCTCTGATCTTATGGAAGCCAACCAAATCTAGAACCTCATATAAAAATTGGGCACGCCAAATTCAAATGTTAAGTTGAGACCATCATCGAGTGGACGGCAATATTGTTAAGTAAATATATTGCTGGTCAAGAGCAAATGACAAAAATACCAGCAAAAGAGAAATTATTGTTCAAACATCTGATTTCATACTACTTCTCAAAAGCACCATTAAATATCTCTTTAAAAAGAAATGGGGCTACAAGCTTGGATGAGAAATCCGGTGAAAATAAAATACAAAAGCAGTAGAACTGCCAAGAAAAAACACAACATATAAAGTAAGACAGTCTAAAAACTCGATTGGATTCGATGAACCTGATTGAGATAAATTTCATGAAATACGGGTGATGTAAGTTCTACCCAGAATAGAGTCCAGAGCAGAAGTTATTGTCTTATTGAAAGTCTTAGCTAAACTTGATAGCACCAGGAAAAGATTTAATTCTTCAACTGCCTTGCAATCTTGAACCATTCAGTATGGAAAGATCCCTCCATATCAACCCTTTCATATGTATGAGCACCAAAATAATCTCGTTGAGCTTGGACCAAATTAGCTGGCAACCTTCCCCTCCGGTAAGTGTCAAAATAAGCAAGACTGGATGACATACCCGGAGTGCTAATACCTGAGTTGATTGCAAGACTTACAACCCTGCGCCAGGCGGACTGGCGCTCAATAATTTCCTTCGCAAACTCTGGATCCACTAGAAGGTTGGCAAGATCAGGATTCCTATCATATGCCTTCTTGATTCTGTCCAGAAATACTGCTCGAATAATACAACCACCCTTCCAAATCCTAGCCAGTTCTCCCAATTTCAAGTCCCATCCCTTCTCAATACTCTTTGCACGGATCAAATTCATCCCCTGTGCATAACTACAAATCTTGGATGCATAAAGAGCTTTCCTGACATCATCGATCAACTGCTTCTTATCCACCACTTGATCAGTCAAAATATCCCCAAATCCACCTGTTTTGAAGACTTTAGCAGCTTCAACCCGTTCATCCTTCAAACCACTGAGAAACCTTGCATCCAAAGAAGAGGCAATTGTGGGAGCTGCAACTGATAGATCAGCAGCTTGCTGCACAGTCCACTTACCTGTGCCCTTCATGCCAGTTTTGTCCAAAACCTTGTCAACCAAATATCCTTCCCCCTTATCATCTTTAATTCCAAATATATCTGCAGTGATTTCAACCAAGAAGCTCAGAAGCTCACCCTTGTTCCATTCTGTAAAAACACTATGGAGTTCATCATTTGACAACTTTCCAACTGATTTTAGTACATCATATGCTTCAGCTATCAACTGCATATCACCATATTCAATTCCATTATGAACCATCTTGACAAAATTACCAGAACCACCTTTGCCAATGTATGTCACACAGGGGCCACTATCAGGAACTTGAGCTGCTACTTTAAGGAGAATGTCTTCAATGAACTTGAAAGCCTCAAAGGAACCTCCAGGCATCAAAGAAGGCCCATTGCGTGCACCCTCTTCACCACCTGAAACTCCCATTCCAAGGTAGAGCAACCCCAATTCAGCCATAGCCTTTTCTCTCCTCTCAGTGTTCTCATACCACTCATTTCCACCATCAATGATACAATCACCCTTCTCCATATAGACAGAAAGAGTCTTTATGGTTTGATCAACAGGTGACCCTGCCTTAACAAGCATAATTATCACTCGAGGCTTTTGGATTGACTTCACAAAAGATTCAGGGTCATGGAAACCATACAAGGGAAGATCTCCCTCTTTTTTAGCCCTCACAACAGTCTCATCAACTTTGGAGGTAGACCGATTATAAACAGAAATGGGGAAACCTTTCTCTGCGATATTAAGGGCCAGATTCTGGCCCATGACAGCCAGACCAGCAAGGCCTATTCTTGTTGGTTTGGGGGGTGCCGCCATAGTTACCCTGTCCAAATGATATCTAATGAGATATTTTGTGAAAAAACTAAAAACAAATCAAGAATATTACTGAAAAAACAATTTAAGAGATTAGATTCTTAAACAAAGGCTATCAAGTATATTCCTTTCAATATTGCTTTGATTTTGGGGCATATTGGGAGATCTAAAGTTAAAGATCATAACACCATAACAGTTAGATCTTCACATGAAACTTAAATTCAAGCTGATACTCAGAAGGTCATGATTACCAATAGAACAAATTAATCAATCAGACTAATATGAAAGCAATCAACTTTACACAAATGCTAAGCAGTTCAACAAGAATCTGATAAGCTCATCAACCAAAGAAACCATGAAAAAGCTAGATTTTTCAAACTGTTCTATGATCACAACAAAACTAGATTCGCTTGCAAGATCATACAGAAACGTACAAATCCCAGATCACCAACTCCTTAATAAAACCCAGAAACATTATAAAAAATACAGAAATCGGAGCCTAATATGAGTTGTTATAAACTAAATCACGACAGCTATGGCCACCCTAATGATTTGTCTTTTCTCACTAAGATCTCTAAAGCAAACAAATAGAAGACAAAAACCCACAAAAAAAATCCAATCTTTATAAAACAAAAAATAAAAAGCACATACCTTGGAAATGGATTCGGTAGAAATTAGGGACAACCCAGGAAAATCAAAGATCTGGGAATGGAAGAGAGGAAAGATTAGTTGTTGCAACAAGAACACAACAACAATATATAATGTTAAAAAAGAAGAAAGACAGTGAAAGGTGCATAAGAGTTGTAGTTGCTTACAGTGCACAGAGCAGTCAGGAAGAAAGGGACTTCTAAGTTGGAAGCATTAACACTTGGTGACGATCTCTTTAGCTTTTCGTTTGTGTGATTTTATAAGCGGGTCAAATTTGGCCATCAAAATGGAATTCTATTTGGTTGGTGCTTGGCATTGGTAGGTGGGAGTCAGTCTAAATGTGACCGTTGCCTTCAATTTTGCAACCTTTCCCATGCGCCCAATTTTTAGATGGGGCTACCAAATTTGACGATGATCATATTTTAACCGTCATTCTTTTTTTTTAATTAATATGAATGTATGATTAGTTTACATATCCATCTCAATGAATCTTTAAAGTTCTAAAATTAATAATCATATAAATTTTCAATAATTATTATATTAGATAATTACAGAAATTTAAATCAAAAACCACAAAAAAAATAAACATATTTAATCTTAAATTTTTATTACTGTATTGATTATTCTAAGCCTAAATGGTTATTCTAAGCTTCATTCTCAATTTGTGATCCCATGGAAGAATGAACTAACTCTTTTATTTCTTTTCCTTAAAGGACTAAAAGGGTTGAACTTACAAGAATGCCATGAATTGTAAGTTGACACTTGATTTTATATTATATATATAAAAAAAAAGGTCTGAGTGTCTTTGAAAGAAACAAATGAGAAATTCGAATTTCCACCTAACGATCTATGAACTTTAAATCATTCTAAAAGCTGGATGGAGATTAGAATTGGAAATAAACAGAAGAATTTTATTTTATTTACATATAAATTTGAATTATACGTGAAAGACAACTATTTTGTGTTGTATACATGAAGGTCAAGGGCAAGTTGTTCTTAAGAGGTGTGATGTGGTAGCAAAGAATTTGAGATATATTTTGCAGTCTTGATTTTCAGTTAAAACATGTTCACTTTATAAGAGTATAGGATAATTGAGATTTTTCTCGCTTAACTCGGGCTCGTAAAAAATATTTAAAAAGAGATGTGATATGGTTTCTTCAAATTTAAAAAAACAAGAGTAAGCTGAACCAATTTTGATTCATAATTCACATTAGAGACCTTATTACAAATATATTATTGGAGGCATATATACAATTTATTTAATGCATGCATAATACTATTCCTCTTTTAATTCTTGTTTTCTTACTTAACGAAATTTTTTTTTCCAAACACGATTTTAACCTCCATCTTTTTATTTGAATTTTTCGTTTAATACAAAAAGTATTGAATATAAAAAGAGATTAAGATTGATATTCGTTAAGTGATTATAATATATAGATAAATTTTTTAATTAGTGTTATTATTAATTACACATATGAGTAGATCATATTTTAAGTAATTGAGAAAAATGAGATGCTTATATCTTATAAAATATACTCATGAGTTATTAATCTAAATTTTTAAGTTAAAATTAAATTAATAATGTTTTTTCATTATATAGAAACCCTCAAATGCATACATGAAAATCCATCACTTTCTTCATTCTTAACATTAATTTATAGATCATAAATGCATGATGTGTAATTAGAGTATTGTTTTGTAGCGCGCGCTCGCACACACATATATACAATAAATTATATCAATTTTAGATAATTATTAAAAATATTATGTATTTTTGGTATGTGAATATTTTGCATCTTCACTTCTAAAGAATTATATTAATATTTTTAATGAAAACAAAAATAGGTACCCTCTCTCTATGGCAGGCATTTTATGGAACATTGGAAATGAAAGCAATAATTAATGAGGTTGTTTCTCACCACCCTTTCTTATTATTTTGCAAAGCCATACTCAATCCCCTCTCAACATCGACCATCGTCAACCATCAACAGCAATACCCAAGAGGTCTTGGCGTGAGTGGTGAGGGCGCTCTCGTCCCTTAAAAGAGATTAGGAGTTCAATCCCTCTTCTTGTATGGAGCTGGTCATTTGGGGAGCACTTTCACCCCTTCGGGACCTACCCGGTGCGAACGTGAATTAGTCTAGACCAATGTCTAGTACACCGCACGGTTTATATCAAAAAAAAAAAAAACCATCAACAGCAATCACCGTGCCGTCTCAGGTCACCAAATCGGCACCAGCAGTCACACCTCCATGCCCTATAATTAACGATGACAGCAGCTGACGTGAGTTCATCGCCGTATAATATCATCTCATTTACCTCTTCCATCTTTTTATATGTGTAGCAGTAGATCCTGGTGGGAAAACGAGGTGGCGGTTGGGATTGTTGGAGTATGAGCGATGGTTGAGTTGGGTGGTTGCATGAAAGATCTTGGAGGAGCATGGCTGAAGCTGCGGCGGCGGCGGAAGCAGCAACGACGGCCACCGTGACAGAAACAGCTACAATTAACAATGACAGCGGCCACCAACGACAACAACATCGTCGACGACAGGAGCGAAAAAGTATCAGCTTGGTTTCTGATGAAACCACAACAAAATGGGTTTACTGGGGCTTTTACACGATCTAAAAAAAAATTATGTTTGATATTAAAATATGAAAATAATCTAAAAATATTAAAATTTTAATTTAAAATAAAAAATAATTTTTTTAAAAAAATATTTTAAAATATAGTGTCAAACACCCCTATCCTGTTTGATTTTGTAGTTGAAAAGTATTTTTAGAAAAAAAAAATCAAATTATTTTTGATATGATATATAAAAAATAAAAAATACATATTATTTTAATATATTTTTAACAACTTGTTACGTTTGTTGAAATAAAAGTTAAAATTATAATTAACAATAATATTTTTTTAACAATTAATAAATTTTATTGACATGATATAATTAACAAACTATGATTTGTGATTAAATTTATTTATTACATTAATTATTTTAAGCATATTTTAGTAATTGAACCACTAAGCACTTGATTTGCTTGCCAGGTAAGACCCTGAGATGCCGGCAACTAAACAAATAAAGAAAAAATTGTTCCCACGTGTTACCCTCTCCTCTCCTCTCCTTAACCAGCAGCCGACGCTTTTTTTACCCTACCACAAAATGGTTAAAAGCTTTGTTTAATCCTTCTATTTTCATTCCTTACTAATTTCTCCTATTTTTATTTATTAATATCAATCCTCCTCGCTCAAAATCATATTTGTTTAGCATTAACTTGATTATATAGTAGTAAAACTTAAGAACCATCTACGAGATGTTTGTTTTTGTTTTACAGCATGGCTTGTAAATTTTATTTTGTTTGAAAAAAATACTAAGTTAATGTTTTTTAAATATACATATATAATAATAATTTTAAATAAGTATTATTTTAAACAACACCTTCATTGTATCCTTTAAAACAAAATGTTACATTTAATGTGTTTTCTCTTAATTTATATTTTATTAATTGTGTATATTATTTTATAACCTTGTTTTGTAATTTATTTTGTTCAATTTCAAAGAAAAGATACTGATATCTTAAAATATGAGACTCGTTGATAAATTTAATATTAATATCTAAAAATAAAAGATTTCATCAAATTGGGATTTGAACAAAAATATTAGCCTTAATTTAATTGATCTAGAATTTCATATAAAAAGATTTGACATTAACTCATAAATTAGGAGATTCCATCCATTTAAGTTTTTTAAATTTTTTGATGTAATTCCTAAAAACTTGAGATTTTGAATGAAAAATTATATTAATCCTTAAAATATAATATTTCATCGGTTTAGAATTTTAAAAATAGTGTTGGACTTGTAAGGATGATTAAAAAAAGCAGACTTTCATGCTCATTAAGGCCATGTTTGGTATAGTGTTTCAAAAACACTTGTGAAGAAAAAAATGAATTTTTTTTTATATATATATATATTTTATATTAAATTATATTTTTTTCATGTTTTTACATCATTTTCATGTGATAATGTCAAACATATTTAAAAACAAAGATTGTTGCATTACTGAATGAAAAACACTTTTAAAATCAACTTCAACTATACTTCCAAACGGACACTAAGCTTATACGGGATACATTGAACCAATTCAATTCAACTCATAACAATAGAAAAAATGTATCATATTGCACAAAGAATTACCGAAAATATATTTATAAATAAAGACGATAATAGTTTTTTTAGTTTAAAATCATATGTTGTAATTTCAAGAGTGACCGACTAGTAGAATAATGGTTTGTTTTATGATATAAAAGTAAATTGGGAGAGTACTGCGTAAGGTACCTTTCAACTCACTGATTCATGTTCATGTTTAATAAAATTAAAAAAAAAAAAAAAAAAACCTATCATTTTCAAAGTTTTTATATTATTATTTGAAAGAAAAAACACAGATTCATAATGTACATTCATACTCAAAACAAATCATGATGGATAAATCAAACACATAAGAAACTCAAACATCCACAAACAAATCGCATCCACGCACAAAATTATCAATAAGCACACAAAACCAAACATGCAAAATCATCCAAAATAACACATTCAATATTCAGTAACATATTGAAATTATTCAAAAATTTGATTGGGGTTTGAAAATGACCTTTCATAGTGGTTAGAGTTGGGTTGAGGCAGCTGGAACAAAGAGGAGGTTGCTTTTCCCTACAACAGTCACTGCGTCGCTGAATGAACCATCAGATCTTGTAAAGTCATACTTTACGCATTGATGCTCCTAATATGGCATTTTTTTTTATTTTTTCTATTTTTGTTAGGATTTTATGTTTATAATTCGAAATTTATATTTGTTTCCTTTCAGGTTTTCAAATTCCTATCTGTTTACTAGTAGACGATAGAGTTTTCTAGCATATTTAAAAGTTAAGAAGACAACCAGCATTGTTTTAGTTTTGATAATAAAATTGTTAATTCAATGTTTATATATATATATGCAACCCTTTTCCGCTAATTAAATCTTCCTAGTCTTTTTTTTCTTGCAAAATTTGTGTTGTTAGTTTTTGCCCAAATCACTTTCACTTCCATGTCTCCCCTTGTTTTGTTGTTCATGTTTAGCTTCCTCTTCTTCATATGAAGAATTTTGCACTGCCCAACTACAACAACTTCATGCTAGATCTGTCCCCAAGTGTACAAGAATTTGAATTAAAAGTATGCATACAAAAACCTCCCTTGTAACTATCTTGATTGTCCTGTTTTTAACAAATTTTATTATCAAATCAGGCCACACATACTGTTTCAAATGTCAATGTGGCATGATTAACTACCACTACCCATATAATCACAGAATGCTCCGAAAAAGAACTAGAATAAATAGCAGTACAGATAATCAAGAAGTGATAACATGTCAAAATACTCCATCTCATGATGGAACATGTGAAATCACCGGTGTTCATAGAGAATATTTCATTCAAAAGAATCATTTCTGAGCGCAGAAAAACACAGTTTGGCTGGACACAGAACTTTGAAAGTAACAAGTAATGATTGGATACAAAATTTTGAAATAAAGAAGTAATTCAGTATGAACACTTACAGCTTGTTGCTGTTCTACCTGGCCAATAATGGAGCAGGAGCGGTATTCATCTATAGACCGAAATTGCACATCTGAACAAATTCCATATCATTGTCTACATATTTAGTCCAGAGATTCTTGTATTGGTTCATGGCAATGTCAAGCCAGGGTTTCATGTTTCCATTATAATGTATGACAGCGGCGTTGCTGATCTCATCCATGCTAATACTTGGATTGTATCCGAGACCAAGCACATGCCAGGATTTGTCCAGTGACTTTGTTGTAGAGTAAAAGGTAATCAAGCCAGGTGGGAGAGAACCCAGTTTCCAAAGAGCACGATCCTCATTCTGTGATCAGAATTTGCAATATTACTTTCTGTGGCCAATGAAAGGAGAAATACTTTAAGGAATAAGTTGGAAAGGAAGAACAGATGAACTTACCAGGTTCTGCCAGTAATGATAGTGCTCTGTGCATTTCTCACGCCTCCAAGCATCAAGATCAAATATATTCATCCCAAAAGCCCAAGCACAAGCCTTGGGGTTGAACCTCTCCTTAATCAAAGGATGTGAAAAGTTCAGATACTGAGCATAACGATGAAATGACCCGAAGCAAGTCTCGACAGCTCCGTTCACCTTACCATCCAAATCAACCTTCCACAACCCGGTCAAATCCTTCTGAACCACAACATCATCATCCAAAAACAAGATTTTATGCAGCTTAGGATACATCTCAGGTAAATAAAACCGAAGATGATTCAACATGGACAGATATTTAGGGTTCCTGAACTTCATATTACTCCCATCTTTGGTGGCATTCTCTGCCTGATTCTCAAAATAAAACTTCTGCATATTAGCGCTCTCAAGTTGCTTCAAAACCGGCACATACGATGAATTCAGAAAACTATAGTCCTCCACGGCGTTAATCTCCACAGACGCGCCACCTTCCACTGGCCGCATCCTAAACCATACCTTCATAGCTGCAACATTCATCTTATCCGTAACCACATGAAAAACATGTTTCCATGGCTCCTCCGCATTCTTCACCACAGACCTAATCACAACCGAAACCGCAATCACATTATCGGAAAAAATCGCATAATGATACAAACTCGGATCCTCAAACTCCGCCTTATACCCTTCCTCCTTATACTTCTCCGGATTGGCAACCCTCTCCCCCACAAGCCTCATTGCCAAACAATGCAAACTCTTCGGCACCGACTTGGCAGAAATCAAACTAGCAAACGCTCCATTCTTCTTCGCCTTGATCAACAGCTCATTAACCGCAAAAATTGTATCCTTCAACTTCTGAATCTTTATCTGAGTATCATAACTCTCCTTCGCTTCCGCAATCATTAACCTCGCAACTTTCACTTTCTCCTTTACTTCCTTCTCAAACTGCCTCAAAACATCCTCATCTACATCACTACCCGGCTCGAAAAGCGAGGATTTATAACTCGGTTTCAGCGGTAAATCCGTTAAATTCTTAGCTAATTCATCAAACATTCTTAACTGCCTAGAAATATCAAGCTTCAGCTTTCTCGCATACGCGGCGTATGTATTAACTAACGTCATGTGATCATTTGCTTGCTTATATATCAAATCTAATCGTGTTTTCAACGGATCTGATTTGATCGCCAAAAATGTGCGTTGCACGTAAGCATTTCCGCTACTAGTCAGTGACTGTGTTGCATTTGAGTTCAACATCCAGAGAAGGACAAAAAACAATAGTCAACGAAGATGATAATTAACTATAACCGAAGAGAAACGGAGTCAGAGTGAGATTTTTAGAAACTTACGGGATGGTGGTGAGGGTGAGAGGAGAAGAGAGCAGATAGAGTGGCGAGGAAGAGAAGAGTGAACGTGGCGGAGATGAAGATCCGGTGAGAGAAAAAGGTACGTAGTCCACCATTGATGCCGCCGCTGCCTCCCCCTCGGGCTCCTCGGACGGCCACCGCCATTGATGAATTTTAATAAGGATCTGAATTTATTTATTTATTTTGTATAATTTAGTTGAATTTATTTTGTGTATGGCTTTCTAGTTAGAGCTTGGAGCTAAGGTTGTAGCTGGATCGCTGAAGGGTAATGAAGTTTCCGTTCATATCTAAACCGGGATCTGTCTATATTTTATTTTTAAGCGACGCGTCGGTGCTAATATTTTTATTATTTGATTTTGATATGAAGATTATGGGTTTTCGGTCATAAATTTGGCCGAAAGTACTGTGGGGTAAACTTATATTTTAACCCTATAGATTATTCAATAGTTTATTTCCATCCCTATAATTTAAAGTCTTACAATATTTTCTCATACCTTTAAATAGATTGCTTTTTAAATTTGGTGTTTGAGTTGTTCTTTGTAGGATTTTAAGAATTTCTCATAACATTTTTACAGAAAAAAAATATTAAATGAATTTAGTTCATCATTGATCAAGCCAATAAAATTTAGTTCATAAAATTTATTCAAGATTGGCTTATAATTAATTATATAATTTCATAATTATTATTTTAATATTAAATATGAAAAAAAATCATTTTAAATATCACTTGCTAAATACAATATTTGGATTTTTATTGATTGTCACATGCTCTTAAGTGGTGAGCACTAATTGAGATTCTTTTATGGGATTTGGAACGGAAAAAAAAAAGATAAAATCCATAATCATTTTGAATAATTATCATTTTGAAAAAAATCATTTTTATAAAAATCACTTGCTAAATACAATATTTGGATTTTTATTGATTGTCCCATGCTCTTAATAGGTGAACACTAATTGAGATTCTTTTATGGGATTTGGAACAAAAAAAAAGATAAAATAATTAGGAAAAAGTTTTTTCTTATTAATTATAGATTTCTAAAGGGGAAAATTAGAACTTCTTAAGAACTATAAAAAAATATTTAAATATTTAAAATCCACGAATTTGAGATGGGTTTAGCACATGATGTAGATTTAATAAAATTCATCAAACCTATCCTAATTAGTTTTGAATTGAAGATTGATTGCTGATGTTAAAAATTATAGAGGTAAAATTAAGAGATTATAAAGTAAAGGGATATAAGTTAAATGTCGATGAAATAACAAGGGTGAAGATATAGTTTATCCACTGTTTGTTTTTTATATTCCAAAAAAAGGAAGTGCCTGCACGTGGCACTTAAATTTTGAATTGAGATCTGGCTTACGAAAGAGTCATAGATTGTCGGAGACTGATCATGTGGATGTACGTGGCCTATGTCCTTTTTTTTTTTTTTTTTTTTTTTTAATCTTACACAGCTTATAATAATTAATGCATTTCATATTATTTTTTGGATATCCTTACGGAACGGGGGAACCACATGACCCGGAAAGCGCATTTTGTGGGCCCAGGGCATGCATAAACCTCCGGTTGTCCCAGGCTCTTACGAGGAGTGGCTGGGCCACCACCTCGGGGACGGTGACTCCAAGAAGAAGTTTGCTCCCTCAGGTTTCGAACCCAGGACCTGGGAGGAGTACCCCCACACAGGTCTCAAGCTTCCACCGTTGGGCCAACTCCTTGGAGTCGCATTTCATATCATGAACAATTGTTAATTTATCAAATTATTAATTTTTATTTGAGGTTTCGATTGTGTAATTTTTATAAATTCATTAAATTTATTTTTTAATTTTTATTTTAAAAATTTATAAATAATCTCATAGGAATATTTTTTATCTATATCGCCAAAAACAATATTTGCTTATAAAACTAGTTAAAAATGAATATATCATGCCATTGCGCCTAATACATGCAATAACTAAATGAATTTTTTAATTATTTTTTACAGGTCATTAACCGAGTAAAACATTAGTTATTCCATATTTTTATGAGATAAATACTTCATAACCCAACTCAAAATCTTAAATCACTTGTCAACACACCACCATGTTACGAATTGTAAGAATTAAGATTGATGGGTTTTGAAATCAGTGCAAGGACTTGAGTTGACTGAATTATTACTTTCCATTGACATTGGTTAGTCAAACTTGTTAGGGAGTTAAGAGAGTCTGATAAACCTAATCAGATCATGTGATTGAGTTGAGAGTCAGATACACTTAGTTTCCTAGAAGGGTTTTCAAGGAAAATTTCTGCAATGTATCCACAAGTGTTCCATCCCCCTGATTTCAGTGTGTCTTGCATGAGAGAATGTCGAGTGGAAATTGTTTTGCATGAATCTAATAAACGATTCTTTAGCAAGAACATTTGATCCTGGTGTTTGAGATGATATTTATCTGCGAAAGCCTCCTTAATCTCTTCTCCTTTACCTTGATTTTGTCGCTGTTTTCTGGGATGAACTTTGCCTTGTACCCTGTATTTTATCTGCCACCCTGCTTTCTATCTTTGATCATGCATCTCAGTACTAGATGGATATAGTTTCTTCGCTGTGATTTACAAACAAAAAATTCAATCACAGATTTTAAATGGCTGATGTTAAGCTAAACTTCTACCCGTGACAAACTGGAAATGGAAGGGATTACAGTTGCAGGGACTTGTGATTCTAGCAGCTCCATGAAAATTGGAGTTGAACACTGAACACAATTTTTTATCCTCAGTATGATTTTGATGGCAAGAACACAACCAAAGCCTTATGGAGGAGGATTCTATGACCTGAATCCTGAGTGAAATAACAGTTCGCATAATATGAGAAGTTTCGGATCCTTGTTTGGGAGTGAAAACAGGGACGAGATTAAAAAAATTATAAAGTCATGTTCAGGAAACACAAAGTTTTGTCAGGAAAAAAACAAAAGGGCAAAACTTTATCTCTGCTGAGCTATGAAGACTGCATAAAACAGAAGAAGGATAAAACAAATTGCCAGCTAATTTCAGTCAAGGAACTTTTAAAAAGAGAGGAACAGTATTTCAATTTAGTGGATAGCCCCTTGTGATGTGTTTTTCTATCTTTATCATATTGTTTTTCTTGTTATAGCAATGTTGCATCATCATTAACAAAACACAAGCCACCTTCTTTTTGTTCTGTCTTACATCCAGCACTTTCACATCCCTGCGCACTGACTCCCTAATCAATTCCTTTCATTTACGATGGCATTTTTGCTTCCATAAGATGCTTTTGTAAAGCTCGTTTCATCTCTTTTCAGGCCAGAGTTTCGGCAAGTGATCATCCATAGTCCCCTGTCAAGATTCTTACAGATGATTTCTGAGAACGGATCTTATGGGGTTCTTACAGTATCTTTTTAATGTTTTTTTCCGGACCTGATGTGTTTATTACAGTGCGAGAAGTAACGAGACTTGCATGGTCTGGTGTTGGCAAGTGATTTGATGAACTATGCAGAATCATGATTGCTCAGTAATTTAAATATATCCTTCAATCATGTTGTTCCACTATTCCTCAATCTCGAACAGCTAAAACTGGGGCTAGGATTGGTTGATTCCACAAACAGAAGAACCAAAAGTAAGAAAAAAGAGAGTAAAATAAACATGTTTCGTCCATCCTAGCCTAGCAAATCTGAAGAACTCGTGATAGACTGGTTTGATGACTCGGCTCCAAGATAAGCCGTATCACAGGTGATTTCTTCCAGGTCTTTCAACGAAGGGTAAGGACTGCTGAGTTGCATGGCAGTTAGCATTTGACGTAGTTCAGAGGTTTCCTCTTTAAGCTGAACATTTTCTTGAACCACCCGGTCGTGACACTCCGTTACATGGTTCAGCTTATCCAGGATCTGGTGGTTTTCGTTCCGGAACCAGACCACCTGCGACCAGAGCTCATCCAGGTGTTTCTGCTTGCGCATCCGGGACCGGCGAGCAGATTCCCTGTTAGAAACCATCCTTCTCTTTTTCCGGTCATTGATAAGAGAGAGGTGCTGCTCATCTGCTTCATCAGAAGTAGAGATGCTGCCCATACAAGATGCCTGCAGACTGAATTCCTGAACTTGAGAAGGGATCTGGAAATTGTAATATGGATTCATGAACTGGTGAAACTGAAACTCCTGCGAGGTATTGTGATCAGACATGATGAAAATGATCTGAATATGGGGGTGGGTTGGAAGGAGCTAGATAATGGAGTCCTGTGACCTCACTAGGCTGCATGGCTGAAACCTGGACTGAGTCAGAAGGTGAACGACTCTCTAGTTTGGTCTTTGCTGAACGAGCTCAGAATCCCGAGTTTCAGTCGCCCTTTATAGCCTGGGGAAGGTTAGAGGTGGCCCCACTGTCAGCAATTTGGATTAATAAGAGCAAAGTTTCTTGTATCATAGACCATTAGAGCATCGTGCAGATCATGTCATTGTTTTTTTGTGTACCCTTCTTTAGTAATGTACGAATCAAGGTTATCAATTACATTTCGGTTGGTATTTTATTTTATTAATTGGAACAAAATGTTTTGGTTTTGGAGCGTGTCAGCGTGCTGATTCGGGGTTGTACTGTTTATGTAAAATTATTTAGTATTTAAAAAAAAAAAACACTATTTGACCAAAACTAAACGGGTAGAACGAAACCGGAATGTTTCGTCCGGTATTTAACTGAAAAATTCAGAACGAACCAGAATTTAAAGAAACAGCCAAAATGACCGAAACAGAAGGAAACATACAACTATGGTATGGTATGAATACCACTTACAGCTTCTGTACTGTTTACCTTCTGTGGTCATGTTCTGGTTATATGCACGACAAAACTGACGTGTTCTCATAATCAGGGCCTGCAATTTGCGTTGTGGATAATCATCGGAGATCCAATAATGCTTACATCAGGAGGGAGTTCGTATTGTGGGAAGTACAATTATATTAATGGGAAAATGTTTCAGCAAACAGGTTGCAGAAAGTCAATCTTCAAAGTGGAGGTGTGTTATTTCAAGCCAGGCTTATTTAATTAATTAGTTTACTTAATGTTCTTGAGCCAATAAGATTTTGCGAGGTGAGAGGGAAAGACCAGCCATTTTCCATAATCATAACCTGGAAAAATTATAGTAGAGGGTTGGTGACTCGACAGCCACTAAACGGGGAAAAAAGAAGATAATAGAATGTTAGTATGCCAAATTGAATTGATTTTGTGTAAGCACAAACTCTCATACGGAATACTTTTTAGTTTTAGGTGTTGGTTTTGAAAATCATATACGCAACAAAAACAATGAATTACGATGATTTGGGACTTTTTTATTATAAAATTAGACCCATTTAGAGTTATATAATTAAATTTTTAGGGTTGAGTTATCCTAAATCACAAGTTGTCAAATTATTTGGTTTTCGACGGTAATACACATGAATCACAAATGAGAAATTCACGTAAACCACTCGTGAGAAATCTTTTAAAATTTTATTTAGAAGAGACAGATTTGCTAAGCCTAGAGTAAAAAAAAATTTTTTTTTAAATTATTTTTGAATCCATTGGACAAACACTCCAATAATCTGTTTTTTATCCAGCTGATTACATACGAGAAACTATGGAAATAGGGTTATCAACTTTTAAGAGGCAGTTACGTGTGGTCCAAGATGTTCTTCGTACTAATTGGAAGAGGACAATAATTTTGGATTGCCACATATCTACCAACTATATTCTATGTTTAAATAATACAAAAAAAAAAAAAACTGGCCCTTGGTGGGGAGATTTGAGTGAGAATTGAAATTCTTAACAGTGGGAGAAAGCGATGTCTGCTTCTATTACAATCAGAAGTAATTCTTCAGACGAAGCCGGACCATGCAAGACCTTCCGGCATAGTTTTCTGCATGCCGATCTCCTTGCCAACACCCGATCGACATGCAGGATCGAAGTTTTTCGTAAAAATTCCTGAAGAATCACTTCTCTCTTTGGGAATTCGAAGTTTTTCGTAGAAAATTCACAGTAGAGTTTGTTTGCTCGAAAAATGCGAGGTTTCTCCATAAAGGGCACAAACCATTAAATGTTTAGTGGGTTTTTTAACAGTTTTTTCCCACCCAAGAGTCAAATTGTGCAGGCCGTGTTACCAAGCTTGTGGAAGGATGGGGTTTGATCATAGCCAGCCACTCCCATCAAGTGGAAAGGAATGATCTGATCACATGGTGATGGTGGGGAAGGAACAGGGATGATCATATGGATGTGCTTTAGTAGGCAAGCACTCCACTAAATGGAAAAAGCTCTCTGAAACATGGAGACCAGAGATTTGACAAAGGGAAAATGCTCTCCCCCACACTTCAGGCTGTTGAGTGGATCAAATGAGTCAACAATATCATTAGACAGATACAGACTCGTCTTTCTTTTCTTGTCTTGCGGTCGACTAATTACCTAGTTGCAAGCTCCTCGTATTTTTTTTAAAAAAAATTCTGAAGATCTGTATCCACCTGCTTGCGGATTTTCTGAGTATATATAGCTAGGGTGGATATATATATATATATATCATTTTATCCATTGTAGTGTGCACAGTGATCAAGCTGGTAGAATACTGTCAATACTGGTGCGCCGTATGATGACAACATGCGTTCATCCATGCTTCCAGACAGGAATAGTTCTTATCAGTGGTGGTCAAGTTGGATTAGTTGTTTGCCTCATGAACCAGAAAAATGACTGTTTTTGAAAGAATTACTGTTAATGTTTTCTATGCTTTTCGGCAATCCAAGGTTGCATTGTTGTTTTGATGTCATGCGCGCGGCTGTGTGAGGAGGGTCGAAGAAAACTTCGAAGATAAAAAGGTTTTTCTAAAGCTTGTGAATGCATTGGGTGATTTAGAGTACTGCTGCGTTGGGTTTCGGGCCTTTTTGGGAATGCGGTTGCGGTAGCTTTTGAAAGTGTTTTTCATACCGAAATGTATCAAAATGATGTTTTTTATTTTTTAAAAAAACATTTTTGACATCAGCACATCAAAATGATCTAAAAACACCAACATATATTCATTTAAAATACAATTTTTTTTTTCAAATTTCGACCAAAAACAGGTTGGATCGCACAGCCAAACAGGCTTTTGATTGATGCAGGAGGAATGGAGTTCCAGAGGCTGTGTTGTACTTGTATGTGTTAATTTGCAAGAGAGATGTGAGGCATCATCAAGGATCGGAAGAAATTAAAAATATGATGTTCCATATAAAATATAATTTATATTATATTCTATCGTATTATCCAAGTAAAAACTCTAATATATATATAATCACATTAACTTGTTTTTAATTTTTATTAAATAAAATAAAAATTATGAGATCCAAACTCGTGACAGTTTAGTTAAACTCTAATATCGTATCAAGAAATTATTTCACATAAAAATTTAAGTCGTTAAATGAAACATTTATGTATATATATATATATATATATATATATATAAGTCACCAACTTGCATGACATTACAAGAGTGATTTTCTAATATTAAGAGCAAGTATTAATATCATTTTTTTACTCTATATTTAGTGTCTGTTTAACATTCTAAATAAAAAAATATTTATGAAAGAAATTGAATTTTTTTAATGTTTTCAAGTCATTTTAACGTGTTGTTAAAAATATCATTTTACTATATTTTTAAATAAAAAATATTTTTAAAAACAAAATATAAATATAAATATAATAAGAAATAAAATGAATTCCTCTTCCTAACGTGAAAGGAATGATTAAGCTCATCTTGGATATCATATCATGCTCTTAAATCATTTCCCATCTCTCTCTTCCCTGTCCCAAGCACACGCTTGGTCCATGTCAGAAAAACACTTGGTCCAGGAACAAGGCAGGGGTAAATTGGGAACATAAATATACCAAGCGAGAAAACATTTCCCAGGAATAATGGTACTGGTCATGCACGGAAGGGTAACCACCACCACCTCCTCCCTCGGCTTTTATAGTACACCACTGTGACCCATGAAAGCAAGTGTGACTAGAAACACAAACTCTACTTTTACTAGTTATGAAACTCCTGTTCTGTTCTATAACACGTCGGATAAAAAAAAAGAGATGAAAAAAATAATATTCGACCTCCGTAAATATATTATAAAAAAGAGTTAATGTTGAATGATTTAAAAAAAAATATCAGCTTATATTAACTTATTAAACATATAATTTAAATCATTTGACTAGAAACAACAATTTGGAAAAACCTTAAACCTTAATTTTAATTAATTAAATATTAAAAGATTAAATTGAAAATATATATATATATATATATATAATAACAGTTATAAATATAAATAAAATAATCTTGCTCAGGCCTAGAATTCGGGTTAGAGCTTGGGATAACCTAGCCAAAGATAAAATGAAGAATATCATGGAATCTAATTTGTTTATTTTTTTATTGAATGTTGAAACATGAAATGGAAAGAATTAAAAATAGCATTTATAAGAAAAGAAAAAAAATGACAATTCTTGTTAGCTTATAAAGCTCGTGCTTCGAGTCAATTGTTTGGAAACATCAAATATATATAAAAAAAATATGAAGATCAAATTTAAACTATGGAGGAAAAAAATCAAAAAATCAATGTTGAGTAATAAAAATAAAAAGGAAAATAAATGTAGAAAAAATAGAAACTAGTATCTTCTTATAGTTAAAGGTGGTAATTTAACTATAAAAATAATGACAAATGAGTCTAAAAAAATACAATTTAACACCCTTGGATCAATCTTTATATACTAAAATTGGTTTTTTTTAATCAAGTTTTAAGGAATTCATGTACACCATAATAATAATAATAATAATAATAATAATAATAATAATAATAATAATAATAATATGGTTTTTTAACCAGACCACCCACGCTCTCGGTGAGACACGAGCATAGCATATATAGCCCTAGTAGCCTTATATCTTTTTATAGAGTAATTTATTCTGAAAATTACACAAAGATGTAATTAATAATAATAAAAATAAAAATTCATATAGACCAAAGACCCACTATAATTATTTTAACTTTATGGGTAGGCAGGGCGGAGGAGAAAAACGGGGGCGCACGATAGATGTCACGAGTGGGCCCGTGCTAACAAGCGCGCATGAGTGCCTAGGAGCACCACCCCAGCTCCCTATTGCTTAGCCTGTCTACTCAACTAAAAAGAAAGGGCCTTTCTTTTCTTTGTATATATTTTTTTATTTATATATATATAAATGTAAATATATATTATTTTGCTTTCGTCTTCCTTCTCCCTCTTCCTTTTGGAAGACGGCCTTTTCTTTCAGGTTCCCTGCAACATCATCCTTTAAGAGGAGCTTTGCCAACTTACCATTTGTGCTCCCCACTACGCCTACCTTTTCTTATTTTGTTGGGTTGTGATGCCATTAAACTTCTGGGCATCAAGATCTTCTTCCATGGCGAATCCCAGATAAATCATTGATTGAATTTATATAATTATGCTAGGGCTTTTCATCCATGTATGCTGATTTACTGTCTGATCTGTAAAACTGGAATGGTTTTGAGTGTTTTTCATGGTTTTATCACAAAACAAAGATTAATGGAAATAATCAGAAATTTAAGGATATTTTCAGATCACTACTGTATAAAAAAGCCAAAATCAATCAGTTTTTTTTTTTAAAAAAAAAAAACCCTAAAAGGAGATGCACTAGACATAAATGAAAGAAGGCATTCGTGCTTTTGCTAATACACTTTGTGATTGTAATTAACTCAAGTTACTTCTCTTTCCATGCCAAGTGTTCGACAATATAACTCAAGTTTTATGGCTTGATTTTTAAAAGAGTTTATGATCTTTATAATAGATTTTAAGTTCGAATCAAGATATATATTTTTTATAAGAGCCTAGAGCCTAGAATATTAAAGGGATTTTTTTCTTTTACCCTAAGTTTATAAAGTATATTTTTCAAAAAAATAGAGTTTCCTCGCATGAAAAAAAAGTGTTTGGACGATGATTTTCTTTAAGGGAAAAAAAATGTTTAGGTTGTGGGTTACTTTATGATATTTTTTCTTAACCCGATTATGTTTTTTTATACCATCTTGTATTTAATAATGTAAAAAAAAAGATTTATTATGGTTTTAAAAAAAAATGTCACAATATTTTGTATATGATTGAAGATAAAAATTGATAAATGTCTTTGTAGTTTTTAGTACAATATAATCTACAAAAAGTTTTATACTATTTGCTAAACTTACATTAGCAAAAGGGATAGTTCTTATAGTCGAGCCTCACTTTCGCAAATAAATAAATAAATAAATAAAATCGGAAAACTCTAAATTGCTAGTCAGAGCTCTTCATTTTGAGTCCAAAATTAACTTGATTATTTATGATTTAATGATTTTTCTCATGTTTTGCACGACTAACGTAGATGGACAAGTACAAATACAATCGGAACACTTGTGGTGGAAATTTGGAGCAAAAGCATTGAAATTCCATGCATCTTCTTCTTCTCCACCAGCAAGCTTGCTGCTTCCTTGCCTAAAAAAACATTTTTTTTTCTCTTCATGCATGAGATCTCAGAGATTGGTCGATAGAGGATAAGCTCATCATCAGCTAACACCTTCTTCATCATTTCTCCTTTTAGATGCACTTTTGATTTTGAATTTAAAAAATTCCCCTTCGACTGACTAATTTCTTGATTTACAAGTCATTTTTAACGCATGAATAAGATCGACATCGTGGGATTAATGCTTAATTAAATGCTGGTGCATTCTTGAGTAAGACTAAGTGTCTATTTAGAAGTGTGGCTGGAGTTGTTTTTTAACGTGTTTTTTATTTAGAAATACATCAAAATAATGTTTTTTTATTTTTTAAAAATTATTTTTGACACCAACACATAAAAATAATCGAGAACACCAAAAAAATTAATTTAAAGTAAAAACTAAATATAAAATAAAATCTTTTTTTTCAAAAACACTCTCCAAACACCCTCTAACTCACACACAGATTCACTTATTGCTGCTTACGCACTTGTATAATTAAGGTCTTGATCCACTAACAAGTGTGGATAATAAAGGTGTTTTGTTAATTATTTTATTATGTATTTCTAAATGGGCATTAATATATAATTATTATCTTCAATATATATATATTTCTCTATATTTTAAAAGGGTGAAAAGATTTCATCATCCATAGTCTATACCTTATTCATCTGCTGTGAAGTCGAATTTCTTAGATTATCCACAATTCACAAGTGCTCAGCTTTTTTGATCTGTACAGTATATTAGGTTTGAATGAAGCAAGAATGATTCATCGTTTTCGTTGCAGTGCATGGCCTAACACCATTTTAACTGTTGATGTATTCAACTACAATCAAACACCATTCTCATATCCAGCTGAGAAGAATCCTATGCTTTTGCTGGGATTCAATATTCATTAATCATCCCATGCTGCGACTTGTTAAGGAATCATCTCAGTCAACTAAAAGCTTAAACTGTTAGATAAATCTCTAAAATATGATTTATATTATTATCTAATACACTATTTCAAGTAAAAGTCATTTGAGTTTAAAACTTGCACAGATCCATATTATTTTGTACTTGATCTTTCATCAACTAGAATGAGAATGGTAAGATTCGAATTCGTAAATGTTAGGTCAACAAGGCTCTGATACCATAATAAGAAATCATCTTGTGGAACATATATATTCGACTATGTTTATATATACAATGATAAAGTGTTATATTAATTCATTCATTCCTGAGAAATGATCCAGTTTTTTATTCAATTTAATCTATATATTTGAAAAAAAGATCATATGAACTCCTGGACGCTTGCCTGCTGCTCACCATGGTGAAAGTACTGATTCCATCAAGCTCCCCGAGTCATGCAGTTCATCAAATATTTTCCTTCTCTATCATTTATCTGATGGGATTTTCTTAAAATTATCAGAACAAGCACGAACGTCTTAAACTTTACACACTGTCTGCCACTTGTTGTTTGTCGATGTTTCAGTGTCCTGTGTGGTTTTTGTTTCTTCTGTGAAACTTGTCCGATAAACAATCTTTCCGAGAATCTCTGGTATCTTTTCCCATCAAATCATGATATATCTTCACTCCAAAGTTCTTTGACCAGGGTTTCCTATCATGCTACAGCTAAATCATGCAGGGACAAAGTTGATCAGGCCAGGATCTTTTTTCGGGTAGAACTAGAACTGGTCTAATCGATTCCTATGGGGAGTAGCAATTGATTGGAGTGGAGAACCTTTTCCGGGATAAAATTCCCACTTTCCTAATGGTTAAAATCATTTATTTTGTCAACACTCGAAAGAAATGTTTTTTGAGTTGTTCGGCCTATAAAGGTATTTTGGTTCCTGGAGATTTCAAGAACAAATTTGTTCCATCATGATGATATGCTAACACTATAGCAATGAGAATCCGAAAATTAAGGGTAATATCTTTTTCTTTTTTATGGAGTAAACCTCTTATTACGGAAAGGGTATTTTATAGACCTATATAAACGAGTAAAATTTTAACTGTCATAGGTTCTTATAAAGAATGTATATCTTGACTCGAACTCGAGATTTTCTATACAAATAAAATCGCCCTTGCACACTATTTTATAGGGATAAACCTCGAATCAACAGTTTCAAGAGGATTTTTTACTTGGTTCAAGAGGGTTATTAATTAGCGATTTAAATAAACTATGTATCTTATAATTCTTGCTCATTCATAGTTTTCAGCCTTAGAGAAGAATTCTGTAAATGATGGAAAAAGTGAAATTAACAGCTGAGTGGTAGAAAATATAGAAAAATCAGAACCAAGACCATGAAAACACCAGTGAAGTTTGTTAATGACATCAAAAGGTCATAGCACATAAACATTACAACCCTGAAATAACGAGCTGAAATGTTTTAAAACCAAAACATTTTATTTTAATTAAAAAACTCAAAACACCAATCGAAATAACATTACAAAAACAAACATGACTTCCTTGGTTAAGAAGTAAAGTATAATGCTCAACACACAAGTTGGTCCATTTGTTGCCACTCAACAAGTTCTGGATTTTCGAAACAGGCTGAAATCATCAACATATCAGAAGAGATGCTGGATTTGTATCTTTAAATAAATACAAATTTGAATCTAGCCATCCATGATTATCTCTTCACCCCATCATTAATTTTTCCATCTTATAAGCTATTTATCACAAATGATTCTCTTATAAAAAATAAAAAATAAAAACAGTAAAAGGGATTGTAAAGATCATAACAGACGAAATTGAACATGGCTGAGATTAAAAAAAAAAAAAAAAAACCTAGCCTCCAGAATGGTCTGGACAAGGATAAGTGGGTGGCTGCTGATAACAAGTTGTAAGAAAATTAATAGATAAAGGACTTAACATTGAGGTAACTTGACCCACTGCGGCATCTCATTTTCCACCCAGAATGATTGAAGTAATAATTCCCCATTAAAAAAAAAACACCATCTGAATCAGAAAGACAAGTTGTCTGTCTGAAGAAACATTGAACCGGAGCCAATCCCATGGACCATAACTATATACTACTCCCCATTTGCAATCAAGATGCAGTTTTTTCTAGAGGGAATCATGAGTGCTTTGTTTGATTGCCTTCGCTGAAACCATGAGAGCCTTCCATTAGTGAAAACGACAGGTTTGTTTGTCTGTTTTTCTTTTTGTGTTTGGTTCTCTGTGTCGATGGTGATGTAACCTTCAAGTTCATGGTTTCTCGGCAAAACACAAATCCCGACAAAAAAAGTGGGTGGATATATTAACTGCACTGTAATTTAATATTGATCCGTATGTCGTCAATACCGTATTTCCGTATTGGTTGGTGTTTCTTTTTTTTAATTGGATAGAAACTTATTAGTTTCGGTGAATTTTAGCGGTTCAAATTCAAAAATAAAATTATTTAAAATTATATAATTTAATCTAAAAAAAAACACAATAATATATATTATGAACATGTGTAATATTATGAGAATATCATTATCAATTTTGCAAGGTCATTACATTCTCTGATAGCTTTGAAATTTTAACATAATTTATATAAATATATCAAGAGACTCATCGTAAAATTTCATCTCAATCTAACGGTCGGATTAAGAGATATTGATATTGTAAAATTATTCATTATTTAAAAAAAACATTATTTGCCCGAAACGGAATGAGCGAAACAAAACCGGAACGTTTTGGTTGATATTGGGCTGAAAAATTTAGAACAGGTCGGAATTTAAACCGAAATAAAAACAATACCGTTTTATTTCGTTTTTTAACTAGTACAAAATGTTTTGGTCATTTCGACCGAAACAGAATGAAACGGACAACCATGAATTTGATACTTAAGTGACCTAACTTGAGAGCAACATTTTCATACAGGAGATATCAGTCACTATTATTGTCATCATTTAAGTTATCTGAAAACTCTTTGAACTTGAAACTTGAAACTTGAAATTTGCACAGTTTTATATTATTTTGTGCTTGTTTTTTTCCAAATAGAACAGGGGTAGTGATTCAAATTCTTGAACCATCTTATCTAAAAACATAATCTCTAATAACTGATTTATATTACTATCAGTAGTGGACAAATGCCTGATCAGCTTAGCAGAGAATCCCTTCTTTCCATGTTCATACAGAGGATGTTCCTGCAATGCTGTAGCTCATATGATGACAGGGTGGTGCATTTTCTATTTTTTTCCGACTAAAAATCTGCTGCTGTTTGGGTTGCAGGAACATTCCTGTTGCCCTCCACGTGTCAGCTATCCATAGATCGATTGTGCTTCGTTCGACTAAAATCCAGAATTACACCCCACCTCTTTCTTTTGGATGATGAAAGTATTTCTTCTCACAAACATTCCAGCACCGTTAATCATTCACTGTCATCATCTTTTTCCCCCCTTTTTACAAATTCCCATGGCACATATCACTGCAATGCTGTAGTTAAACGTTGTCAGTTAAATTAGTTGATGTCAAGAAACAATCTAGCTCAAGATATAATTTATATTATTATTCAATATATTCTCTAAAGTGAAAGTAATTAAGACTTGAAACTTGCATTCGATCACACTACTTCATACTTAGTTTTTATCGGATAGAATAACTGTTGTGAAATTCAAATTCGTGATCGTTAGGTTAATAAGACTCTGATATTGACTAGTCGATGATCATCTCATCTAAAAACTCAATTCATATAGATTTGAGTTCATCCATCAACCATATAGATGTCATCACTTTATCTGAATTAGAAATGAAAATGGATATGGAAGTAAAGGAGAGATGGTGAAGGTGCAGGATGCCATGGACTTCTTTTGCTATCTCTAGGCTCAAACCAGGCACAAAGCAGATCATGAACCCAGACAAAACAAGCCTCAGAGCCTAAATAAATTAAGCCTAAAACAACTTCAACCCTAGATACCAGCCCAAGAAAGTAAATTAGATTGGCAGATGAAGCAATTTTGTAGTCTCTCGCCACGTGTTCTACCATTAAATAGAACATGCCCAAATTTTGGGTATCTTTTTTAATAGATATTGGGAGCAAATAAATGATTATATATTTACAAATTGCATGGGTTATTTTTTTTAATGCACATTAAATTTACTAATTTTATTCAATTTGATTCCTATGAAATTATTTCAATATTTTGACTTAAGTCACAAGTTTAATAAGTTAACTCGGGTTTGACATGAATCAATTCCCTCCTATTTTTTCTATTTTTTTTTTTTAATTTCAGATTAGTTTGATATTGAGCTTTGTAATTGTTTTGTATTTCTTTTATATTGAATATCTTGATCTAATGATCCAAATCGTTAAGTCTGAAATATTAACATATATTGACTCTATTTATTTTTTTATTCTTTTTCTAATTGAGCTTTTTTTTTTTATTTCAATTGGACTATGCAAAATAAAATTCAATATTTTTCTTTGGTGTTATCCCCATATCTTTACCCTAGTTGCGAGTTAGGTAGGTACACTTGGTTTATTATTAAAACATTGGATTTGATCGTAATTGAGATTCATATTTTTTTTATTTGTTTTTTAACAAAGCTATATTTGTCTCATGATATCCAGTCACGAGTTTAACTTGTTAGCTCGAGTTGATTTGATTTTTTTAATTATTTGTTTTTTAAATTTCAACGTTGAATTGGTTAGAATTTGGGCTTTATTTTTCTTCTTCTTCTTCTAAGGTTATCATTATTTCATTATTTGATTCATGAGATTGATAAGTTAACTGACTCTAGTAGTTTTTTGTTTTTTTAATTTAATATAGTTTTTTCTTCAATATTATATTTAATTGATTAACAACTAAACTTCTTAATTTATTTTATTTGTTTTCTATAGGGTTGTTATAATCTTATTACTAGAATCATATATTTGACAAATTAATCCTAGATCTAATATGTTATAGTTTCAATATTTAAAAAATAATCTCATTAAGTAAATACATCACCATATTAATAATTTTAAAAAATATATCATAATATGTATTATATTTTGAGTTTAAAATTAAAATTTTAATATAATATTTCTTTTTTTCCATGTATTCTAGACTTAATTTTCAGGTGTGGATCGAATTTTACGTTCCATCCCCCTTATGTGAGTAATGATTTTTTCTATTTATCAACATTTCAATGTAAAATTTACAGCAGTAATTACTTTTTTTTAATTAATTTGAAGAAAAAAAAAGCTATAATATGAAATCGTGTACATTTTCAATAATAATAATAAAAAAAAGGCTGATATTTTTACAGTAATTACATTTTCAACTCACCTCCGACAAAAAAAGAAAGAGAAACCCGACATTTTAAGGCATGACGGAGGAGGGAGGAGGCTGCAAATTCTCTCCATTCTCGCCATATTTGGATCTCAATAAACCCATAGGTTTCTCTTCCTTTTCTATTTCTCTCATATTTGGCATTCTTAGCATTCACTGTGTTTGTTTTTTTATTTTTTTTAATTAGTTTTTGTTAGAGGTCTTATACTACATCTATGGCAGTGCCTGGAATCTTGATTATCCCTCAAGATCTTGATTTTTAGATGTTGGGATTCGCTTTTCTCATTATTTTCTTTCAGTCTCAATACTGTAAATTGGCTGATGTAAACCTGCAAAACAATCATGGGTGTGTTTTTTTATTAATGAGTTTGCATAGATGGAGTTTGCTTTTGTTTTTCTTCATAACTTGCTAAATGCGATTCCAAAACACACTGTAGATATTACTAAAGCATTTTTTTTGTAAGAAAATATATTTTCAATGGGTTGCTTTCACGATTGATGATTGTTTAAGATAAGGACGTTGGATTCTTGGCAGACTTGAGAATTAGACTTGAAAATGCTGTCTCTTTACTTAGCTGAGGCGGAGAGAAATTTTGATTTTTGAGCCTTGAATCCCTTTATATTTCTGGCAGCTCCTCTTGGAAGTGCTAGTTTCTTAAAAAACTAGTTCAACCATCATTTCTGCTCTAGTAAGTGCTTCTTTTGTTTATTTTGATTCAGCTTTTCAGCTGAATTCCATAATGCCAAAAAATGAGCTTGAATTCTATGGGTTGCGAGGCTGTTAAAAATCGCTGTAGTTTGTGAAATAAATGCGAGTGCCTCTATTCATTTTTTTTCCACCTTTTACTTTTCAATTGCGTTGGAAGATTATTATAATTTTTATGAGCATTTATTTGATTTGACAAAAAAAAGATTAGATGAGGAGACTTATTCTTTCTGTTGTATTTGTGACATTTTTCCTTTCAGACTGGTGGCAGAATGGTGATATTGTGTACAGAGGTGATTCTCGAACAAATATTATAACATAAAAGGACATGGCATGCATTTGAGACATGGCTGAGGTAGCGGTGGAGTACCTCGTTAGAAAATTGAAGGATCGAATTTTATTTGAAACCGACAAACGAAGTGCGGCAGAATTAAATAGCATCAAGATTGAGTTTGAAAAACTCAGGCCATTTCTGAAAAATGCAGATTGGCGAAAGATGATGGTGGCTGACAACTCAATTGTGAAATGGGTGACAGATGTGATACACCTGGTGTATGAGGTTGAAGATGTCATTGACAAGGCTTGTGGTCGAAATAAAGCAGTCATATGGGTCTCTGTCCTCACTTGTTGATTTTGTGAGTGAATTTTTTAACTATGGGGCCACATCAAATAAACCGCAGATTAGTTACAAATCATTGCTGGTGCATGTCTCGGAGAAGTTTAAGGAACTAGAAGCTACAAGGAAGCATCTAAGCTTGTATGGAGACATCACTAAAGCCAGACGTGAAAACCTGATACAACATTCAAAGTCCTCCCATAAGCTTCCATTGACCAATATGATTGGAAGGAACAAAGAATTTATGATGCTCAAGGAATTGCTTCTTCAAGTGGTCGAGGCTGATAGGCCATATCTTGTTGCTGTAACCGGAAATGAAGGTGTAGGCAAAACAACACTCCTCCTAAGAGTGTATGAGAGTGTGCAGAAACATTTTGACTGTTCTGCCTGGCTTTCTGTTTGTGGCCGATCAATCACTGGAATTTTAAGAAACATGGCTGCAGATTTTTCCAGAAGCCATTCAGGAATGAAGTCGCTGAGTAATTTGGATAAAAAGGGTGACAAGGATTTAGCAAACATGATCCATGACTACTTAGGTGGTAAGAACTTCTTGCTAGTCTTGGATGGCTTAGATACCCTGGATACCTTTGAAAGATATTAAGTGTGCATTACCCCCTAGATGCAGAGGGAAGGTGGTGGTGACGACCAGTAATTCAGCAATTCCTGCAGTTATATGCAGGCGTGTTCTCCATCTTGATCCACTACTGGCAGAAGATGGTCTGGGGCTTCTTCGTGGACGAGCACTCTTGCAGCAGTATGTCCTTGGTGAGGTGCCTTGGCCCTCTACAGTGAAATTGGTTGAAAAGAAGATCTTTGCATATTTGTGAAGGCATCCCCCTATCTATTGCCACTATGGGGAGCTTGCTTTCAACAATCAACCTAGAAGAAGTTGAGAATTGGAATGAGGTCCTTCATATGCTGGAGGAAGCTAATCAGTGTATGCCCCAGTCCGATTCGATCAAGAAAGTCATCACAGTATGTTACTTTAGCCTGCCAGCAATGCTGAAATGTTGCTTCCTTTATTGTGGAATGTTTCCCCGCCATTGTGACATCCAATGTAAGAGGCTTATTCGGTTATGGGTGGCAGAGGGCTTTACAGGAAGACAGCTATTTGGGATAACAGAAGAGGAATCTGCCAAATACATCTTAGAAGAGCTTATCCAAAGGAATTTGCTTCAAGTGGCACGTGTAGGTATAAATGGGGAAGTGGTATCTTGTACACTCCTGCAGCCAGTGCATGATTTTATCTGTGACATGTCACAGAAGGACCAGATATTTTCTGTGTATGAGAGCACCCATCAGGTTTGGCCATTAAAGGCATCACATTTTGTTGCCATACATGGAGAAATTGATAATATAACACCTAATCCCCTCCCTAGAGAGATCCGTTCTTTCCATTTCTTTGGTGGCGGGTCAAACCAGACCGGTATCTTGTTGAACTTGGTATCAAAAGTCAAACTCCTGCATGTATTGGATTTGCAAAATATTCCTATCGACACCTTGCCTGATGAAATTGGTGATCTTGTTGAGTTGCGCTATCTAGACTTGAGGAACACGGGGCTACATGAGCTTCCATCATCCCTTCAAAATCTGTGTGAACTACAGACACTTGATGTTAGAAACACACCGGTAAGGGCTTTGCCTAGTGGCTTTGATAACCTCAAGATGTTGAAGCACCTTCTTCTTGCTGATTCATATGGCAACAGGGTGGTGAAGTTGGATGCTGAAATCATGTTTCTTAAAGACCTCCAGACACTAGCAGGTGTGAAACTTACACAAAATGTCGCTTTAGGACTTAACCACCTTCCTAAACTTCTGAAGCTGTCAGTGGGTGAAGTAGAAGGTGGAAAAAACTCTCTTTGTCTGTCAGAATCCATCAATCAGATGAAAGACCTCAATTCCCTGACCATAAAATGCGCTTGGAGGAAGGAAGTTCAAATACAGATATCAAATCCTCTTGACAATTTGGAGAAGTTACGTGTTGGAGGTTGGATTAGAGATTTGCAGATGTGGATAAGCAGGCTAAGCTCCCTCAAGTATTTGCATCTATGGGACTGTATGTTGAATCAAGACCCCATATCAAGCCTCCAGCATTTGCCCAATCTTGTTGTCCTTTCATTGTCCAAGGCTTTCAAAGGGAAGCAGATAAGTTGCGATAATATTGCTGGATATCCAAAGCTCAAAAGACTATCAATTTTTCACTTTGAAGAATTAGCTGAATGGACAAAAATAGAGGAAGGGATCAATGGAAAAGCTTCAGATTTTAACCATTGGTTGGTGTCGTAAACTAAAATTGCCTCCAAGAGGCCTTGAAAGTCTTAAAGATCTTGAAACACTGCAGTTAACCAGCATGTCTCTAGAATTTGCAGAAGAGGCAAAAGCGATCTCTCGTTCTTCAGGCTTAAACTTTTCAGTTGTTGAACAATTTGCTTCTCAAACTCGTCAGCAGAAAGTTACCTAACAAATAATCTTACTGCGCTATTGGCGGGGTTAAATGGGTTACTGCAAACTATTTTTACGAATTGCTTGGGCCAGGAAAACTACTCAGCAGAAACTGTGTTGTTATTTATTGTGGACACTTACAAAAGAAGAATGACAGTTTATGGATTTACTGGCCTCGTAATCCTCTGCCTTTTGATTTCATAGTGTCACCATATAGTGAACATCTTTGTCCTGTGCTACATTAACTTTTAATTACACTACTTGAATCTAATAAAATTCTCCTCTTTTACTTGATTCAAAATTCTTGGGTTCTGAGCTGGCTTGTTGCAGGTTATATTACTTTTTGGATGAATAATCAACGCATGAACTGGTTATGATATTAGAAATTGTCAAATTTAGAATCCCTCGGATACATTCTCATACAAGATTGGAATCGTGAGGCCACAAAATTATTGCTGTTGTTGTCGTCGTCGTTGTCATTGTCATTGTCATTATCATCGTCATCTTGTTAATGCACCATATTAAATCGAAATGGATCGAACTACAGAGGCAATCATCGTCAATCTCTCCCTCCCACCTCTCTACGAAACTGACACCTATTAAAATGGATCGAAACTCTTTTGAGCATGGATTCAACAAGAATAATCTACGCAACATAACTTTTTTTGCTCGGAACAATAGAGAGCCTGCACCAAACCTCAGATTACTGGAGACCCTTCCCTTTTTCCAATTGCGGCATACTCGTGGGAAGTCCTGGAAGGCGGAAACAGAAGCAGTTGAATTATCACAAAAAAAAAGAAAAAAAAAGAGAAGTGGATCAGAAACGAGGCTGGAACACTGGCGCTATCAAATAGCTTCCAGATAAAAAAATAATGTTTCGAATAGGAGCATTTTGAAGCTGTAAAACTACATCAGATAATTCCCAGATTAAGATAGGAAGACCTTCAAGATTGGACTTTGCATTCTTCTTTTCTTTCAGTGATGTGTTATTGTGGCTATGCACAAATTTGAGGACAAAGATCTTGAAATTATGCCTCTGCAAATTCTTTTATCGTTTCACTGGTTCTTGAGAGATTGGCTTATGTAGGTCGCACCTTAATTCAGAAGTCCTATATGTTCTGCCTAAACATGGACCCCAGGCGGTTGATGCCCTTCATTCTGTAATAGGGTGAAAATGGAACACTCCTTTCACTTTCTTGTTCAGTTGCGGTTTTCCATACCTGCTTGTTTGACAGATTTATGGACCATCCCATCATCAATACTCGCTTGGAACTGCATCTCGTGCTCATTATGAAGTCATGAATCTGACCGTTGTTCTTTTGTAGAGTTGCTTTCTTTCTTCTCTAATGGAACTGTTTATGATTTAGCCCTGCCCTTGGGTTAAAAACAGAATACAGGGAGCAAGATTGGCCCTCGGTACACCACACAGGGGGAAAATGACCAACTAATAACCGTTCAGAAGAACTAAAAAATTCGATCTTGAATGAGATTGAACTTAACATAACTCTTATCATTTCCAAAAAAATTTCCTCTTGATTCGTTTTGTTACAGAAAAAATAAGTTAGAAAAAACAAGCTCTTCAAAGTCATTCTTGATTTGTCTGAAAAGTGTATACATAATGCTGCTCTTTTAGGCTTCTAGCACAAGAATAGCTCTCATCATGATGGTAGTTTTTGTGGTTGACAAAAGTAAACTACAGCTGAAATGAGTAATATTAACATTGCCATGATACCATGCTTAAAGTTGAGGAGTCCTGCATCTATTCTTCTCACGGTCTCAAGTTCAGATGTGGAATCTGCTGATGCCACCTTAGTTTCACTAACAGGTTCTTGTTTCTGGGCCTTCTCTAGCTGTGTAAACAGAAAAGGAAACGATGAGAGGAATTTAGAACACAACGACTACTCCATAACACAGGTTCTAATAATTGCAGTACATGCAGAAACAGATAAAAGAATTGGGAAGGGTGCGCATTAGGAAGAAGTGAAGTCTTCCCAAGATTTTAGACACTGCAAGGATCATGGTCCCTTCTGCAACTTCCTATTGATGCCTTCTACATTTAATGGAGGTCAGAGGTGAATAAAATTAGGCTCGAAGGGAAGGCTAGGAGATCGCAAAGTTTCTGGACTAAATGTTCAAATTAAGGACTTCAATGTTGTACAAAGGACACAACAGGCCCTAAGAAGTAGAACTTATTCTTCATTTAAAACAAAAATAGTGATTTAGTCAGTATTTAAGACTCTTGAAACAAATAGAATAGTTTAGATTCAGGTGAAGACAGATTAGGGTTTCACCGCTTCCATTGATTAACGTGAAAGCCAACTTACTCAGAATGCATATAACACCCACCTCAGAAATAATAGCTGAGGATTTGGATACATCATGGTCAGTAAACAAAAACTTTTCACCATTTCCTTTGTTATGATACTTGGTGTCTACAAAGGTGTCTTTACTTGCCTGCTGTAACTTCATCACCAGAGTTTGGTTCTGCAGTGCTAGTGATGCTACCTGCATGTACAATAAAACACATCAGAAACAGAAAACCTAAGAGGAAATTTCTTGTAATTGCAAGCTCATACAGAATGGAATTCATGAATTTTTCTACAAAGTGGAGAATATGGAGAACTTTAAAGATAAATCTAAAGCAAACAAGACCAGCTATTCTCGGTCAAACAAGTATGCTTGCCTTTGGAGCTTCTTTCAAAACATTCTCCGATTCTTCAAAATTAAAAAGGAAAAAGAAAATAATATGGCTAGGTATCTTGCCAATGCTGTTTAAAGAATGGGAGGACAAAAGTCAGAGATCACCATCCTCTCACTTCTTAATAGTGAAATCTAGTATGATGAAGAAATAATAACAAACTGTGAAAAGAACTGAACCAACCTGAGTGATCCATCTTCCTTTTTGTTTAAGGCTTTTTTCTCTCTCTAATTTTGCATCAAACATTCTAGGCTGAAAACAGTTAATTGCTTTGGCAGAGTTAGTGCCAAAATTTACTTTCCTTCTAGGAGAATTGAGGTTTTAGTTGTTTAATTACCCTTTGTTCTATCCTTGCTTCATTTGATTGATCTTCTGTTTGTAGACCTAGGATTGTTCATATCCTAAACTTCATGTCTATTAAACTTGAATAAATTATCTTCTAGATTATAGCTTCTACCTAGTCTCTGTGTGCGCATCCATGTGCAAAATGACAGCTTTATTTATGTGTGGGGGTTGAAGAGAGATAGACAGAACACTAAAGAGTAATTATTTGATGAAATTCAAGAAATACAACATGACAAATAATTCATTGGTGGCCTATTGCCTTAAAAAAATTAATTTTCTATGATACCTAAAGATAAAAACTCAAAGTTTGAAAAACAGCAGTGCAGATTGAGATGATAATGAGGGCCAGAGAAAACCAGCACTGTTGCTAGAAATTAATTCCCAGGCAAGATAGTTATCAGATGAAAGTTGTGATAGGAAAAGTGTGGACCTGTTTATGAAGGCGCTCCCTTTCGATAGCAAGCTGCATCACCAAATCTGTTATCACTTTTGTCCGAATGCAGATATCTTTTGAAGTTGCCATTTTTTTTTCCTCGGCATGATTCAAAGATGCCTCCAAGCATTCAAGTCGGCCTCTCAAGAAGCTCAATTCTTCATTTAGATCTGCATTAGTTTCAGATAATATGATGCACTTATCCTCCACACTGTCTGCATGGCTTTCAGCTTTTGAAACTTTTGACTTCAAGCCCTCAATTACATTTTCCATATCTCTAATTGTAGCATACAGCATATTTTCCTTCTCCTGACTGGCATCTGCAGATGCCACAGCATGCCGGAGCCTAAAATCAGATTCCCTCAGCTCTCTCTCCAAGAAATCAACCCTCTCGGAAGTGTCTTTAAGATGGCCCAACTCCTCATCAAGTTTCATGTTAGTCTCTTCCAATAACTTTAACTTGACTTCTGCATTGTCTGCCCTGCTTTCTGCTTTAGATAGTGTTTTCTTTCACGGTATCAGTTACATTCTTCATTTCATTGATTTCAGAACCTAAAGCATTATGCTGCTCCTGAGTTGTTCTATCCGCAGAGACCTTTGCAGACAGCTGAAATTCAGATTCTCTCAGCTGGTTCTCAAGTGAAGTCACTTTCTCCCTCAAAGTGAAGGTCTCAGAATTAGCAAGGACTAAATTATTTTCAGCTTCTGACAAGCTGGCTTTTAAGCTATCAGTCTTTGCTACAAGCAGACTGAGTTTTGCATTGTTGCTATCAAACTTCTGCAAAGCAATTTCTTTAGCTTCCAGCTGTTCAATAGAATTTTCAAGCTTTGATCTTAACTCAGCTTCTCTCTTCATTAAACCATTCAAATTTAACTGGAATATTTGGAGTCGTCCCAGTAGTTCTTTTGAAATCCCCATCAAAACCTCAGCAGCATTTTCTTTTTCAAACCATTTTTCATAAACATCCATTGTTTCTTCCTCTATGAAGAATACTTCTTGCTGGATAGAGAGTACTCTATCTTTTAGCTCTTCTTCAAGTCGTCTTGATTCAGTTAGCTTCTTTTCAAAGTCCATCTCTCTTGCCAAGGACTTCTCCAGCATCCTCAAGAAATGCCTTTGTTGTTCTGCAGTTTGCATGTTGATCTTTGAAGTCATGCTTGACAGTTGGTTGTCTTCTAAGAAGTTTGAGCCCTTGTCAGTGCTCCCTGTTAAAATGCACACATAAGAATGTGAAGCAAGATAATTACAGCATGTAATTGATCTTTCCTTGACACCAAAGTTAAAAACAGTGAAATAAAAAAGCAAAAAGTTGTTTATTAGTCAAACATCAGTTTCCAAAGCAGCAAGATCAGCCTGTCAAATAAAGAATTCCCCGAAAATATTGCATGCATAGTTCCAAAATACCTGCATAAACACACATAAAAACCAACCAGCAGGCTGCACGATTCAAGAACAAACATATTGGCCTGGGTTTGTTTTCTAAGGCAGCCCAGCATCAAAGCAAGTGTAAATACAAATAAGTTGAATTTAAATTTTTGGAATCTATTATTGCTTACCATTTTCTTCCCCATGAAGACATGAAAATGTCCTTTGGAACTTGACAGATTGTGCCCTAATCTCTGAGACTTGATCTTTTGACTGCTTCAATGATTCTTGAGAATCACGCAACTTTTCTTCCAGTGCCATGAAAGTTCCCCCTGGTCCATTTGATGATATTATTCCACCAACCTCAAAAATATTTTCTTGTATATTCATCATTAACTTATCCAGTTCCATTGCCTCAGTGTCCAAAATCTCAGACAAGAAATCAAATTCCAAAGCCTTCTCCACTGAATCAGCCAATACATCATTAGATGAGGCATAGGCTTCAAAATCAGTTTTCTTTGGTTGCAACATGCATCATAAGCACGGTTAAGTTAACCAACTTCTCTGCAACGCAAGCCAAATCTAATTCAGCTCCTATCAGAATCCCACCTGCAGTTTCTAATTCTCTACTCGTGTCTCCATTAGAAGATGCCTCTACAACTAAGTCAGTTTTATCTGACTCAACATCCAGATCACGAGTTCCAACATCTTCAAGAGAAACATTAACTGCATGTACAGAAATCAGTATCCATGTTCATTGCACACTTGTCCTTCTAGCAGTCTCAAAACCTGAGTATCAACCATTAAAATAGTAAATAAAATGAATGGAAATGATGCTACTCAGAATACAAGTGTCGGTGGAATTAATGAGTATTGCTAAATGATAGCATGTCATAAGCTAGTAGGTACTGGGATAAGCACACAAATGGTGATCAATGCCCATTAAATAATAAATAAATAAATCAGTGCTACTCACGACAATTATAAGATGGCGCTAGTATTATTGCTATTTAATAGATAAGCTAACAGGACAATTACAAATGGCACTAATGATGTTGCTAAATAATAGTAGCGTGCCATAAGATAACAGATACTAAGAAAAACAGCATTGCATTACAAAACATCAAAGGCTGCTTATTTTACTTCTTACTTGAACTATAAACAATGAACAATTTGCTTGACCTTACTCTACAGCAATAAACATAATGCTCCAACGTAATTTGAGCAAGGCTCACACACAACTGGTGAGCAAGTCCAAAGGCATGAAATATTAAGTAAAGGTTTTCATAACCACATCTTTCAAGGCTAAACATGATCTCAAAGTCAAGCTGCATACACAACTTGATGTGTTGTCACTTGATTTTCCAAATAATGCATGAAAGTTAAATACACCTTACCATACCCAATTAAACCCCTTATGATATAATATATAGATGCCTTATATTACAAAGTTTACAAGGAAAAGAAGGGATTTTCACAGACTAGGGGTAAATGTAAAACAAGTATGTTGTGCTAAGAAAAGATTATCAGCCGAATAGAGCAAAGGGGGAACAGGTTTTGTGGCAGCCAAGCAGGTGAGAGAATATAGCGTAGGAATTTGCTATTTGAGAAGAAGTATTGTTGGTGTAAGTTGTTGTCTTGCCGTTTGGAAATCTTGAGATATTTTGTTGTGAAAGTCTTGGGTTTGATTGGGACTTTGGGTTTGTGAGTGTGAGGTAGTCTTGGAGGTTTAGAAACAAAAATTCAGTAACAGTTGTGGCCTGAAGGGGTAATCACAATAAATTTTGAGTGCCGTTTATTTTGTGTTATTGTTTGATTTGTGTGGGTTCTATACAAGATGATCAACTACCAAAAAAACAAACAAACAAGTCTTTAATAAGTGTTAGTGCTATTCTTAAATGAGATCCAAGCCAACTTGCTGCCAGCCCAAATCAACATCAGAAATTGATATAAAATGCTGTATACAATACACGCTACAACCTCAAAAATATACTTCTTATGATTCATATCCCAAATGCCTCAGAACTCTATCACATAAAAGATACCATCACCATTACCATTACACAACTTCACTTAGGGACTCTGCAATAGTAGTGATATCATTTCTAGTCAATTTCTTGGGTAGACCAGCACAGCCCCTCATCAAAATATGGCATATAAAGATGGTAAGGGACTACATCTTCAAGTGTTTCATACATATACCAAAGATGCATTAAAACTCCAAAAATACCACCATCATTTACTTAGATGACTTGGCTAGGGGGGGCTGTTTTAAATGGCCATTGTATCATTCCAGTTATTTTCATATTTAGAAGCCCATGTTTATTAGGGAGCCACGGTGCCATTTAGTAAACTTAATTCTGTGAATCACAGTCTAATTTCAGCTTCAAAATAACCTAATCATTGCATAAGCCAGTCCCTAATTTCATATACCTTACATCCTAACAACAACTCCTCACCATGCCGTAAACTCAATATTCTCAAAGATGTGCTGCAAAATTCCAAGTGCAAGACTAGTGTCATTGTTCTCCTCTAAACAAAAAAAAAATAATAGGACCGGGTCACGATCCAAAGTGAATAACCAATTCCCAGCACTTCACAAGAAAAATTAGATGCAATTTACTTTCGTAGCAGCAATTAAATATCTCAAAGGCCCGCTTACTGTAATAAAACTCATGCTTTCAACATTACAACAGCTAGTTCACACTGAAATCTAAATCTAACTGGATCTACCTCCTCATTCCAAATCCCACTCACAATCAGTTCTCACTGCATTTACCTCCCATTCATCAGAGCAAGCAAGCAAGACAATCACGCCTACCCTTCAAATTTCTAGACTTGGTTATTGTTTCACTCAGGCTTCCTTAGGTTCCAGTTTCGGCTGATGATTGATTCATTGAATAATAGTAAAAAAAATATATCCATCCCTTCAATGAAAGAACTTCATTAATAATTTCAAGATCATTAACTAATCCACATCAGGGTCACTTGCTTCCACTGCAAAACAAAACAAAAACCCTCTAATCTGAAAAACTCAAAAAAAACCCCAAAAAGCAATTGTGCAATATTAAATCAGTCTTATCTCCATCTGAAACTCTAATAAACAACAACAATCTTCCCATAACTGTATTTTTTTTAAAAACCTCGGATATGCCAAAAGGAAAAACTGAACAGAACAAAAAAGAATCTGACATGCCCACATAATTTTCTGTCACTCTCGACGAGAGAAGAATAGAAAAGACATAAATGATTGAAGAGGGTACCCTTTAAGAAAGACGAGGCTGAGTTGTGCTGACTGCTGACAGGTAAATAGCAAGTACCGTAAAGAAGAGAATATAGGTGTAGTGTTGATCAAAGAGGAAAACAATAACAGTCTACTTCTTGTTGTCGGCTGTTGCTACTGGTTAATGATGCCTGTCTTCTTCACAGACATAGCGGGGTTGAAGGCAGACAGGCCAGTTAAAAACGAAGGTGCAAACTTCACATCCTCATGTTAACGTGCTTTTAGGACTTCTTCACACCTGTCCCTCCAGTCGAGAGAGTGACACGTGTTTTCTTCCCCTCTTTCTTTTTTAACTGCATTTAATAATATTTCTTTTGTCAATAATTTTGGAGAAAGAATTCGATTTTAGAGGGGGCGGGAGTTATTTTTACAAGTGTTTTTGAAAAAAAAATTTATTTTTAAATTTAAACTAATAAAATTTAGTGTTTTTGAGATCAATTTGATGTCTTTTGATGTCAAAAATAATTTAAAAAAAATTAATGTATTTTTAAACGAAAAACATTTTAAGAAACAACTGTAACTACACTTCCAAAAAGACACTTAATTTCGATTTGGCGTGTGCTTGTATTTTTTTTGTTTATTCGTTTTTCTTTTTTTATTGTGGGTATAAAAATAATTAAAGATGCTTGCTTCACATCTTCTCCGATTCAAAGTTATTACCAAGAAAAAACTAGTGTTAATTGAAATAATAAAATGGAAAAAAATCATTATCTTTTACTATTTATTTATTTATTTTAATTTATAGACTATTAAAATGAATATTAGGGGTTTATTGAAGATTGTGTATACCATAAATCTAGAGGGTCCAAGAATTTCTAATGAGGACTAAAATATCATTAAAAGTAAAATATAGAGATTAAAATAGTTTTTTTGTAAAAATGTAGAAGATAATAATGAATGATTACAAAAATTCATCTTATGTGGACCAAACACAACACAACACGTGCAATCCAATACTGATAAGGAGATCAAGATGAATCACAAGGACCAAAACCCTAGTAGGCTGATTTGATTTCTTCTGTGGCCCACTCTTGCAATTGTCTAAGCCCAAATGAAGCCCAATCTAGATTTAGTTAAGAAAGTTCTGGGTCCATGTTCAAGTCATCCATGTCAAGATTGGTTTACATGAAAATCCATTTACTACAGTCTTCCTTGAGACTAGATGATAATACGATGGAAAATATTTATTTGTAATTTTGATAGTTTAATACTAAAAATTAAAAAAAAACAATTATTTTAATATATTTTTAGACGAGAAACATCTTACATCACAATATAAAACGTGCTAATTAGCTAAAATTAAACTTAAAAAAATTAGCTATAGTGGTGAAGGAATATTGCTTCTTTTCTTGACATTCTTAATATTATTTCTACATAAATAATTAAAGTATATTCTTAATATTATTTAAAAATAAAAATTATTCTTGACCGATTCAAAAACATGTGCTATCATTTAATTAATTAAAAAAACTAAGCTAAAACCCTACGAAAATTAGGATATTTTTAATAATAAGGTTTCAATAATCATACTGTCCTTGAATATAAAACATCAAGGCAGCCTGTTAGGACTGCAAGAGCATACGTCTTCTGACCAAACTTCATGGCACCATAACTAAGTATACCAAGAGAGACTGAGACTAGTTTCGATGCTAATAATAATAATAATAATAATAAATGGTTTATATTAGTCAAAATTACTATAGATTGTTAATTGATTCATTTATTTTAAATTTCATAAAATTATTGAAAATACTTTGAACATTTCAAAAATAAAAAATGGTTCAAACATGGATAGCTACGTAGATTAGACCACATGGATATTAGATAAGCATCCACGTTAGACTTGGGTGCATGCTATAAGGCTCTGTTTGGGAGTGCGGTTGCGATAACTTTTTCAAAATGTTTTTTATGCTGAAATACATTAAAATGATATTTTTTTTAAAAAATTATTTTTGACATCAGCATATCAAAATGATCTAAAAACACTAAAATATATTCATTTAAAATTTTTTTTTCAAATTTCAACAAAACACCAGTTGCAACGCTGAGCCAAACAAGCTCTATAGTCCACACCGGTGCTCTATCTTATGTTCAACGCGTATCTAACACCTTTCTAGGAAAGAAATTTGTAGAAATGGAATATTAATATTTATTAATATTAAAAATATTTTAAAAAAATAATAATATTTATCATCAAAAATCCCTCTTTTACGTGTCCCTCGCGTCCAAGCGAAAATGATCGCTTGATGGTGAAACCAGGGGGGGCCCATTCCTTGCTTTCTTATGACTTTTTCTTGGGGCCATCTGGGCTCATGGGCCCACACCCTTCACCATCACGCCCCATAATTTCTCTCATGCCTCGGACACCGGCACATGTGAAAAGGAAATTTAGCTGTTGTTTGATTCCCAACAAAGCAACTAGAGCGTGAGGAGGATTCACAATAACCTCTCTTATATTTCACCGCTACTATATATAATGAATATTTTGTCATTTCCATAAAGGGAAATTACATGTTTTTGGACCGTAGTTATTTTAGTAATTTAGCTAGGGGTGTCAATCATTATTTATTCAGGGTTATTTCAACAATAAAATAACTAAAATACCTTGAAAAGTCAAAAGATTAATGGTTTCGGGTAAGGGTATTTAGGACTTTTTATGCAAGACATTTAGCTCATTGTTTTGTGGGATATTTGGGTTTTTAAGCATGGATTTTGTTGTTAATTGTAAATTTAGTTAAGAGTAGTATTATAACTACTAATGAAAATAATAGTTTTTTTAATTGAGAATTTTTTTAGTACGAGAATAGAAATCACCAACGTGTTGGAATCATCATACACTTAGGGTGGAGCATGCTAAGATTTTCATTGATCTTTTTTATTCGCAGTTATAATTGTTTCTCGATGTCAAAAAAACATGTTAATAAAACTTATACATTAATTGTTTTTGTGTTATAAGAAAATTATTCGACCTATAACGAGACGTGTTGAATAAAAAAAATTAACACTTTTGTTTTTTTATATTTATTGGCGTAGATGGTTCTCAATATATTTAATTAAATACATGCATAGACTTTCTAAATTTACAATTAGATTTAAAAATAAAAACATTTGACAAGCTTGCGTATTTATTTATTTATTATAAAAAAATATTATTTAATCTAAATTACGTATAAACAATAACTAGTAATAAATTAATCTTAGATATCTCTCATGAATCAATAAACTTGCAACCCGTGAAGCTAATAATGTATGAGGTCATTCCATTAAACTGTGTGGTCTAGATTCCAAGGGATCTCAAATCATGAAGCTCTTTTTTTCAGCTGGTTCAACCATAACCTCATGTTTATTATAGAATAATAATAATGCGTAATCATGATTAAGAGGTCAATAGTAATGCGTAATCATGATTAAGAGGTCTTCCATGTTTTGATCATGGTGATGAAGCCTGACTATGGTTAAAAAGAAAGAGAAAGGACAAGATTTAACTAATGGGGTTGGGGAAATGGTCTCCAAATTTATTACTAGATTTGGACATAATTGCCGAGGTGGATGCCACTTGATTATAATATTTTTCAGTCCCCTTACTTGTTAGACTTGTCGACAGTGACATAACTATCCCTGGTTTACGTGACAGACGGACGGTTCTCTTGGATCCCGTCTCCATTATTACATCAACCTCAATCTCGTCAATTATTATCAAAGATTAGGTATAAGTGTATCGCTGAGTTGTTTCTACAGTATTTTGATAAGAAATATATCAATTTTTTTATTAAAATAATATTATTTTTTATTTTTTAAAAAAACATTTTTGATACCGGCACATGAAAATAATTTAAAAACATAAAAAATATTTAATTTAAAATAAAAAATAATTTTTTTTTCAAAAGCGTTTTTGAAATGTAATGTCAAACAGGGTTAAGTGACTGTTTGGAAGTGTAGTAGAGGTTACTTTTGAAAGTGCTTTTCATTCAGAAAATTATCTAAAAACATAAAAAATATTCAATTTAAAGTAAAAAAAAAATCATTTTTTCTCAAAAAAGTTTTTGAAATGCAATGTCAAACCGGGTTTAAGTGATTGTTTAAAACTGTGGTGGAGACTACTTTTGAAAATATTTTTTGTTTAGAAATGTATCCAAATGATAGTTTTTTATTTTTTTTAAAATTATCTTTGGCATAAGCACATGAAGATAATCTAAAATACAAAAAAAAAATTAAAGTAAAATATAAAAATAAAATTTTTCAAATTCTTTCAAAATCATTTTTGAAATGTAATGTTAATCAGGGCTAAGAGTTTGTGATTTTTTATGGTTAAGATGAAGGTCATAAAAAATGTCTTTCTAACATGACATAAAAACATATAATATATATGAATTAAATTGATACAAACAGATTATAAATTTATCATTATAAGTGTTTTTTTTCATGCATAGTTCATACAAACAATAAAATAATTTCATTAATAAAGATAATTTGAGGTTATTCTCATTAATGAAGTTTAGGCAATAGCACAAAGATCATTTGCTTAAAATGAGGTTAGACTCTTTGTTTCCAAAAGAGATGGAAAACTCGAATCGGTGAGATAATGTATAACCATGGATGTCAATTAGTGATTTTGCCCTATTATTATTATATGAACTCGAGTCCTGTGATTGTTAATATAATAATTACTAAAGACTTATATAATCATTAATTTTCAAAATTCATAAAATTAATCGAAATAAGCGCAAATTAATTTGAATATCTATGTTAATCAATTTCACATGGTGGTTAACTACCTTGTTAATTGCATATTGCATAAATTACACATGAAAAACTATGTCCATCCCACAACAATAATATATAGGAAAATCTTTTTCTTGGACTTAGAATATATTTTTATCGAGAATTAAAAGGATTATCATATTTCTAATGCAAATGTAAAATTAAGAGTAAAAGAACCCATATGTGACCAGCCGTTCAGGACAAGGTGTCTTGTCAACACCCCTTAGTGGTGACCACTGACCTCACGAGTTTTGGCTCATCCATGACGAGACATGTCCCTGGTTGGTGCTAGCTGCGGCTAGGAAGGCATGAAAGGCCAGGAAGAATTTAGGGCTAGGATGGCTCTTGGTATTAAATAATTTATTTTCTTTTCGTTTTTTCTTACAGAATGTTCGGGAAAGGAGAAAAACATTAGAAAATATATTTAAAATTTAATATGTGACGTGGATTTTAAATTAAATAGTAATTACAGTTTAGAATTTATTAGACTTTAGTGGTGGATCAATCAATCATCATGAAATGGATGCAAAAACTATATTATATATAAAAGCTTTTATTCTAATTAAAATATGTTTAATGAAAAGTTTATGGGTTTTCGTCCTCATAAAATAACCTCTAAAATTTGGCATAAATTAGAATATTTTTTATTTTTAAGAGAATAAAAATTTATAAAACAATTATTTTAATACTTAATCAATTATAATAATAAACATATATCGTATTAGTTTTTCATTATATGCTTTAAAAATAAAATAAAAAACAAAAATATTGGATTCGGTGCCTCCTGGGGTGTTTAAATATCGATCATTCACCCCCCTTAATTGACTATATTTGTGAATTTTAAATTTAATTTATTTCCTAAACCAAGTATATTTTTTATTTTTATAGTCAATTAGTATTTTCAATTAATATTTTAGATCGTTTTAATATTTCATATATTTTTATATTCAATGAAATTTAATAATTTATTGTCGATATTAACCTTGAAATTAATTAGCGAAAACACACTATAATTGAGGATAATATAATTGGACAACTCATGGTAAAGGGAACTGAAGTGTGAACTCTTGAGGTAGAAAGTGAGTGTCAATGAGGAAGCAAATCTCCCATCTCTTTGTTCCTTTCAGTTTGCCTTTTTAAAGGGAATGATCAATGGCTTTATTTCGTCCTCGTCGGTCCAACCTCCATTATATAGTTTTGTTTTTATATTAATAAATTTCGACCTTCACATGTAACACGTTGGATTTTGGACTTTTCTGATTCGTGGTCTAGCTATACTACTTTTCTGTTTTTATTTTAATTTTTATTTTAAGTTTAAGTTGAATATGCTTTGGTCAAATAAAATAAAATTACCCGTTATCAATGATTTTGTTTTCACACCAATAACTGTTGTTTTTCCCCATGCAGCTTGTTGCTAGACTCTTTATTTTTAAGGTTTGTCATTATATTTTAAAAATATTTTTTTGAAAAAAATTAAAAAATTATTTTTACTTTTTTACTTTAAATTAAAAAAATTATATTTTTGGATATTTTGATATACTGATGTAATTTTTTTTTAAAAAAAATATTATTTTGTTATATCTCTAAACAAAATAAATTTTTAAAAACAATTTCAAACATACTTGTTAAATAACTAAATTGCCTTTAGAGACAAAAGATTATATGCTTGTAGTTTGTAGTTTGTATATATATATTAAGTTACTGCTATAATACTAAAATGTCCATTATGTAAAAAAATCAAAGCTTTTGATTAATAGATATTTATGTTTTTTCAAGGTATTTTTTTTTGTTTTAGCAAAGACATTATTTGTATTTTATCAAAAATAAACTCATATTAAATACTTGTTTGAGAGTATAATTAAAGTTGTTTTGGTTTAGAAATATATTAAAATAATATATTTTTTTAAAAAATATTTTTAATATCAATACATCAAAATAATTTAAAAACCACTAAATTTTTTAATTTAAATTTAAAACTAAAAATATATATAATTTTTCAAAATCACTTTTAAAATACAAGACAAAATACCTCTAAATCTTAAAAACTATTGGCATGTGTGGCGGCTTTCAATAGTTAAAACCAAACCATTTTGTTGGGTAGTTAGATGCGCCCCCACGTATACTTTTAATAGGTGTGACACATGTTATCAATCGGTAAGTGGTCTGTAGCTAGTGATTTCTTTTTTATCTTTTCTAAAAAAGAAATTGTTGATTTGGTTTTTCTTCTCCTTGAATCTTAAATAATATTTTTGTTTCCTTTCAATCTGGTCATTGGATTTCAATTTGTAACGTATTATGCTTTTTAATTTGATCTTTATTTTTTAATTTTTTATTTTTTCACTTGACCCTTTTATATATATTTTTTAATTTCACCCTCCCGTCTAAGTTTATTTTGTTATATTGGTTTTTAATTTGATTCTTAATGTTTGTTTTTTTGTTGGAGTTCTTTTTTTCTCTCTTCACCCTCCAAACAAAAAATGTGTCCTTTTACGTTTTGATTTCCTCTTTTTTCCCCTTTTGAATAAGTGTTTTTTATTTAGTCTTTCAATTTTTTTTTATTTGGTCCTTATTCTTTGCATTTCTTAATTTTTTTTATTGACTTTTAATCTCACCTCTTAATCCAAGCTCATGTTGTATTATTTTTTTCAATTTGTTTTTCAATTTTTTTGAGCTATTTTTTTTTATTTAACCCTCTAATCAAAGAAATTTAGCTGTCATCTAATTTATTTTATATTTTAATTTTTACCCTTTATTATTTTAATTACTATTTATTTTATTATTTTAAATATTTTCGTGTACCTGGTTTTTTCTCCGTTTCGGTTTTTAGTGTTTATTGGACACCTCAATTGTTTTTCAATTCATAATCTCAATGTTCTTTTCGAAGGTGTCGTTTTTATAAAAAAAATAGTAGTTTGTTTAATATTTTAATTGTTTAATAAAAATAAAATTAATTCATCAGTCCCAGTATCAGTCTCAGTCTCAGTCAAAATTATAGTTTAAATTAATAATTATTTTTATTTTAAAAAAAACATATTTATATCACTTAAATATTATTGTTGTATAAAACGAGTTATAAACTCGCAGCATAACGTGTGCCGTACCTGGTTATCCGCTAAAACACCATAAAGAAAGAAAATAACATGAACAACCTATAATGCTGCTGTCTGATGTCAGGACAGAGACATTGTTTGCTGTCATTAATTTTCATTAACAGTTCTTCCAAAATCATCATTACAGTTTTACAATAAGTAACCACCATATCGACAGTTAGAATTCTACAGAAAAAAAATCCAAGTATGCCACAAGAAAAAGACCTGCTCTTTCCTTGCAGGCATCATCATTTTTCAACCTTAGTCATTTCTTCTTTATATATGATCATTTTACAGACAGAACTGAACATACGACAATTTTCTTTCTTTTTGGCTGTTGCGTGTGTGGTTCTCTTTCTCTTTCTTTCTTTTGATTGATTGATTCTTTCTTTTATAGATCAAGAGCCAAGACATCAAACATATGACATCTCCCCCTCCCTCTTTGTAATAAACACCACTAGTTTTTATCTTCTTACTTTTGGCTCCTGTAGTCCTGTCAAATCCTCGTCTTTTAAAGCTCTCAATCTTTGATTGTTTCTCCTCCGGGTCTTCAGTAGTTGTTGTTTCATCTCTGGAAATTGATTGTTTTAGTCGTTGTTTTGGTGAATTTAAAGATTTGGCCATCTGGGGTTTTTGTTTTGATAACAAAGATCATAGCTTTGTCTTTACAGTTTAAAAAGGTACAGCTTTGATGATTTGAATTTAATATTCAAGCTTCATTTATTGTACAGTTTTGAAGCTGATTTGGATTTTTTCCTTCTTTTTATTGTCACAGATATCTTTGCAGTAGATACTTGGAGGCTGAGCTGCTTTGTAGATTTTGTGTAAAGTTTGAAATTGTGTTTGGATAAATTATTTGAAGAGAATAGAAAGATGACAATTGGAAATAATCCACCAAAGAAGGAGAGGAAATCAAAGAGGATCAAGCCCGTTGATGAGAATGCTCCTTTATTGCCAAAAAGGCAAGAGGATGTTGGTTTTGATGAGTTTAATGGAGCTTCCTTTACTGGGGCGGTGTTTAATTTATCGACTACAATAGTTGGTGCTGGAATCATGGCATTGCCGGCCACCATGAAAGTCTTAGGCCTGGTTCTCGGGGATTGCCTTGATCATCTTTATGGCCTTCTTGACAGAGTCTTCTATTGAATTGTTGCTGAGGTTTAGCAGGGCAGGGAAGTCTGCTTCTTATGGAGGACTTATGGGGGATGCTTTTGGAAAGACTGGAAGGATTCTCTTGCAAGTTGCTGTTTTAATCAATAACATTGGTGTACTCATTGTGTACATGATTATTATTGGTATGAGCACTTTCCATCATTTGTGTCGTTAAATTGTTGCTATATTTCTATTTTCCCAATAACCGCCTCATGTTCTCGTGAAGTTATATGTTGTCAGTGGATTTTTTTTTGCATTGTTTTGTTTATGTTTTTTGTGGTTCTTATTTTTGTTCCACTTGGATCACGCTGAGTTTTAGTTGTAAGACCTGAAATTTGTTTTGTGTTTGCTTAACTGAAGGTGATGTGCTGTCTGGAACATCTTCAAGTGGAGCTCACCATGCAGGTGTGCTTGAAGGGTGGTTTGGAGAACACTGGTGGAACGCCCGTGCCTTTGTTCTTCTTATCACAACACTTTTTGTATTTTCTCCACTGGCTTGCTTTAAGCGAATTGGTAAGTTGTCATGTACTCGATCAGAAAGAGTTTATGTGTTACCTGCTGCTGCTTTTTCCCTCCATGTGTATCTTCATCAACTCCAAAGGAAAAAAAAATGATTTAGCAATTTTTTGACGCCGAATCACAAGTTACATCTCCATACTTTTGGCACTTTGAACAGGTTCTGGTGATTTGGAGTGGTCTGATGGCATTCTTTACTAGTAGTTCCTTTTTTCCTCCTCTTATTAGTGAAAGAGCAATTATTTACAGGAAACTTTCGATGTACAAGGAGCTACAGGAAGAGCGTAAATTGTAAAATGGATGATAACATGCCTTTCCTCTTTTCAAGTTTCTTTTTATTTTGAAAGGGTTATGACTAATATTATTTGTTCTAGTCATTTTGTTCTTTGACCTGTAAACTATGCTTGATATGAATGCTTTTAACTTCAATATAGCATATATTATTGACTGACTTGTCCTGCTATTTTGCTTGCTTTGTTATGTGGAATGTGAAAATTATATCTTTTCCAGCACCATTTTATCCCATATTAACATTTAGTTGCTTGTATAAGTAATTGCATCGTTGTTTTGCCCTTCATATCTGTTTCTTCATATGGAGAGTGATTTTGCCATTTATCTTTGCAGATTCCTTAAGTTATACATCTGCCTTGTCAGTCGCTCTAGCAGTTGTATTTCTTGTCATCACTGTGGGGATCACAATCGTCAAGCTGTTAAATGGAAGTATAGCAATGCCCAGATTGATGCCCGATGTTACAGATATGACATCCTTCTGGAAACTCTTCACTACAGTCCCTGTTCTTGTCACTGCATTTATCTGTCATTACAATGGTATGCAATATTTATCTCAAACTCACCTGGGAGCTAAAGTTTTCCTAATCCTGTCTTCTTAGAATTGGTGATCGATAAAAATAGGATGTAGGATGATGAATATTTGGGGAGTAGTAACACTCTTAGCAACTGCTAGCAACACCCTCCGAAAAAACAAAGTTGAAGATGCATGTATTCTCTACTTTTAAGCAGCATATTAAGAATTTTCCCATGTAGTCTGAATTCTGAGTGATGTCTTGCAATATTCAGATAGTTTGTCTGCTCATGAACCGAACACTTTCCTTCATAACTCTACTCAATAACCTTTTTAGTTAAATTTGGTAATATCTGTGCTTATGATTGGTTATAGATCAGTAAAACCTGACGTGAATTTAAACCAGTGATTAAAGTACTGATCTTTGAGTGTGTCATTTCCAGTTCACAGCATAGATAATGAACTTGAAGACTCTACTCAGATAAAACCAGTTGTGAGAACAGCACTAGCTTTATGCTCAAGTGTGTACATAATGACAAGCATCTTTGGGTTCCTTCTATTTGGTGATGGAACTCTTGATGATGTGCTTGCCAACTTTGATATGGACCTCGGCATTCCCTACAGTTCTCTGCTTAACGATGCCGTTCGTGTTAGCTATGCCGCTCATCTTATGCTAGTGTTTCCAATTGTCTTCTTTCCATTACGACTCAACTTGGATGGCCTACTCTTTCCTTCAGCACGACCTTTTCATCAGGCAAACATGAGGTTTGCACTTATCACCATTGGGCCTTATCGCTACAATCTTCTTGGGTGCAAATTTCATTCCAAGCATCTGGGATGCTTTCCAATTCACTGGAGCAACTGCTGCAGTTTGCCTTGGTTTCATTTTTCCGGCTTCCCTTACTCTCAGGTGAGTTCTTCACTGGCATTTGCAGTTTCAGCTGTTATCCTTTTCTTTTCATGATTTATTTCTCTTTAATGTGTTGCTATAATTTATATGTTGTAGTTTGTAGATATCCCATTCAGGATAAATATTGACAACTGATTTGATCAATAACTTTCTATCGTAGTGATTATGATAGACTCATACAAACTATGAAGAGAGATTAACTTGCTAGCCGGTGATTTCCTGTGAAATAACATCTTTTGAATTGACTTGAATTTTGCTTGGAGTTCAAACCTGTTACAGAATAACATCTTTTCATTCGTAAATTTTGAATTTTTGAGCCTTCCAACATGCTGCAAGTGGTTTATACTGTTAAAGATCCATCTCAAGTAAAAGTTTAAGCTGTTAGGTGAGGCCTCATAATATGATTTATATTATTTTCGAACACCTCCCCTCAAGTGAAAAGCATTTTGGGTTTGAAACTTGCATAGACCCACACTATTTTGTGCTTGGTTTTTTTATCAAATAGAATCATGGTGGTGAGATTCGAACTTGTAACCGCTGGGTCAACAAGGCTTTGATAACATGTTAAGAAACTATCTCATCTAAAAGTTTAAGCTGTTAGATGAGGTCCCAGAATATGATTTATATTATTCTCTAACACATAGCTCTGAATTTTTGGACTCTTTCGAGGATTACAATCTCTTATAGGCTTTACATAATCTTTTTGAACAAGAAAAAATGGATAGCTGTGGCAGAACAAGAATATATTTTCCATCGAGTGTGTATCATTGTTCTATATAATCCTGGAAAACTGCTTAACCAATTTATGTATTCTATCGCTTTTGCCTTGTTTCAGGGATCGCCACAATATAGCAACGAAAGAGAGACAAGATCTTGTGTGTTTTTATGATTGTGCTTGCCGTCTTCTCTAATGCGGTGGCCATATATAGCGATGCCTATGCCTTGATCAAAAGGAATCCCGTCGCATCGTGAATGATCTTCCTAGCTGTTCAAAGTTGGCGAAAGGACTCAGATGCGGCCATTTTTCCAGTGCTAGAGGCCTGATTGGCACGAGAAATCTCAAGATGGAAAATGGTAGTCCCTCGACAATATGCAGCTAGAACTTCAATAAGAACACTGAATCGATGTATAAAATCATTTTTCTGGAGTATGTGAGATCTATCCTTTTGAACCTCCTAGTATGTGCATTAGTGTGCTGCTTTGTGCTTGAATTTGTTGTTTTGATGAAAATGAAACAGTAAAAATAAAGATTCATGATATGCATGACTTTGCTTTCATCTTTCGGTGAAGGTTGTCAATTCTGTTTCGGTTGGTGCTTCGTTTTTTCAATTGGAATGGAATGTTTCAGTTTCGAAGCGTTTTGACATGTCGTTTTGGGTTGTACTGTTTATATATATATATTAATTCAAATTTTTTTTAGTACAAATCCAAAAATAAAATTATTTAGAATTATGAAATTTAATCTAAAAAAGACACAATAAAATAATTGTTCTGAATAAAATTATGAACATATATATATATATTAATTCAATTGTTTTTAGTACAAATTCAAAAATAAAATTATTTAGAATTTTGAAATTTAATATAAAAAAAGACACAATAAAATAATTGTTCTGAACAAAATTATGAACATGTATAATATTATGAGAATGTTATCATCAATGTTGCAAGGTCATTTATATTCTCTGATTGCTTTGAAATTTTAACATAATATATATAAATATATCAAGAGACTCCTCGTAAAATTTTATCTCAATCTAACGGTCAGATTAAAAAATATGATTGATATTATAAAATTATTTAATAATTATTCCACAAAAGCACTTCTTCCGTGGAATAGAAAACAAGGAGATATGGAGAAAAAGTTGTGGTGAAGATCATGGCGATGGTGTTGTGAACGAAGGTGTATTTGTGTTTGAGTACTATAGTAACAAGATTATCAATTATATTCTAGCTAGTATGTTTTGATTTGAGGTATTTCGTCCTGCAATTTTGAGGTTGTAATGTTCATATATATATATATATATATATATATATTGAAATGACTCATTTTTAGATGTTAATTCAATAAATATAAATTTAATTCAAATCTAAAGATAAATTTATTTTAAATTATATAATTTAAATCTAATATAAATAAAAAGTGAAAATTGAACCAATATGCCCGATCAACTCCATAAATTCAAAAATAACCGGACAACCAGTAAAAATATAGTTGATTGAAAAAAATAACGTATTTTTTTATATGAAATTATGTAATTTATATTTTAAACACAAGTAAAAAAGTGGAAGTTGAACCAATATTACCTTATTAACTTGATGAGTCCAAAAATAATCTGGACAACTATTAAAGATATAATTTGACTAAAAAAAAATTAAAATGGCATAGTTTTTATAAATTAAATTGAAGTTATGTAATTCATATTTCAAATACAAGAAAAAAAGTGGGAGCTTAACTAATATGACTTGATCAACTTAGTAAGTCCAAAAATAACCAGGACAACTAGTAAAAATATAGTCTGACTTAAAGAATAATTAAAATGACATATTCTTTTAAGAAAAAAATTGAGACAACAATATATTTGACTGTTTCGAGTCAACATGGGTTAATTTTTTAAGCTCATTTATCAATAAATCTATTTTTGAATGATAAAATTGAAAAACAAATCAATCTAAAAAACACACATAAAAAAAACCCTTTCAAAACAAAATTATAAATTTGAATAAAATTCTAAAAGTACTATTGCTAGTCTCGCAATACCTTTCTAAACTCTAATGACTCTAAAATGTTAACATGAGATATAACAATATGTTAAGAATCTCTTCATAAAATCTTACCCTGATCTAGAATGGGAGTTGAACCAATTTGACCCTTTAAACTTGATGAGTTCAAAAATAACTTAAATAACTAGTAAAACTATAATTTAAAAAATATTGAAAATAATAGTATATTGGATCGAACCGAGTCAACATGGGTCAAATTTCCAAATCCGTGACTTAGGTCATGATATCATAATAACCCCAAATAAAAACAAATAAAAAATATGAAGCTCATTTATCAATAAATTTATTGTTAAATGATAAAATTGAAAAAAACTTCAATCTAAAAAAAAACACAAAAAAATAACATTTTGAAACAAAAATACAAATTGAATAAAATTATAAAAATACCAATGATAGTCTTGCAAGACATTTCTAAACTCTGATTACCCTAAAATGCTAACTTGAAATATAACAATAATCATGAAACTCATCACAAGAGTTTATTTTGATCTAATGGTCGAAATTAAGAGATATGATTAATATTATAAAACTAGATTTTTTCTGGTTTGTTCATTGTAGATGAAAGAAAATAAAATTAACAACATTGAGTAATACCATAAAGAATTTGAAATTTAGTATTATATATTTATTTAAGAGACATTTAAGCTCTATCCATTTTCGTGTATAAAATTAACCAAGTTGCTCAAGCTTGTTCAATTTATCTCAAAATAGAGCGTTTAGGTTTGTGGTTCAACATGCTTTTCATTAAAATTATTTTTAGTTTTGCTTAATATTTTTTAATGTTTTGAATCCTTTTAATGTGGTAGTGTTAAAAATTATTATTTTTTAAAAATAAAAAAATATTATTCTGATGTATTTGCTTTTCATTAATTAATTTTGTTTTTGCTTAATAGTTTATAATGTTTTGAATCCTTTTAATGTACTGGTGCTAAAAAATATTTTTTATAATAAAAAATATTATTCTTATGTATTTTGAGCAAAAAACACTTTAAAAAACAACTAATATCACTCTTCCAAGAACCTTTTAAAAGTCAAGTTTAACCGCAAAATTCAAAGATAATATGGATAAATTTGAGCAATGTAATAACGAGCTTAAATTGTGCATCAACATGATATATAATTTTACATATTAATTTTGGGAAATATTATAAAAACAAATTTTGTATTGTTTTCATGTTATACAATATTTATTTAGAAGGATAGAAATGAAAAACAAAGTAAGAAATTATTTTAGAAATCTTTTTTGGTTAATATACTGTGAGTAAATAACCTTCTTACCCACATTTGCTGTGAGTGAATCATATTAGCAAATCTTATAAATCACATTATTGAAGTATTTTTAGGAAGAATATTCGATAAAGTTAGTATTATTCATGTGATATTGAAAAATGTTTTATTTATTATAAAAATACATGAAAATTATGATTTTTTTTTGGGTGAACAAGTTCAAGACCAACAAAAAAGAAAAAAGAAATAACAAACGAACATAGAACATATGGTTTAATTCAGATAAATCAGTCTTAAACATCACAACACTTGCTCGATTCACTTAAATTACTGGTCCCTGGAGCTATATATAGAGTGAGATGGTGACTAAATTAATGTAAGATAAACAAGTACAGGGACTAGATTAACAAATTTGTAATTATACAGGTACCGAATGCACTTTAAGAGGAAAGAAAACCCTGCCAGTACCAACTACTAATCAAATTGGCTTCCCTGCACCGAGCCATGGCGTGTCCAAATAAGAAAGAAGCAGGGATGCAGCAGAAAGACAACCTCGCGGACTCACTCAACGATCTCTTCACGAGCGTGTCAAACATGGTCAAATCTGAACTTCAGGTATCAAAACAAGAGAACCCATTTTCCCATGTTGTTTAATTCCAATCAATTTACGTCCCTTTTGGGTTTTTTTAGGGGACAAACAATCAGTTGGAGCTACTGGAGAAGATGAATGCAAGAGTGAGTGAGGAGTACAAAGGGTTCGGTGACGTGGCATCTGGGCTAAGGGTAAATGTGGAGCAATTGAAGGGGAAGAGTGGTAATTTTGAGGAGTATGTGCATCAAATTGAGGAGATAGAGAAACAAGTTACTGAATTTGAAGCTGTTATTTCAGTTCTTGATAAGTATGTTTCGTTGTTGGAATCTAAAGTTAAATTTGTGTATCACCAGAACCAGCACCCACACCAGCACCAGCACCAGCACCAGCACCAGCACCCTACTTCTTAACTAAATATTGGTTTTTGTTTGTTTGTACTGGTTTAGGTAAATTCAACTTTGTTGAGAATAATTGAGAAAGTTTCGTTTTTCTCTGGTTTCAATCTATAATATATCTATTTTCCTTGTCACTTGGGACAGACATAAACTTAATAAATTCACTTCCCCTTCTGAATCCACCTGTTTGTCACCTGCAAGTAAAAGAAAAACCATCTTCACTTGCCAAGGAAGATTTAGATGTCTCTGATGGTTCCTCCATGGGGCTTAAACTTCTGGCCTTATAGTTCCGCAGATCAAATACTGTGTTTCTCTACAGCAATTTCTGCTAGTTCCAGTGTAGGAAGTTGAGACAAAGAAACTAGACAGTGGCTCTGTTGTTGCATATCTATGCTGTTTCACTAGGCCTCAACAACTGCTGGATGAGAGTTTTGAATGCTTTTAATCTAGACTGGAGCCTAGCTTTCTTTACAGAAGCAAACATGAGAATTTAGGAGGGCAGATGCTAGAATTATTTCCATCGCAGTCTCCTCCTTTGAATTCTGATGGCATCAACACTTGGAGATTGCTGATGCGGGTTGGGGAGTTGTTAAACACACCTGATTTTTTAATTTCTTTTTTTTTGAATGAAAATGATAGGAGAGGAAGAAAGAACCTGGTTGTGTTTATGAACAAAAAGTCTGGGAATTTGGTGAGAAACTTGGCCTGAATGCTATTTAATCCATTCTTGTAAACTGGTGATATTGATTAAAAGCATTAGGAGCAAATTGAGATTTGCAAAGGCAAAAAGACAGAACCACTACTTTTTCAGCACATTGGAGAGCTCATACAGAGCTGCAAAACAAAGTGATTCATCTATCTATTCATCATATGATAACGCTAACTATCATCACTAATTTTACGATTACTGTTTATAACCAATACATGATGACCATTTAAAAACCAGTCCCCAGTATTTTCCCTCGTGCTGCCTAAATTTACATTTGTAATTAATAATTGTAAGCATCAGCTATGGGTTTCCAATATTTGTTACAAAAGGCACTAGCCTCCTATACTCCTTTCTCCTCTCTAGATCGCGGTTGTCAAGTACGCGCCCGAGGATAAGGCGTGTGTTCTGCAAAGCCACCTCTCTTGATGGAATCCCTGATTCAGTCCCCCATTGTGATGCTGCCATGTGACCCGTACCAAATCCCGAACCCATACCATATTGCAAGGGCCCGCTCCGAGCCTTAAACGAGGTCTGAGGAGCTAGCAGCTTTTCATCAGCTCCGTTGTCATACGACCCTGGCTCAGGAGGGTGAGAACCTGTCAATGAACTGCAGCTCTGCAAAAGCGCTTCCAGTACACTCAGCGCCTCAAAACACAAAGAACTCTCCACCAGCTGGGACACAATTGCATACATACGTGGACTTTGAGAAGCGTCCATGGGAGTGTGCTGGAGCAATGCCTTGAGCATTAGCAGTATCACGCGCTGATACTCAACTGGCCCTTTCTCTAGCAGCTGGAGCAAGTGTCCAAAAGCCAGGGCAGAATGTTTTGGGAACCATTCATTGCACATCAGAGGGGAGACACAAGCAAGAAGGGTATCGATGCTTTTGATCTCTCCATGGGCATAGATCACAAAAACAGTGGCTAATTCATCCAATGATTTTGCTCGACACCAATGTGCAATGTTGTTAGCAACAAAGCAAGCCTTCTGCCATTGCTGTTGGGGTGGCAAAGCAGGCACTGCCGCCGTATCCTTGCTGAGCTGCAGGCAGAGCCAGGGGAGTAAACCTGTGATGTGCATGAGGAGCCTTGTCTCTCCATCCCCAAATATAGAGTCGCATGAGTGCACTGTGATCCGTGACAGGACCTCGATGGAGACACCGTGGCTGACAGTAGACATGAGGCCTTTAAGCACAAGTGGCTGCAACCCTTCAAATGCTGGCAAATTCCCACTGGGTGATGCCAGTGATTCAATTCTTTGAAAATCCCCAATGTCACCACCAGTGTCAAGCTCATCATGAGGCATGCTTGAAAGCAGCACATTTTCTGTTGTTTGGTCCTCAAATGATAGACGATCAATTACACGTGAGCAGAGCTCAAGCACCTGGCAGTAGACATGAACAAAATCTGTGTGCATCATGGCTACACAACCCCAAAAGAGTTGGGGGTAAAGTATCACCTTTTCTGGCTCCATATTTTCCACCATTACTTGCAGTGTCAACAGAATTTCCATGATGAATCCCAAAACCAGGGGTGCTGGGTTTCCTAGGCACCTATGGAGGCACTTAAGGAGTGATACACACGTGTCACTTTTGACACTAGGCCGCAATGCACGATATATCTGGAGGGAGCGACATGCAAGGTGTCTTGCTGTGCACTCCATAGCCCATTTGAGTGCCTCAGCACCCCAAGTCTCACGGAGATCTCCTTGGAAGAAGATTGCATCAACCATACTCTGAACTAGTGCAGACAGGAGTGCTGCACTTGGAAGTTCAAATCTTACAACAGTGGGGTCCTCATTTTCCCACATCATGCTCCCACGCTTTGACTGGACATACTTGATTAGGCTCACAACCTGCTGCTTGTTCTCTCCATCATTGTTTTCCACCTCATACAATTCCAAGTGTCGGCCTGCAAGTGAGTATAAGAGATTAACAAGCAAATTCTGGCAGTGCTCTAGCACAATATCTTCTGAACTATCCATCGAAACAAATGTGACATGAAAAAGAAGAGGCAGATGTTCGCGAAAATCTTCGTCATTCTCGTATGCAATTTCTGCCAGTAGAATCAACGCTATATCTGCATGAGTGAGTGAATGTTGTTGATGCCCCTGCAAGGCCGACTGGAGTTCTTTGGCACTGACACCGAGCATACCAACTCCGGGATGCAACCCATCTTCACCAGAGTTGGGTGTGTCAATGAGGTAATCCCCACTATCACGAGAAACGTGCCGACTACGCAAACTTCCTGTTGAACTTCTAACTCCCATTAAAGGACCTGACATGTTCACCAAAGCTGGAAGAAGCTGCCCTGACCTTCCTGCGGTCACAGGGACAATGTTCAGCTCAGGAGGCATTGGACTTAGTGGGCCTGAGACACTTCGTCCAGTCACACCAGCTGTTCGCCAGCTCAGACTTCCACTAGTATTCCTGAGGGGACCATCAAGTGAACCCCGAACGAGTAACGGAGACATATGTGGCTGGGTGTCCACAACAGTTGAAATTTGGGCTGCTGCAGGCCCCTGAGAGAATTCCAACACAAAATTTCCATTTGCATCACCCTTACTTGCACTTGGCACAACTGGTTCAATGCTATCTTCTAACCTCCGCTGAGCCAATTGATAAACCAGGTGATCAATTGTGCATTGTGGACATATCCGTGCTAAATATAGACTCACCCGCTTTGCAACAGAGAAATATGTGGCAAATGCACCACTTATTTCAGCAGATGCATTTGAATCACAATCTTCAATCCCTTTTGTTATTAAGAAATCTAAAACTGGACTAATATTCCTGGGCTTGCTAGCAATTGTGCTCCATAGTTTTTCAATTTCATCAGGGAACTGATCCCCATGTCGCCATGTCACATAGTAGAGGCTCTTCAATAATCTTTCACTCCAACCCGAGTCCATGAGTTTCCAGAAATTGAGGTTCTCAATCCATGGAGCCATGCAGGTTAAGACTTGATGTTGTGCTATTATATCAACAGCATCAAGTTGCCTCTGCATGATCTCCTCACAGAGGAGCTGGCTTAATTCAGGATGATCTTTGGCAAGCTTACAAGAGAGCTTATACTGGAATTGTTGGTAGGAATCAGGGAGGTTACCAACAACAGCAGCTCGATAGCTTCCTGAACCCTCAATGCCATCCCCAGCCCACTCGCGGACAGAAAGCGTCTCAAGCATTTGAAGGGCATCGTCACGGATCTGTCTATTTGGGTCAACGACTTTATAGAGGATGAGGCTCAAGAGCCTCTGTATTTCACATTTTGGTATCTCTTGGCACATGTAGACCTCAGCCAGCACACTGAAGTAACCATCCGCTATTGCAGCATCAGAGTAGTAGCACTGGAAATTTTTTTGAGATAATTAGTTTCTTATAATGGATACCGCTATGTATCATTTATGATCTAGTAATAAACAAAAAAGTAAGCCGGCTCAGCTCTGCATTGAAGTCTAGCCAACCTTAAAACATACCAAAGGTATTGCATGCATGTGCCATCTTTTTACAATCCTAATTGAGATGCTGAGATTGTTTTTCCTTATTGTTAAAAATGAGAAAAACAGCAATAACTTAACTTCACAACCCAGGCATGTGGTTCTATTGTACATGCACAGCAGTCCAAGGGAAAAGGAGTACCTGATCAATGCAAGAGGGGAAAAGGTCCAAGTTTGTGAGGAGAAGGTTCTTTAAAGCCAATTTTGCTAAAGAGACACGATGGTGGCTACCCCTGTGTCTATCACGACCAGCAACTCCACGCCCAGTTTCTACATACTTGGAATAAGATGGGGTTGATGGGGAGTAACCAAATGGAGCCCTTGGAGCAGGATCATTGAACAGGCTATTGATCCAAGATATCACCCGACCACTCATTTTTCTTGCATTGTCATCAAAACAAGGACCATGTAAAAGTGAAGCCATTGCATTCATGGAAGCCCACTGGATTGCCTCAATTTGTTCATTCAGTTCCTTATCAAATGAAATTTTGTCTATTGAGTCTTTTGAACGGTTATGCTGCGAGGCCTTATAGCGTTCAACTTCACGTCGGTAATCACTTACTCCATCCTGCCCCCATGTGCTGCCAGTGTCATCACTCCAAGAGAGGAGAAGATCGAAGAGTCTTTTTCTAGTTCGGAGATCGAACTTCTCGGACCTTGCCTCAACAAATTCAGGTGCAAGGGATCTCAGAACTGAAGCAAGTGCATAACGGAGAGGTTGCATTTCTTGAAAGCTCTCAGGGGGTGCTTGTAAGATCTGCCTTGTTGTTTCATCAATGAACCTGAGATAATAGCGACGGAAAACATGTTTGCGTCCCACTGTTCCAGGCCAGATATTCTCAGCAACAGTTCGGTATATATTCGCAATGTGAATGCGCAGTTCCTCACGGCGAGGTTTTTGACTTTGTACCTTGTGAATGAGATATCCAATTAGTATGAAAATCCAAAATTTCAGAAATTAAAAAAGATTTTTTTTTTGGAATGATATGGCATGAAGAGGAGATTGTTATCAGCCATTTCACATTAGGTGATGATTATATTTTAGTATGTTGGCGAGAAGACAGGTCCAAACCCAGCCTCCTCCCTACAGTAACACTCAAATGGAGCTTGACAACCTAGGCTAAAAGAGAAAACATAACTCTAATCCACAATCAATTCTTCAAATCAATGGTTAAATGAACTCTTAGATTGATAGAACATTGAGAACAACTTCGAAATTAACAAGAAATGGGTTGGTCCAGAAACAAAGTAAAGAAAGAGTAGCTCCAATGATTGGTTTAAACAGACCTAACCTTTCCAAACTAGCTTGGGTCAACTATGTAGATCCTTTTTCACCATTCCACGTGATTGTTCAAATGCTTCTTTAACTTTTCAAAACCAGCATTCTTGGGATATCAATTGAGAATTATTAAAGAATGATGATAAAGAAAATGCCAAAGCTTCAGATTGAGGACATGGAGCACTGGGAGCACCCAAAGGGAAGCTATGTTAATTTTCAAAGAAAGAAAACCTGAAGGTGACAGCATTTTGATTTATGCATCTTATCAAAGAACGACATCAAACACTGGAAACAGACAGCTGGATTACTATTTTAGATATCTACTCTCTGTCTATATTCTCACAAGTAATACAAGTTTAATCATATGATAATTGAAGATGCTTGTTGCATGGCAGAAAACTACTTGGATTCTTTCCCTACTGGTATTATATTGACTCCTCTTAGGGTACCAGCAATCAACATACTTTTCCCCAGAATTTACGACACAAATACTCAATGAATTGCACTAGGGGTTATGCCCCACACTTCTTGAACTTACAAATAACAGCCATGAAAATCAAATGTATCATGTTTAGTGCATTTGTATACACTGTACCTTCCATTTAGGTTTTCCCTCAGTTTCCAAAGATATCTCATCAATAAATGATGAAAGCTCACTAAACATTATTTCACAAGCTTCCAGATGTGAGTGGCCAAGAGCCATGGTTGCTGCATGCTGTTGAAGGAAGCAATTTGAGCATTAGCAATAAACAAACAAACAAACAAATCATTCGGGCATGCAAGTTAACAATATCAAAGTCCTCTAATTGTTTATTAATTGTTTGTAGTGAACATGTCTACTGGAGAAAACCACCCTCTCTTCCCATTATTGACCAATTAACACCTTCACCTTTGTGATAATATAGGCATGTAATGGCATAGATTGGAACATCGCATGTTTAGCACACAGCAACTGGTAACCGATACAACTTCAATAGAAGATAGCAGCAGGTTCAATTCTCTTCAGCATCCACAAAGGGATAAAATTACAAGCACAAGACATAAATTGCATTACTCCTGGAAAAAAAGAGGAATGGGAAAAACAAAGCACTCTGACAAATACATGACAGAAAATACAGCCAAATATTGTGCTCAGTGTAAATAGACACAGAAATTTCAGATCACACAAGGTAGACTGAAGAGAGTAAATTCCTACCATCAGATGACAGTCATATATGGGTTAGCACCTGATTAGCTCTTAAATGTTATTTGATGAAAAAACAACTTTATTAGAAGAAAAAAAAATTAGATAGGGAATCTTGCATGACTAAAAGAATCATATCTGTAAAAATAAAATAAAATGGAAGGGTATTGTAGGACCAGATGAGCAAAATCAACAAAACAAGATAAAAAAAATAGAATAGAAATCAAAATCACCAATAAGAGAGACAGACTTGATCTTGAAGGGATCAAAACACGAGACCCACTCTATTTTGACAAAACAAACCAAGAGCAACATAACTGAATGTCTAGGTGCTTATTAATATGCACCAAAACATATAATAGAAAAACCTAATAATTCTTAACTCAATGAGGAAACTAAAATCCTAATTTAATTACTGAATATAAATCCTAACATTCCCTATTTAGTAAAATATAGAATAATCATACAATATTAAAATTCTTAAATAAATAAAACCAATTCCCATTGTTGCCTTCATTCTCCATCAAAGGACCTTCTATTCTCAAAGCATATTAACTAAAGATGATCCTCTAAATAGCAGTACATCACAAGGAAGCTAAATAAGATGTCCAATCCCACAACAATTATTTAAGAGCAAATAATTCTTCGATTAAAAAATTTATTTTCATTCTCACAATCCAAATTACAGCAAACATAGCACAACCCCATAAAACTTGCAACCGTTCCCCATAAAAAGGTGACCTCTTTCAAATTCTAAACATTCACAGTCAACTTGACACAAACAGATTGCTAACAGGAACACAGGTACATTTAGCAAACATGCAGCAAGAAAATAAACACTTTTAGTGGACTCCCACTTAAATTTAATCCATGTTGACATTACCATCCTGATGGAACTTAGGACATAAAGTTTACCTTCATGCTGATTTTTTCCCCTAGAAAGAAGAGATATTAAGGTCCAGTTAAAGAGCAGAGGTTGGTTGGAGAACTAAATGTCTATGCATCTTATTTTAAGCCTAAAAATACAAAAGAAAATGTTGATGTACCCTTTCCTCATTTCAATACTAACTTGTAGATAGTGGCTCATTACAAACTTAAAATTAAAGAAGCAAACGAATACAAATCCATTGAAATAGAAGAATTGCTAGTAACATGTACTTACTAGGTTTGTTTCAGATCCAGATTTTAGAGAGAGAAAAATAAGATGGTAGAGATCTTTGGTAGCTGTTGAGCCATCAGATTCTCTACTATCTGGTGGACATGAACATGCAAACATTGCATACATGAGCCATTGATCCAGTTTGTTATCTGCATCTTGTGACTGATGAGCCTTCCCCCCTAACTCAATGGGAGTAATGTGAGCAAGGCGTTGGATGACCTCCAGCCTGCCAAATCAAAATTGAGTACAAAATGACATCATCCATATCTGGTTTCCTTGAGAATCAGCAGATATGAAGAGCTTGATTAAACACTATGTGAACAAAAGCGTCAAGAACAAACCGGCATCATAACCAGGGTTCTATTCATTTCTTCAGCTCTAAAACTAAATGGTCATATCTCAATTAAAATTAAGATATATTTGACAGGAGAACCTAAAGGCTTGTGCTACACTTGTAGTCAAGTAGTACAAAGATCAGAAGAACTTAATAAAACCAACACACCCATACACAACCACAAACTATACACCTTTTCTGTTTTAGTAAATCAAATAACTAATAATTCAAAAATCCACAATGAGAATACTGCCTATGTTAACAATTCTATGGTAAAAAATATTGCAGATAGAAGCAATGGACAAATGGCAGTAGAAGTGAATGCAACAATTCAACATGATGGTACTAATATATCAATCAAAATCTACTCACTTTGCATCCTGAACAGAGCTTGGGCATAGATCAGCAGCATATTTGACGAGTTCACTAAGACACCTAGCCCACCTATTCTTATCAGGAGTCTCAAATATGATTGATTGAAGTGTCACTTCAGGAGGAATTGCATCAGATTCTCGTCTCATATCAAATGGGCGCCCAGTGTCCCAATAACAGCTCTGAACAATGTCATCCTGTAATCTTGAAACCTTTAAGTTGCGAATATGATAAGGAAATTTGCATTCAAAAGACTGCTACTTGCATGAAATTAAAGAATAGGAACAGAAAAGTATCAAAGGTGGAAAACTACAAATTAGGATGTCTCACCCCATGTTCTTCAAGGACATCAATCACAAATATTGGTTCCACTTCATTTCTTAAATTATGGTCCAGTTGCTCACGTAATGTACGGTCTCGTATATCATTCCTTAGAGCACGTACGCAGCGTAATAACTCCAATGCTGTATGCCTAATCTGGCTGTCCACAGAACTAAGGAAGATCAGACCAACTGCATCAATCTCCGATGCACGAAACTCTATTACTTCAGATTGTTGGAAAGTAGACTTCTTAAATCCATCATTTCGCTGCACCCCACGCTTTGCATCATCAGCCTGGAATTCTAGATCATTGTTCAAACAACTTCTCCAAAAGCGCATTAGTTCCAGTAGGCGCCCCAGTGATGTTTGAATGAGAAGAGGGAATTCATCGGGAAGCCGAAGAATAAAGTTGGCCATCCCCCTCATAACTGCAAATCGACGATGTGGAAGATAGCTAACAATGCGGTTCAATACTTGCACTGCTTCCTCACGGACACCAGGATCAATGCTTATTCCATGTTGTGGAATTATTTCAGTTATTCTATCACTTCGGCCAACTTCCTCTATCAGGTATGGTATACACTTCAGGACTGACCGGAAAAGATATCCCTGAGACTTTTCCTTGGTTACAGCATCTAAGGAAGCATAATTTTTTATTTCATATAAGCCATTTGCAGCTAAGAATAGCACAAATTGAAAGCATGGTGCAGGTTAAAAAAGAAAAGAAAAGAAAGTAACAAGGAGAATAGCCAGGAGTTCGTGAAAGCAATGGATTCTGTGGCAAGCAGACATGCAAGACCAATGAAAAAAAATACACCATATCATAACACAGATCTATAATCTCTCCTGAACCCTACACGGTCAAGTGCGTGGAAAATGAGAATCATAATCCATCATTCATGGTATTATTCAGCTCTCTCTATTTAGCTGAAAGAAAAGGGGTATAAGGCCATGTTTACATTTGTGACACTGCTAGCAGTAGTCAACTGTTGCCTCTAAAAGCTAAATAACACCACTCAACTAAATATTCATCCCATACTAATTGAAGTTGTCTAGTCAAGTCAGTTTGGGCTCAAATCACTAGGCTTTGTTGACATTCATCCAAAACCCATTGGATATCCATCAAGTGTTAGTGCAAGTAAAACAACCTATCCTAAAACAAAGGGCTGGAATGAAAAATTATCCCCATCATGAATCAATGGAATAAGATGCTAAATACATTTCAAGTCCATTTATTACTTCATGAACTAGTTGCTAAGCACAACTGAATCTAGACATCTTTTAAAAAGATATTACCAATTGTGGTCTTTGAGGAAGTCAAGAGAGCCAGACTATAGATCCTATGACAAGATCTCAAAATTGATTCGATTGCAGCCTTCACTTTTGGAATGTAGTGGCCAATATCATGCCCTGTTCATGCAATTAAGTCAAAATGATGATCAGTTAAATAACTCTTAACAAAATCAAACTGATAATATATACATGTTAAAGGACCAGCTATCAAGTACCTTTAAATATTTCCAAGCCAATGTGCTCACTTGAAGGTGACATAACTATGGCAAGCAAAGCACGGAGACCAATCACTTTTGCTTCACTTGGAGTGTCTTGCTTCAGCAATTCTAATATCATGTGGTTCATGGCAAAATCAAGGTTATGTTCAGCAATAGTTACACAAAATTCAACAAGTTTGTCATGTTGGACATCCTGAGTAAGCAATCCTTTCTTCAGAACTGTTAAGAGTTGAGAAGTCACGCTGTCTAAGTAGTCCCATATGCGGTTTAGGGCCTGGCTAGCTGCATGAACACTTAGGTAGAACCTCAAAACTCGATGAAGGCAGTCCAAGGACATGAATCGGTGGTTCTTGTCCTGCAATAGAAAAAGCAACAATAGAAATGAAAGCCTATAAAGATATGCCTCTGAGCCCTCAACAAATCAACCTAAATAGACAGTCAATCGTCAAAATATATATAAACCATATCTTCTCTTGCCTCCCCCAGAATTAACTTAAACCAAACTTAAACTCACTCTTAAAAGCTTGTAGAGTTGTTCCATGTGAGGGCTCAAGTTATTGTGGAATACTTGAGGATCACCAAGACAGAGAAGAAGAGTCACCAGAGGGTATCCAACCTAACAAATTAAAAAGGTCACACACATGCACAAGCCAGGGATACCGTTAGAGCAAAATAGAGAGAGGACATTTTCCTGGAAATTCCAAACAGATTGATAACAAAGAAACGGAAACATGAGGAGAGCCAGGAAAACAAGATGTCAATTAAACATAGGGCAAAGTGAAAAAGCAAACTCCCTGAGAAAAAAACTTCTGAAAATATAATGAAAGAGAAGTAGCTAAACAGGCTAGAGATCTAAGAACATAATGTAAAATATACTGATAAGAAATTCAAATATTGAGTTAAAAGGCAACTAAACACTTGGAGCTCCATATAAAAAAGAGGATATTCTCTGAAATCAACTTACAGCTATATGTTTGCTCTGTCTGTCCATCCAAGGGATAAGTACCCCTCTTATTCGCCCAACAGCTTCATACCACAAAGTAAGTGCATTTTCTACACCTGATGGGGGCCACTGGCCCTTTCCACCATCTGCTAGTGGAGCCAAAATGTTTGAAAGCATATTACACAGTGCATGGTGAAGCTCGCTTTTGCGTTTAGGAGGAAAACGGCTAAGAGGATTTGCTTTCGCCACAAAGGAAGCCGACGCATTCAGTCCTCCCTCAGTCTTAACCTGTAAACTAGCACATTATCAAAACCTTGTTTTATTCCATTCAGTTCGGGAATAAGTGAATCACACACATACCCCAAGCTTCAGGTAGCGCATCCCATTAATGATACTGAGTGTTTCACTACGAGCAACACTAGTGTCAATTCGACGTGTATTCAGTTCCATGAAAAAGCGTTCAGTTACAGAACTAAACCTGTGGAAGAAAACAGAAAGACCGTAAGAATTGTACCTGGCTTTACTCACGAGGTATAGGGAGAAAAGAGAGAAGCCAATAATGTTTGCTTCAAAGATCACTGATGAGGTGTTCTGTTACTGTTATTACTTTCTACTGCATGCATGTCAAAACTTATCAATACTCACAACAACTTCCTCGATTAATTATAGTATGTGCACTTTTTTCTATTTCAATGATCAAATGATATAGAAAGAGACGGAATTGAGAGGAGATATTTTCTCTGTGTAGTGTCATTTTCCTTTTCAGTCAACAAAAACCCACCCTTATTGGTCCAAGACAGAAAAGGGAAATGTCCATATTGGACAAGGAAAAGAGAAGATATGACAGAAACCACTAGCAGGAGTTCCTGAAAAATGATAAAAAGAAAGCAGCCACTGTAGCCAGATCCTGAAACCCAAACTATATCATGCCTAACAGCATGCCGACAAAGGTACGACAGCAATGCATTAAGAGGAGGGGGAATTCAATATTTCACCGCAGCTCCAAAACTTTAGATAAAATTGAATGAAACTGAAGGTAGGAAGATAGATTGACTCAGATTTCATTGTCACCAACCACAGCCTTGAACATCACAATCCCAGAAGTAAAATGCTGGCCCAAGTTAGTAAATATCTCACAAATATGCACTGACAAGGAAAGAACTCTTTGTTTCTTTTCCTTCATGACTTGGTAGATAAGCTAAGATTCTAAAATTAGACAAACCCACTTGACCAGAGAGTATGCTATTGCTAAATAAAGCTTGAAATAACATAAACTGTCATCATTATTCAATCGCACAAACTCCATTTTGCCCCTCCTTTCTATGAATCCAAACGCCAAATGTGCAAGTACAAAGACACATCAAACAATATATAAATAGTGCCGAGTCAAATAATAATATCAATATCAGGCATATTGTAATGAAATGGTTACCTGATCCGTGATAAGGCACCTAAGAGCTGAGCGACTAAGTCCAGAAGAAGCCCTCGCGAATCAACCAATGAGGGATATTCAACCTGACTTACAACCCTATAACAAAGATATATTTGATGCACAAAGAGAAAGGAAGAACATGAGAACTGTTTAATCAAATATATTTTATGATTGTTCCTAAGTTTCTTTAAGTGTTTCAGACTTCAATATCTCAATTCTGAATGTCTTCATTTCATGCTTCAGTCTAGCTCAGGGTACTGTCATGCTTAAGTAATCATTTTAATCTATCAAATATCGTATCCCAGTTAATAAAGTTGACACAAAATCAGCCCCGTGCCAGCCTGATGTTTTAGTAGAGCAGATATTGGCAACTCACTTCATTTTTTGCACTTCATATATACAAAGCAGATAATTCAAATAACCACACATATTTAGAAGTTCTGAAATCCATAGCTTTACCTGTCAGCATTAATCAGCCAGTCAAAAACAAAATTTTCAAGCCCTGACCACAGCTTCTCTGCAATGAAGATCAGCCATTTAATCGAACTAGAAAAAACACAACTCAAGCAGAAAAGCAACATAAATGGATAGTGAACAAACCAGTTAGTCCCTCCTGTGGGCAGCATTCAACAAAACGGATGCATGCTGAACAAAAAATGCACTCCACTGCAAGCTGAGCACAAGTACCATAAATTAACCTCTGAATCAAACAACTATGCTATCAAGATATTTCATGTTTTCAGACTAAACAAGTTAAGAATGCACTCCACTGCAAGCTGAGCACAACATAAATTAGCCTCTGAATCAAACAGCTATGTTATCACGCTGAACAAAAAATGCACTCCACTGCAAGCTGAGCACAACTAAAGTAAATTAACCTCTAATCAAACAACCATGTTATCAAGAAAAAATCATGTCATTTCATGTTTACAGATTAAACAAGTTAGGAATGAAGAATTTATGGCATATGATGTATTTCCTACCAAATGAGTTACCCTGGTGAAATGTGCATGACAGGAAATATCATGATATATTCATCTAAAATTTTAAAACTTTACAATTTGAACACAAAGGACAAACAGCTTGAAAGCTGCACGATGAATAAGACATTAATCCAGTGCATCTATTGTTACCCAGTACATGCCTCATTCTTCAACATTATTGAATCTGCAATAATTATGACTCCTATTTACAATATAGCTTGAAAGTTAATATTAGAGGTGTTTCAGAGGATAATCATATAAAAGGTTCATAACATTACATTATGCATATGTCACATGGATAGATTGGGATAGAGATAAAGATGATTCCTTAACCTTGTCATTTGATAGGCCAAACTTTTCTTGTCCATCCACTCACTAATTTTTTTTATGAATCATCGTAAAATCTAGTCATCTTGCTCTTGCTAAGATATTATTTAAAACCATAAAGTGGGGGGCATCCCAAAAGACACGAGAAGTGCACCTGTCAATCAGGTAAGTATTATCTTATTATAGAGTAAGAGTCCAATTTTAAGTTTGTAAGGGGTAGACTTTCAGTAGGTTCATAGAACAACAGAAATCCCCATGAAACAAGGGCAAAATGGGATATAGAAATTGCTAAGGATGATGAATCAAATGCATGGCCAAGATTGCATACGAGGATCCAAAAGCATAACATACTTATTCATGCAAACACCTATATCAATCTCCAAAGACTGAAATAAATAAAAGAGATGTAAAAAATGAAATGAAGAAACTGAATGCAGCTCAGTTGCTGCCAACGCATAACGATGAGTGTGCATTTACTTTCAATGTTTAATATGTTGAGATTTTATGACAACCATTGACCTTGCCCAGGAAAAAAAGAGGCATTTGCTTACTCTCCCATCATCCCCAAAGGAAAGATGAAATCATACTTAAATCCTAAAATTTCCTTATAATAGCAGAAATAAGCATTCTTATAATTCGATTGGTGACATCTTATTATATAGGTTAAACCATTTAAGAATAAAACTTTAAGGTATGCACGGTAAAAAAATGTATCTCTATGTTGAAATTATAATGAACATTTCTTCAATTAAATTTTCACAATCAATGCATTTTTGGGCCAGGTGAAAGTCAACTCAATCCAAAGCTTGGCCTGCAGTTGGGTGTCAGCAAGTGAACTCAATTAAAAACTGGACTCTGCTTGATTACAAGGCTTTCCTATTAGAATGGCTTCCCATGCCGCTAAATGGGAGGATGTACTTGTATGAGCTAACAAATACAAACATGAGCGTTGATATACAATGCTCAATAAGTATTTCACAAAGCTATGCTCTCTAAAACCATCAATTTTCATCAATTCTCACATTCCCTTAAGTTTTAATTCATCGCTGACTTATTTTTCATTTTAATCATTTTCAAATCGCTGACTTTGTTTTGATTTTTTTCCCACATGACCCCACAAGTTTTAACAAAATATCTTTTTAGAATATAATTTATATTCAAGGCCATCACACTAGTAATAATGATGATGTTGTTGAAGATCAAGATGAGGGGTCATTAAAAGGTTGAGTATAGTGAGCTTTAAGAGTTAGTGTTATTCAACAATGTTACCAAGATGATCCAAATGTGTTGGCACGAGAGTGCAAGAAAACTTTTGGATGCTCAACAATAATTCCTCTAATGTACGTAAAAAAATGTGTTTAAATAATGCTTTAAAGTTACAGCTTTTATAAAAATATCTTCAATTTTATTTCTAATGATCTAGAATGTTACTGATATCAGAAATGACAGTGTACTGTACTGATTATACATTATCCTTGACAAACCTTTCTTTGGAATGTAGACGCATCATTTGCACCCTTTGGAGATTCACTGCAACAAAAATCCAACACAGAGGGGGGGAAATGAGAAATTGTCAGAGAAAAACTACCACTCAAATTAAAAACAACTGCTTCTTGTGTCTATCTATTCTTTATAACATAGAGGCAAGTAAAATCTTTTGTCTGCCTAATCCAGGCCTTGTTTGTGTTTGGACAATATTGGCAGTTCTTCAATCCTTGATTTACATTTTTTGGTGCACATTTCATCCAGTACTCATGTCTGTTAATGAGGTGGACAACAATGTTTCCTATGAACCGAAAGTTGAAGGGTAAATCAGATTGGTCCGGTCTAGACAGCAACATGGCCCTGGGTTTCCATGTATAGATGGTTGGATAATAAGTGCTTCCTTATCGCAACAAGTTTCCAAGTCAAAAAGGATAGTGCCCACACATATGGTTAATCCTAAACAGAGAAACAGATCTGTTGACGATGGCTAGAGAGTGGAATCTATTTCCTATGAAGGATGCATCTCATGAGGCAGGCTAACAAGAAAAGAAAGCTGTTAATCTTGCAATGGACTGAACAGGCATTGTTACCCTACAAGATTGACGGTAAAAGTTGAAAGTCCTTGACTACACAAGTTCAATTTCACACTGGTTTCAGATCCTTTAGTTTTTTACTTTTCCTGATTTTTGTCACATGCAGAGTCCCTTTCTGTACATCCAGGCCAACTTTTGAAGAATGAAATATCAGGAAAAATCAACCACTACAAAAACAAACCACAAAATCCTTGCATATGACAACAAGAATTGTTGCCTACAATTGGAAAAATTTTTCCCATTCATACCAAGTTCAATTTCACTGGTTTCAGATCCTTTTGTTTTTAACTTTTCCTGATTTTTGTCACATGCAGAGTCCCTTTCTGTACATCCAGGCCAACTTTTGAAGAATGAAATATAAGGAAAAATCAACCACTACAAAAACAAGCCTCAAAATCCTTGCATATGACAACAAGATTTGTTGCCTACAATTGGAATTTTTTTCCCATTCATACCAGTCAATCAAACCACTACAGACTACAGATTTTAGAATCATCAGCACCTTGGCAAACTTCATACTAGAAGCACAACATTGTTTACAACCAACCCCCATTTTGTCAACATAAGATCTCCAATCTCAAATTTCTTTCTAAACACTACCAACAGTCTTTTGTCCAACAGACCTGACTTGTTTACTGACAGAGCATGTGGAATCAGGCTTCCATTTCCTGGACAAAAAGAAAAAAAATCCTTCGCAAGTGAAGTGATTAACCAGTATCTCCCCCCCCCCCCATATCACCTTGCATTTGGCCTCAAGATGTGTATAGATCAGGAACAATTACATTGTTGTGTTGACAAACCAATCCTACTCTCTTCTTTGTCAAATGCCATTCTCTTCAATTATTCTCATCAATCAACTTACTCCCATTAACTACTCTAAATTATCTTCTTCAAATCACTATAAGCAGAAAGTTTAGGAAAAAAACCTTCTCATTTTGGCTTAGAATAAAAAATCATCTTTGTCTCAAACAGCACAATGCTTCAACTTTCTCTTAACTTATAAATAGTGATATTCCCCATGTATGAAATACACTGTTTCCAGAGAGATACAAGCCTACCATCATATTAATGCGATAAAATAATAAATAATCAATCATTAACTAAGTAAAGCGAACATTACATTACCTCTCTCTCCATTTAAGAAGAGCTTCGAGAAGAGGAACGGGAGTATGGCGTGCAATCATAGCCAAAGAATCCAAAACCTGTTCATGGATGGGTCAGATGGTCCATCCAACATTTTGCCCATTCCAGGACGGCAATAGGAAAAAAAAGTGGAAATAAAATCTACTTACCAGCATCCATGAGTTATCAATCACCATATTCTGTACACACACGCGAGCAAATTAAAAAAAAATTGCTACTACTTTCATTTTTCATATCAGTAAAATAATTTCAATCATTTTGAATAGAAAAAAATTGACCTGAGCTTGAGCGGTTTCGATACGGCGTCGTGCGAGAGGGAGAAACCGCTGAAGCAGTGAATCCACAATCTGCTTCGCAGCACCGGCGCCGGTGCCTCCTGCTTTCATCTTTTTAACAATAATAACAACAACAATTTATCAACTCCTAGCAAAAACAAATCACCAAAGAAATTGATTAGATTTTGATAATTGGATGGATAGAAAAGTGATTGCAAATGATATTGAGCGAGAGAGAGAAACCTGAAGAGAGGAAATTAGGGATTTGGAGGCATTGGTTTTGTTTAGTTTCATGAGTGTGATTAAACAGTGATGATCTGAGAGAAGGAGGGTAGTTTTTTCTTGTTCTTTCTATTTGTTTTTTTTATTATTAATGGAGAATATTTAAAAACAAATGACTTGTCGTTTGAGGTTAACGGTATGATAAGTGGGTGCCAGCTAACAGAAGCGCATAATCTCCTTTTTTTTCTTTCTTTTTATTATTATTATTAGAATGAGAAGGGCAACATTATAGTCATTCTTTTTATGCCATGGAGTTGCTAGTTTTATTTTACCAAGACTTTTTATACAGAGTATAATTTTGGAAACGAGTTTTTTATTTAAAAAATATTAAAATAATGTTTAAAAAAGAAAATCAACACGTTAAATAATATAAAATATAAATAAAATTAATTTTATTGCAATATAAAAACAAACATTATATTTGGAATGATGTAACCTCGATTTCTTGTGACAAGTGTTATTTTTTATTTTCTATGGTTTCACATGTGATGTAATTTTTTTTTAAATATGGATACTAAATCAAGTTATTGATAATGAAATTCATTGGTAAAGAGTTATTTTTCTTATAACTATTGAAATAATTATATAAAAAATTATTCTTAAACAGTTATATAAATAAATTGTTTTTTTCAATAAATATTTCTATATCTTTCCATATATATTCTTTTTATCCAAATCAACACTGAGTTGAATGAGCTTAGCTACTTCGAAAGCCATGACCTCGGCTGCCTGCTGACAGGAAGGGTTCTGTATCTGCTGGTAGTTAGCTAGCTTTCTCAACTTTTCTGCCATTTTAGACTTTTCTGCAACTTATCGAGTTTATATAAATTGCTGCTAACTTCCTGTTCTCATTTCCATTAATTTCCAAAGCCAGAAGCTGCTCCACGTACAATATTGTACTCATTTTGCTTTCTCATGTGAGACTGCTATTGCTAAAATTGAAGTAGCAGGCGCTGATGGAATTTTGCGTGCGCATGAAACACACTGCTGATGCATTGTAGTGTTTCTGAAAAAAAAAAAATTAATTATCTATATATCTTGGATCCAGTAATAACTATGAAAAAACTGGGGATAAAAGTGCCACAATACCCCTGGCTCCAGGCATTCTTTCTTGTCTTTTTAGGTGGGTATTTTCGTAGATTTACTATGCACGAATTTGTGAAAAACCGAAAACACTCCTTACTGTTCCGCTCATTTTGTCAGCATCCAGGGGTAAAATAGTAGTTTTACTGTGCAAAGAAATCGGAAATACTATACATGTCCTCTGGAAACGTCAAAAATAACCCCGCCGAGGGTTAAATTTTCAGCCATGAGATAAAATGATAATTTTATTGTCATAATACACAATAATCTATTTCTATATACACAATGAAAAACACAAAGTAAAACAGCCACGGCAATTATATTTTAGTTCATATCTTCCGAGAAGTGGTTTACAGAGTTGGACTTAATTTCTTCTTCTTCTTCGTTTTACTCTCCCTTTTTTCCACGTACATAGGTGTTGAAGACTATAAATGTGGGTTATTTTACAGTTTACACCCGAATCATGTACAGTATTTGCGAAGCTTATTTTCTCAGAGAACTATATTGTTTTTCTTTAATTTTGCTTGTAGCTGTATGGTTATAGTGATTATGTCGCTTTCCATGTCACAGAATCTTTGCATCTATGCGTGGATATCTGGGATAGATAGGGTTGAGAAACTCTCATTCATTGGGACTTATGGTGTGTGAATATTCATCACATGTTATCCAATATATACCTTGCTATACAAGTCATCAACACTCATCAGGACATGTTTGATTTATTGTTTGATTGAGATAAAGGAGGTGTATGTGGGACATGATCTAGTCCTAATATAAACCCATATATTGAATTATCCGTGTCAAGGAACCATCTCACTTGAAAGCTTAAGCTGATAGGTGAGGCTCTAGAATATGATTTATATTATTCTCTAACACACCTCCTCAAGTGAAAGCCCTTTGGGCTTGAAACTTGCATAGACCCACATTACCTTGTGCTTTATTTTTATCAAATAGAATGGGGGTGGTGAGATTTGAACTCGTGACTGCTGGGTCAACAAGGCTCTGATACCATGTGGCTATCTTCTCTTCTACAGGAACTTGGCCTTTAGCTCACGTCGTCCCCATCCCTACTTTGTGACAACCTCGGTGCCACTCACCTGAGCTTCAATCCTGTCCATCACTCGAGGATGAAACATTTTCAAATCGATCTCCATTTTGTTCGTGACCTAGTGCACCGTGGCATCATTCAAGTCAATCATGTTCACACCAATGATCAGCTTGCTGACCTACTCATAAAGCCTCTATCACGGCAACGGACTGACATACTGAAACGCAAAATCTCTCTTGCTGATGGCAGTTCGATTTTGAGAGGGCGTATCAAGGAAGATCACGATGATCATAACAATACCAGAACTCCAGCCGAAGATCATGACAAGCATCACTGAAAATAATACAATTGATTTCTATTGTAAATGCACAGATATCACAATAGCACAATTACAGCATGACCGTTATCATTCCTTCTGTAATTAGAATACTTGCCTTACAAAGGATTGTTGTATAAATTAAACTCATAAACAGCAATACATGTGTGGAAAATTATCACTGAAAAAGCTTCTGTGTTTGTGAGTTTCATTAATCCGCTTACTTGATACCAAGAAATCATCAAGGACTGAAATATAAGCACAAAATAAAAGAAATTAAAGGCTACTTGGTGAGAATGTAATGTGCTTTACACCAGACATGTTCGTGCCAACAGAAAATCTCCTGGATCCTGAAGAAGGAATTGAAAGAAAGATGATAGTTTGAAGAAACTTCCAAGGAATCGATTGCTAGCCTTTCAAAGAATCATTTTCAATGGCCAAACCAACATTTTTTCGAGTAACATACACTCTGACTAGTTGGAAATAATTTTTTTTCTTGTCATGTCTGCTCAGTTGATCTAGAGTTTTATAGCAGAAAGAATCCTTCCTTTGATAGGAAAAAACCTTCAAGGCTAATTCACCCAGCTGATTGACTATGTAATAAAAAATCTATGCGCGGTTAATTCCAAGTCAACTTGTAAGTCTTTTAATGTTTTTTTAGGATTCGAGTAAAACTCCACCCCCAAAAATGTACTTTGTGGACCTAGATGAGTGAGTAAAACTTCGGTTGTTCTAAACTCTTAGAAGAGATGCATGCTCTAACTTAACTCGAGACATGCTGTGCAGATCTCAAACCATTTATCATCATATCACGCTTTTTAGGGACATCTTTTAATGTTGTTAACACGGAATAACAAACACTAGCTTTGGCTTATCATCGGCTAAATAAAAAAAAAAATTATGTTATTCAATTTTCATGAAATTAGCATGTGGTTATATGGATTTAATCTCTTTACTCCATAGTTTTGATCTAATCTGCTAACCAAATGCTAAATTTTAAAAATGCTCAACATGATTTTTAGTTTTAACAGGGTTTTTAAATAATATTAAAGGTTTTATGGAAAAGTTAACAGTTTCTTTTTTATTTATTATTTATGTACCCAATATACAAAGAAACAATTACTCATCAATGAAAATAAAGTTTTTTAGTTAGTAGTTAATAATAATTAATTATTTTGGTTTTGGTTTAAAAGAATCTAAAGAAGCAGTGTAACAGGTTGTCAAAATATTTGGCAGCATAACAAAATGATAATCTGTTCTTGCGGCCCTGCTTCATTTCTGCATATCCGCAAGCCAATTTATAGTTGGCAACAAAAGAGTTCATCCAAAGTTCCCAACCATTACATAGCAACAGCATGATATCATTCTTGTTCACTTTGCATTTTCAGTGTGGCTCACATTGATCACAAGTCTCGTTGGTATAGTAAAAATACCAATCCGAAGGTTCATAAAATTCAGCACCTTGTATCAGATAACAATGGAACCTAACTCGTACTCTCTGCGTTCCTGGAGTCGCAGGATGTCGGAAAATCACGAAGCTCTTCGTCTGAAAATCAAAGAAACCTGATGTCAACTGAGCAGTGATAAGCAAACATGATCTTGCTGGGTCTTCATTCATTCTTGTTCAATGCAAGAACCCAGCGAAGCCTATACCCAGAACAAAATTAATATGCTTGCTGTACAACACCATTCAGAGCTGAGTCAAAACTCAGAGACCAAATGAAGATCTCCAATGCTTGACGACTCCTTTCAAGAGACCAAATGAGGATCTCCAATGCCTGACGACTCCTTTCAAGATACTATATACAATAGTGAGACTAGTCTCTAGCAGGAAGTTTTTCATTAGATCACAGCTTTCCATAGCCAGGGTTGGCGAGGAACAAAGAATGAACGGCACCCATTAAAGACGTGGTCACGTTACTGTAGCAATGAGAGAATGGCTCCTTGCACTGGATCAGTTAAAGAAATAAGGTGATTCCAACACTTCCCTCAGCTCAAAGTCTCCCCGGACAGGCAAAGGTGGAAAAGTCAACGTTGGAAAGGACTTTTCGAAGCTCTCCAACAACTGCATACAACAGTATAAATGATGAGTTCTGCAAAAAGGAAAAAAAGAAGAAGACAAAGGAACTCAGACTTGGATTTGACACAGCACAATTCTTTTAAATGCTAACTCAAGTTGAAATGTATTGGCATTTTTTTTTATCCCAAAACATAATTGAAACAGCAGGAGAAGAAATTATAAAGCATGCTTTAATTAACTGCAACAAGTGTTGTTTCTTTAAACATATGGTACGAATCTCTTTTCTTTGTTCTTTTATTAACAACCAAAACAACCACAATCGATTAAAGCTAGTAAACAATAATGAATTGCCTCTTATCCGCTATACCAAATAAACTTCAAAAATATTGTATTGGGATTTTGCCTTCTACAAATATATAATGATGCCAATGAATGGGCCAATGCCTTTACAAGTTTTAGAACAATATAGCAGTGCTAATACTTACATTCTCCAATATATGTGTTTCATAGAGTTCAACAAACTTTTCCCTTAGTATCCTGTTCATTTCATCCACATCACATGCATGCGTCCAATATGAATCGTGAACACCTGTGATGGTATGCCAATATACAGTAATGAGAAATCAAAACTAGGAAAAGGACAGCAATTGAGACAAAATCCAGCAATGAGTGAAAAACCTGCAAAGTTTAAGCCTGCCCTTTTGCAGGCAACTGCGGTCATCATCATATGAGAACTATCAAGGGAATGAACAAAATTTGGTGGGAAAGCTGTTCTCTGTCGCTGGACCATAACCTGTAACAGTAAAAGAACTGCCAAATTTGAGATCCTAGACCCAGAAGGTACAACCTTTTTTTCCCTATGTTATAGTTTTTTGGTCACAGTCCAGGCTGAATAAAGAAAAAAAGCAGGGAAATTTAACTTGACAAAAAGCAAAGGCACCCCACTGAAGTCTACCAGAAATCATGTTGTCACAGAAATTGGTTCAGAAAATTGGGAAGCAGCTAACAGAATGTACCGATGTTAGATACTATATCCTTGAACAACATTTCAGCAATAAAAACAGGTTATGTCATATCTTTCACAATTTGATGTATTATCAACATCTTAGCACAGACTCACAAGTCACAGTAAATAATATGGAATCTCGATTAACAAAGCAGAAACGAGCAACAAAGATAAGTAACATTACCTTGTCAGTTTCTTTTTGTAGTATTAAAACCTGTAGGGAAGTTTTGATCTGCAACAATTGCACAAAAGGAAGATGAGAGAACTCAAAATGCCCTCTCTATTGATATGAAGGTAGCAAAATGTCAATCGATTACTTTTCCTGTCAATACTATATGCTCTACTATGCTTCTGCAAATGTTATAAAACTCACACTACGCGTCCCTAATTTACGATAAGGTTGTACAACAGGAAGTCCTAGAGGAGTTGTCCACCGTACTGGCTCATTTTCAGATGCGATAATCTGGCCAGGTATAACACAAAGAGAAGGTAAACAGAACATCAGTTGTTGGTATAGAAACTAGATAAAACAATAACAAAAAACAAATATCGACATAAAGGAAAAACAAATAAATCGAGACAGACTCACCTTTGCACAATCCCCAAGCCAGTTCATGATACTTCGCGCAGCTTCAAACATCTCTCCTAAGGCAGTAAAGGTCACCTGATCAAGCAAAAATATAAAATATTGTCAGTGACATGTTTTATGAAAAAGAGTGAAGCTAAGGAATTATGAATCCTCCTTGTTGGGACGCTCATTTCACACCTTTGCAGCATAGCAAGAACAACCAAAGATATCTGACTCCTCTGTGATACCACGTTCCTTTAACCTCCTTTTGATCTGGTCTCTAGCACCAATGTAAGTCACACCATATACAGATGTCATCACTGTCTGTTTCACCAATTTTCTATCAACCTAGATGATGTCAAACCACCATTAGTTTGAAAGTAAAAGAACTTATCCACGTTGAAAAATGGCAAGGTACACCCTATCTTTTGAATGGGCCAAAAAAAACAAGAAAAGTATGGAACAGTGTTGACCCAATAGTAACTAAGCAATCCCTCAGTGACAGAAGACCACTATGATCAACAATCAAAGCATGTAGAAAACCTGGTTAATTAATTCTTTTGCACGCAATGCATCAGGGGAAACATCTGGATCTTTTTGTGCATCCCTGCGCATGATATCAAGTACTCTGCATCACAAAAGTGCAAGTTTATCACAGCATCCTTTTGCAGATATCTGCATGCACCACAAAAATATTGGATTGAAAAAGAAAAATTCTTGTACGGGCTATACAAATCTGGCTCCAATCAAACATATCCAATGAATACTAACAGGACTTTGACTACTACACACAAAGGGCTAACATATGGATCTGGTCATAGGCTATGAAATAAGAGCTTTGCTGGCTAAAGTTTTGCTTTGATTTAATTGAAACAAATTAAAGTTCCTAATTTAAGCAGAAATATTAATCTTCTATGGATGTTACTACTTCATTACATATACCTAGATTTCCTACAATGCCAGAAAACTGGGCCAGTGAAATACATTCTTCTTTTAGTTTGTGAGAGTAATGCTTCCAAACTCTTAGTCTTTGAGATGATAATGTTAATTGCAGATTTCTAATCGAACCAATACATGCTAGTATGTTGCAGAAAAACTGGGACCCAATTAGTAGGCATTTTTGGTTTTTATTCCTAGGACCATATTTGTGGTTCATCCTTCTAGGAGTTGGTTATAATCTAAAAATTCAGATTCCGTCCTCTTGTAATTAAATGGAACTTCAGATTTAAAGAGGAGCATCCCTTTATTAAGCCTACTAACCAAGAGCTACCACAATTTTCAGCACAACTTGTGTCGTTTCTCAAAAAAATCTCTGCGTTTTCAAATCTTTGACCTGATCTTTATATCAGTCTGAGTAAAAACATCCAGCTCCATTGGCTTGCTTCAACAAAAGCTCATCTTAGCTCAAATATTTTCTACTGTATCATGAGGAAACCCCTTACCTAGCAGCTATTCCCGAGTAGACATCTGCAGGCTTCTCTCCAGCAACTAGATTAACAGCAGCTGCTCCTAGCTGTTCAAGATTCCAATGAATTAAAAAAAGCAGAGGGGTTCAAAGCATAATCAAATGCATTATTTTCTTTTTTCAAAAATAAAAATGAAGTTTAAAAAATTGCAGACCACTTCTAAAAAACACAACTTGAATTCAACAATGATTGGCATCAGCATAGTGCCTTAGGAGACGAGAATCAGACAGACAGATTGCACTTATTGGGTTTTGTTTATCAGCAGTAATCATAAAGAAAAGAAAAACTTCATAACATCATCCAATTCAAGTTTACGACATTACCTTGTCTCTTCCAAGTGCAGCATAGTGTTGTAGGCCATTGCAGGAACCATCCTACAGAAAACCATAAGAGGGAAGGGATACCTCAGAAGGCAGTACAGGTTATGAAAAAAATACAGAAATATGAGAGCAAAATAAATTAATAGGCCAGAAGAGCAAAGAAAAGCCCAGTGAAAAGTACTTGATTGTCCCACATGGTCCAACAGTTTTTTATGTAATATAACCAGTAGAAACCACCAAAACTTATCATTTTATTTGTTTTCCCAAAGCATACAAGGTACAACAACAAAGAATCTTGACTCTCCTTTTACCATTCATCTTCCTAACATCTCTGCCTCTCTCATCCATTCCCTACCATTCCAGTAAAACTGTGCTCAATTGAGTAGGATGTTTTGCAATCCTTAAAATGTCCATAAGAAGTTTATATGAGCACAATGCAATACATTGATAAGATATACCTGATGAACAGGAATATGTGAGATATATGTTTCTGGAGAGGAGCTTCTCAAAGCTTCAGTGAGGTTAATGCACACAGCCAGGAACTGAAATGGATCTTCAGCATGCAACCACCAACGCTTTCCGTCAAGTGGTTTGTCTGCGGAATCAAATATATCATCAAGGTGATTCTCAGTGAAAGCTATCCGTCCCTCATAAGATAGCTTGTCTACACCACCGGCAAATAGATTCGCAATGTGTATCTTCAGCCAGCGTAAGCCTGACTTTCCAAGAGGGCGTCCCTCTGCGAACTCCAAAATCCCCCGGCACAGATCTGATCCAAGATGGTTTAAGTATGGGTGCATGGGGTAGGCACGCCCACGAAAGTCAATATTGTGTGGATAATAGAAACCTTCTTCATCTTTCATCTTCCGTGCTACCTGGAGCCAATTAAGAATAGTGGCGTAAACTAAATCAAGAAAATTGAAAGTGTACTGTCTAAAATAAAGTAAATTGAGTCTTACAGCAAGTTTAAGTTCGATGTCACAACGCTGTGCATGTCTTTCCCTGTTCTCTTTTTTCACTGCTCTGAGTTTCCACTTCCACTTCTTAAGCAGTGCTTCATCTTCTGTTTCTGGCTTCTCAGGTAAAGGAACCTGAAATGAAGAAATTATTGAGAAATGTTTTTTAATTGCTAAAGATATCATGATAAATTCTTGGAACACAATGGTAAAGGTAAAGGAGTTTCTAAAAAAAGCACAAGTTACATGGGGGGAAAGTTAGAAAAGATACTCACATCACTGTGGTCTACCAAATCAGCAAGACAGCCTCCATTACTCCATATTCTATCAACAACACTAAGTACACTCTTATTTACCCTCCATTTGGTATTCCCTAGTGTATCCAGGGCCTGGAAAATTAATTCAAACAAAAGAGAATCCTTTTTAAACAAGAAGCTAAGCTGGTAAAATCTACACGTGATAGCATGTAAGGGTATGCACAATTATCAGTATAAGATTTTGTTCAAAGAACATCACATGTTAGTACCAAAAGATGATTTAGTTCAACCAATAAAATATGCATCAGTAACCATGCAATGCATCTAATATGTACAGACCTCAAAAACTGGTTGTAGCTGCTTCCTAGGTGCCCTCTTAACTGCTTCTCGTTGCTGTTTAGCACCATGTATCCGCATGACATAAGATGGTAAGAACAAGTGAGCTCCTTTATCAAAACTGCAAGGGGCATCGAGGTTATGCTTGACACAAGTAAGAGAGAGGCAAATATCAGAAGCTATGTCACAATTATCTAAGAAGAGCTTGGAACACACCAAAATGCTACTTAAATGCTAGGTCCTGGTTTGTTACTAGAAGCAATAGTGCTGTTAAGAGTTGCACGAACTACATGGGAGCCAGAATCCAACCACAAACTCATTAAATTTTAGATTAAAGTAGTATATGTAAGGAACGTGTAAGAAGAATTTGTATCTTCCAAATTTGTACATAAGGATCTAAAATTAATTTTAGTGGGGACTATGCTAATGTGCCTCCAGCAACTTGCATGATGATTGGGTGAAAGAGCCAAGACTCACTATAAACTTGCTAGTAAACAAAGTGCTCTTTCCCCAAGACCAGTTCCATGAAATCGTTTTTGTCTGATGCTCGAACCGATCAAATGGAAGATATTCAGGGTGCAATCCCTGGTTTAAATCTTTGCTTTTTGTAGACAGACAGTGTGTCCTGGAATCTCAGTCCTGATGGGCAATTTACAACCAAAAGTGCTAGGGAGCTTATCAGATTTAAAGGCAACAGGTTAAATGGCAGAAGCTGCTATAGAGGTCTCTTCATATTCCAAAGCGAGTGTAGTTTTTCCAATGAATCAAAAAGTAATAAAACGATCTCTTCTTTCTTGTTCCAACAAAAAATCTAGTGACAATATCAAATTATTTCTTTCACACACACACACAAAGTTTGGAATTTTAAGATATTTATCCCTAGGAAACCCAACGTGTCCCTTTACTGACACACTCCTAACATGAAAAAATCGAAACACTCCATCAGTCAAAGCAACCTAAATGACTTTTGCACGTTGACAGTCAAGATCATCAGAATAATCTTTCGTATTACATTTGAAGAACGATCAATTTGAGTAAGAATTGACCAACAGATTCCCATCATTAAGTGAACAGATCACTCATGCCACCACTATAAGATTTGATGGAAGATATCTTCTGATTTTACTGGTTATTCACTGCTTTTCCCCTTTATCCTTATCCATGGAGCTTCCTTCATCTTTTTCCTCTTACACTTTTGTTTTACAAATAAATAAATAAAATAAAATAAAGCTGCACCAAGAAAAACTTAACCAAAGTCCATGAAAAACATATCCTAACTAACTCGCCAGAAAATAGGGTTCAAAAATCTCAGTTTGACTGAGGAGATCCGTCTGTGCCATTTCTCCTATGTAATCATCTGTTGCCTCCTTGCTTCTGGCACATTTGAAATTTGAAATAAATACCTATATACAAATTATCACCTAAAGAAACTAAACAACTTCAATCAAGTTCTCTATGTACTATCCTAATCCTAAATTAACTACATGTCTGACTTCACATGAAAACAGCAACTCGATACTCTATCTTTTCTTGCACTGAAATAATACACCACAGCATCCTTGTAGAAAACCCAACACTTTTTCTTTCTCTATATTTTATCTCTAACAGCCAATCCTTTTCCATGAAGTATACCTCTCCCTTTAACATCAAAAACATTATAAAAAAGAATTCCTTTGCAATCCCTAAATTTCCTGCCTGTGGCAATAATGTTATTTTTCCCTTCTTAGACATAGTTGTGATTAGCAAATGCTCTTCAATGTTTAAAGATAGTGTTCTCCGTTTTGTAGAGAATCCTAGACAAACCCTTCCATCTCATATCTCACATTCACCATGTTTTCAATAAATACCTGCAAAGACAATTAGTTTCCCTTCTAATGGAGGTTACAGAAATGGAAAGGCAGAGCCTTGAAATATGCTGGAATGTTAATTTCAATTAACTGAAAATGGGATTGGAATTCCAAACTTTATAATCAGAGATTTATCCCTCATCTATTATACCATTTTAAGCATTTAACTTGACAATAAAATTGAAAACAGCTCCAGGCATCAAGCAGAAGTAACCAAAACACTATGTTAATATTTCTGAACTGGGAATATATCTTACAAAAAAAATTAAAATTAAGAGAAGACAATCATGGGAAAACTGCAATACAAAAAAAAGTTAACATACCCTCTCCATCTAAGTGGTGGCACCAACATTGGCATATAAGGAATCACCAAGTGCCTCGCCTGTTTGGAGAAACAACATTTTTATGACTTCTTGGCAAGAAAAAAAAATGAAAGACAAACATCTGCAACTTAAGAGGCAACATGTAAACTGCCTGCAAATCTCATCTGTTTCAGCTCTAAAATCTAGAAACTAACCTCTTTGTTTGAAAGTATATGGCACCCCATCACAAGTTCATGTCATAAAGGATGATAAAATATGAAAACTAGTTATCACTAGAAGAATAAAATATGACAGGGTTACTCACAGTTTTCTCTAGGCCTTTGAGGACTAGTGGGTCACATTGAATAACACCATATTTTTTTGCGCCCTTCCTGTTTAAGAAAAGGCTACTGTGCATTAGTTAGAAGCAATTACAAGGAAAAAAAGATAAATTGAGCTCATCGATTCAATTAAAGAATGACTCCGTACTTATTTTCATATGACACAGTTCTGGATGTATGTACAAATGCAGGTCGAGGTTCAGATGGAGTATCAGCTAACTGATCACAGGGAGGCTGTATATAAGCTGTTTGTAACAGCAATTCAATTAGTCGGCTTCCAACCTGCAAAGGACATAAATCAAAGTTGTACACTACATTTGTTCAAGAAAATTAACTTTTATCAATGATTGCAAGCACACAAACCTTAGCCCTAGCATCTACATTCCATGGTTTTGAATCATCCTTCCCCTTCACAATCTTCCTCACAGCTGGAAGCTTTTGTTTTTTAATCAAATCAGTAACCTTTTTTCTTAGGTTCTCCTGTTCCTTCATGACAGCAGGGGATTCACCTTCTACACCATTCTTGCTATCATCAGCCTTTTCCTTTTTCTTCCTTGTTTTCTCCAAGATATTGTGTATTCTAATCTGTTTCATCACAGAAACTGTTACAGATTCAGTCCTCAGTTCAAAGAAAGAGAACAAGATTGCAGAGTTAGGAAGTCCAAAAAATGGATTAAGAATGGTACACCTAAATGTCTCTGCATTGTATAGTTCTTTAAAAAAAAAGGAAAAGGAGAAGGAAAAGAAAAGAGGAAGCGACTCCCATAGTCAGAAGAGATAGTAGAGCAAAGTGTCACACATGGCTTTAAAGTCTAAACTAAGTAAAAAACTTAAAACAGCTTATAAAACAAAGGCACAGCAAGAACACACATAATTGAAATGATAAAGATAGTTGATGTCCCCAACAGGGAAATGCATAAGAATAAATACATAGTGAAACAATGTCCAAACGTGAGATGAGCTCTGACAAAGGAAAGCTGAAATGTCACTCTTACGAGTCCACCATGTATGCTTTGAAGAAAATGTAGCTCAATAAAGAGGGCGTGATAGAGTATTCAGCTTAATAAGGCCCGTGATATGAGAAGTTTAATACATAATGACAAAATTGTAAAACTTAGCATCGATAGGCCACATTGTTTTTCCTACCTCCATTTATTGTCCTCCCTGGAACTACGAATAACAGAAGAACTTGGATTCATATAGAATCAAAATAAAGCTGAAAATAAAAGCTATAGATATATAAAAAATAAATCCAGAATTCAACATTCGACAAAACATAACTTAAATTGTACATAGACCCTGTTGGCACTGCGTTTATAAAAAAAACCGTTTCACAAAGCGTTTATGAAAAAAATTAAAAAAAAAATTTTTTTTATTTTTTTTTATGTTTTTAGATCATTTTGATTTCTTGATATTAAAAAAATTAATTTTTTTTTTCTTATCTTTCAATACTTTTATCTGGGCACTCATTATCCTGTCTACAAATCAAACCGCAAGTAAAAATAAGCAAATAAAACATTAAAAATTACTTACCTCCTGCTCAATCGCATCACCAATCATACAGGCAGCAGTCACAACTCTTGCACATCCATGTTCCCCACCTTTCATTACTATTGCTGCGAGCTGATGCATTGCAATAACAGACATCTTGTCAGCTGGCAACAGATCAAAATACGGAGCATAAGCCTGCCTACTCTTCCCCGTTCTAATCAACTCCTGTTCTTTCGCAATTGCATCTGTAAAAGGCTCAAACCAACCAAGGAACAAACTCTTCATATATGGCAAATTAGGAGCCAACTTGTGCTCACACATATCCTTCAAAAGCTCCTTATATTCTTTCGTTGCCAGTTCCCATGCTTCCGCCTCAATCTTCACTTGCCTTCTCCTTAAGACCCTATGCTTCCTTGACCCTATTCCAGGGTTAGCATTTAGCCTCCTTCTCCTCCTAAAGCGCTCCTCTTTCTCCTCTTCTTTCCTCATTTCTGGCAGCAATTCTTGCACTTCATCAGCACTAGACACATTATCTTCAACATCTGTTGATGACACTGCCTCAGCTACACTCACATACCCTCTTGGACAAAATCCACCACACCGATTCCCATTAGTACTATCAATATTTCTCAAAAGAGCAAAACTGGGTTCTCCCATCAAATCTTCATGGGTTGATATTTCGCCAATTGCTCGAAAACCCAGTCGTGGACTTGTGTTATTAAGAGAATGGAACTTGAATTTCCCAAAAAAGATGGGTTCTTTAGAGGCTCCTAAAAAGCTGTGAGTTCTTGGAAATGGAGGGAAATTGAGGGACTTTGACTGGGATTTCAAAGTGGCTTGTTTTGCGACGTTTCTCCACATAACTGTGGATGGTTTAGAGATAGAATTGTGGGTTTCTTATCAAAAGTAACCAAAGGATAAAAAAATTTGGTAGAAAATATATGGGAGTTGGCACTCTAATTAAAGGAAATGAAAAAGAAATGGAATTGAAGTGATTGAGAGATGAATTAAAATGCGCGGGTAATGCAATTTGAGAAAGGAAATGAGTTCATAGAGAGGGTAAGGTAGTGGTATTAGTATACCGGCCGCCTTAAACCCTGCTTAAACCATCTCTCTTTTCACTCCCTGTGTTGCCCTGAATCCTGGAGTAGAAGGGGGCACTTGAATAATATCAAAAGTTTCCAAGGGCCTGGGGTTATAAATTGCATGTAATGGCGGGTTTTTAAGATAAAAGGTTAAAAGTATTATGAAAGTATTTTAAAAGTTTTTAATTTAAATAAAATTTTTTAATATTTTATATTATTTAATATGCTATGTTAAAAATAATTTAAAAAAAAATATTATTTTAATATATTACTAATCAAAAAAATATTTTAAAAAGACGCTAAATTTAATATTAATTGAAATAACAAAAAATATTTTTATATATAATTTTATTAATGTTTATTATTTGTACTTTTCACGGCATAATTGAATAGGAATGTAGAAATAAATTTTATTATTTTTGTGTAATAAATGAAGCAAGTTCGATTTTGGTGTAAATACTGATATTGATTATACATATTAATGTTTTATGTATTTATGTGTTTTTATAGCTGTAAATATAAAGCTATTAATAATAATAAAAAATTGCTGGTGCATCTAAGAGAAGTTTATTAATTAATAAAAAAACAAATACCCTACGAAAACCATATTTTATTAGAGTATAGTTATTTTGTATTTATATTCACATGCATGCTGTGTTTGTTTGGTATCCTCCATGTACAAAAAATAAAAATATATTTAACTAAGAAGATTAAAAGAAAGATATAGAATTTAAAACATAATTTATATGGATATGTATGAGGCTGAAATTCATGTTTTTTTCTTGTCATTTGGGACTTTGACATATAATATCTCAAGAAAACGAAATTTTAAATTATGTCAATTTTTATGCGGGCTGACAATGATTTTTCAATGTTTGAGAATGTTTATGGTAGAATCATACTTAAAGAATTAAAATATTCATATTGTATGGAAAATAACAAGCTCTTTATCTTAACAAATGGTTGTAAAACATTTTTATTAATTATCATTGGAGGTTCTTATCAACTGATCATAAGTATAAAAAACACTTCTTTATAGCTAAAGTTGAAAGGGATGTTACACTGGTTATACCACTGAGTGAAGAATTATATGGCATGATCTCACAATACAAGGACATTATGTTTGGTTTTTAATTCGGTAAGCAAAAGTTTTCTGGTTTAGTGTGACCCATAATTAAGTAAAATGGAGTGTTTTTTGTGTTTTTTTGTTGGAAAAATAATCTTCTTTATTATAATTTGGATTTTATGCATGTAATTAAAAACATGTTTGAAATCATTTTTATTATAATGATGAACATGAAAGGAAAGACAAAAGACAACATGAAGGCTAAAATGATATACATTTGTTTTGTCATTATAAGAGTATGAAGTTGGTTTATAATGGATCATGGCCATAAAACCTAAAGCCAACTTTGTTTTAGACAATAATACATAATTACTTAACTATTAATGACTCTATATTTTTTTTTCTGATGGATATGCTTCAAACATATTTAGATAGGTGATTTTAGAGAATAACAAATTATATGCAATGAAGAGTCATGATTATAGAATTGGTAAAGGGTTTTCTTTTTATTTCATTCCATGTTATTTTCTTTTTAATATTTCTTTATTACTTGTCTATTATTGTATAATAGATATATATAAGGGTGTAGAGTTTTAACATTTGACAGTTATTGTTAGGATCTTTTTCCTTTATTATCTTACTTTATTAATATAAATAATATTAATATGGATTGGGTTGACCCATTATGGATTATATTAACAAAAAAATTAGCATTAATTAAGAGTTTTAGTATAAGCTATTTTACTATTAATTAAGTATTCTGTTATGATTGTTTGTATTAACTATGATTTTTTTTGTTTAGGATATTCTTTTTATTCCAATTTTGTTTTTAAAGTATTAAACATTTTGCTTATGCCTTATAGAAAGAGCATGCATATTATGTTTTAGAAAGGCTTTTGACAGTTGGCATTTACAATCTAAATATGAACTCAAATATGTCACATTCTTTTTTCTTCAACACTATTTTTCTTTTTCATATATTCTCTCCCTCATCTTCTTCTTTGTTCTACATCAATAGAAAAAATGGCGAGTTGAAACACAAATATGATATATTACAGGCTAAGTGGAGAATTAAATCATTCACCCATCTATTAGATATTGTTTGAAATAACTAGAGGGGGAGGTAAGAAGGAAAACACAGTGAAAACAAATCTCTTTTATACACATGAAATATTACTCTTCTAAAAAAGGATAGACTTGGACTTGATTATAATATCCAAACACGAATAAGAATACACAAAATTAATTATATTAATATACAAATATATAATTAGTAAATGGAAAAACCTCTAGAATCTACGATTATAGAAATACCGAGATACCAAAATAAAAATATATTGATAAACTCGACTGAAAAATGTGAGTCTAATTACTCCCAATCAATACCATGATAAAAAAAAACAAGGACCCATTAAAGCATGATGGAAATATTAGCGTTTTCCCCTCGTGTTGGCTACAAGAAGGAAGATCACATGATGTCTTGAAATCACCACTCATTGCATTTTTTGTTGGCAATTAAAAAGAAAAAAAATAATAATAAAAAGCTAATAAGAAATTAGATCCATAAAAAACCTAATTTTTTTTAGTTAAATCCATGAAAAAATCAAAAGCTTTTTAGAGACGATTGACTTCAATAAAAACTTCAACAAAAATACTTGATGAGAAGTACAAAAATAGTGAGGTTATTTTGGTCTATATAGTTTCAACGGTAGGAATCAAACCTTATCTCTCTGTTTGGTAAATGTAGGTTCTTAGAGAAAGCAACATAGACCGTGATTGTTTTTTTCCCGTTCGATTGTGTTTTTTTTAAAATATTTTTTCTTTTTAAATTGTTTTCATATATCGAAAAAAAATTAAAATTAAAGTATATTTTGATATATTTTCAAGTGAAAAGTATTTTATAAAAAAATTACTTAATCAAGTTAGTTGCTTCACCCAAACTGATGTTAGACCATAGTTATTGGTGAGATCCACTTGTTAAACCAAAAGTTGCATGCTCTGACCAAATATTGTTGTTCTATTGTGGAGAGAGAGAGAGAGGGAGAGAGCCAATTACAGTCCCAAATTACCTATAAATATAAAAGGTGTGAGATTTTAATTGTTTAAGTATGCATTGTTTATCCTCTCATATATATTATTGCGGATAGAGTCCGTAAATTATTTAATTATTTCAATGATTTAGTTCCAGTTAAAGACCACTTGATTTTGATTTTTTAAGAAAGGGTTGGATTAAGAAAAGATGGACTAGAATGAAATAGACACCAAACATGGATGATATGTCATAGTTTCAAAACAAATACACTTTGATCCTCAAATTTACTTTGATACAAAATTTTATTTTTATTATTTTTTAGTCATTGATTGAGAGATGAGAGACAAATATCATTAAATTCTGGTAGTAGATAGAGAAACATATTGTTGACATCGATTTAAGCCACCAAAACAAACAAAATTTGTGTCAAGTTGTTTCATTTTATGATAATATTCATATTAAATGTTTTTTCCTTTCAAGTTCATGAAAAACATATATGAGATTAGATTAATTTTTGGTTTCGAGTTGATTTTGTCTTTTAAAGAGGTTTTTTTGAGACCATTGATAGGTTTAATATGGTTTTAAAAGTGTTTTATGATCATTTTAGGTAAAAACAAAAGTTTGAAAAAATTTCTTTTTTTTTTTTTGTCAAAAACACTTAACACCTCATTTTTCAACCACTATAGTGCCTAGAATAGTGTTTAGGTAAAAACAAAATGCGTCCTTTGACTTTCATTTTCAAAAAAAATTAAAGCAGATGTGTAGTGAAAACAAATCAGGCCTAGTCAAGCGGTGCTACCATTGTAGGTTTGCGCATGAGCCCGAACTAAATGGGTTAAGCCCAACAATGTCTAGCTTTTTTTTATTTTTTTATATAATTAATGCTTTTTTTTAATATAAAAATACATAAATATTTAAATTATTACCCCCTTCTCTTTTTTATTTTGTTTAAGGAGCCTTTTTTAATGATAATGATTTTTTGATTATCGCTTTAATTTT